>JAQSVV010000397.1:600000-1021440 GCA_036375495.1 Agrotis segetum
AATTTTTTTGCTCCAACAGTCCCACGGCCCAGAAACATGCCCTATATGTAAGACCCGTTGGCCCACACTACGCGCCTTAAAGTCCCACACCACATCGGCCCACGAGAGAAAATATATCTGTAAGCTATGTGACCACATCTCTAAGAGTGGTCATAGAGCCAAAGAACATTTGAAATGGCATAAAGGACACAGATATGTATGTAAAGTGTGCGGCGCCATGTTTTCAAAGTCTACAAGCCATTTAACTCACTTAAGATTACAGCATCCAACGAAATTCTGTTGTGAAGTCTGTGGCGAAAGTTTCTTAGGAGAAGTGGGGTTGAATATGCATATGAAGAAAAGTCATCGGGGTAATGAGGTTTGTTACTTTCTTTTTATTGATTTCCAAAAATGAGAGGTTGTCAATTCAACTGTTTTTTTTACCGACTTCGAAAAAGAGGAGGTTATTTTCGTCATAACTTTGTATTGGGTAAACCGATTTTAATGATTCTTGTTTAAGTATGTCACTTTGTCCATCCTACCATTCTACCACGTCACTTTCTACCACGTCACTTTCTACCATTCTAACAGGTCACTTTCTACCATACTACAAAGTTACTTCCTACCATTCTACCACGTTACTTTCTACCATTCAACCACATTACTTCCTACCATTCTACCACGTCGATTTCTACCATGCTACCACATCACTTTCTACCATTCTACCACATCACTTTCTACCATTCTACCACGTCACTTCCTACCATTCCACCAAATCACCCATCACTACAAAGTCGCATCCTACCATGTCACTTTCTACCACGTCACTCTCTACCATGTCACTTTCTACCATTCTGCCATGTCACTATATACCATTCTACCATGTCACTTCCTATCTTATTCTACCAAGTCACTTCATACAAATCTACTACGTCACTTCATACCATTCTACCATCTCACTTCCTACCATTCTACCACGTCACTCTCTACCATGTCACTTTCTACCATTCTACCATGTCACTTCCTATCTTATTCTACCAAGTCACTTCATACAAATCTACTACGTCACTTCCTACCATTCTACCATGTCACTTCCTACCATTCCACCACGTCACTTCCTATCATTCTACCAAGTCACTTCCTACCATTCTACCAAGTCACTTCCTACCATTATAACCATTCTACCAAGTCATTTCCTACTATTCTTCCATATCACTTCCTACCATTCTACAACCCACTTCCTACCATTCTACCAAGTCACTTCCTACTATTCTTCCAAGTCACTTCCTACCATTCTACCAAGTCACTTCCTACCATTCTACCAAGTCACTTCCTATCATTCTACCAAGTCACTTCCTACCATTCTACCAAGTCACTTCCTACTATTCTTCCATATCACTTCCTACCATTCTACCAACCCACTTCCTACCATTATAACCATTCTACCAAGTCACTTTCTACTATTCTTCCATATCACTTCCTACCATTCTACCAAGTCACTTCCTACCATTCTACCAAGTCACTTCCTACCATTCTACCAAGTCACTTCCTAATATTCTTCCATATCACTTCCTACCATTCTACCAAGTCACTTCCTACCATTCTACCAAGTCACTTCCTACCATTATAACCATTCTACCAAGTCACTTCCTACTATTCTTCCATATCACTTCCTACCATTCTACAACCCACTTCCTACCATTCTACCAAGTCACTTCCTACTATTCTTCCAAGTCACTTCCTACCATTCTACCAAGTCACTTCCTACCATTCTACCAAGTCCCTTCCTATCATTCTACCAAGTCACTTCCTACCATTCTACCAAGTCACTTCCTACTATTCTTCCATATCACTTCCTACCATTCTACCAACCCACTTCCTACCATTATAACCATTCTACCAAGTCACTTCCTACTATTCTTCCATATCACTTCCTACCATTCTACCAAGTCACTTCCTACCATTCTACCAAGTCACTTCCTACCATTCTACCAAGTCACTTCCTACCATTCTACCAAGTCACTTCCTACCATTCTACCAAGTCCCTTCCTATCATTCTACCAAGTCACTTCCTACCATTCTACCAAGTCACTTCCTACTATTCTTCCATATCACTTCCTACCATTCTACCAACCCACTTCCTACCATTATAACCATTCTACCAAGTCACTTCCTACTATTCTTCCATATCACTTCCTACCATTCTACCAAGTCACTTCCTACCATTCTACCAAGTCACTTCCTACCATTCTACCAAGTCACTTCCTACCATTCTACCAAGTCACTTCCTATAATTCTACCAAGTCACTTTCTACCATTCTTTAACAGACAACGTCTATCATATCGGTTATCGGCTATTTTAAAAAAGTAATTATGATTTATATTTACGTGTTTAATAAACTGTTTCTTCTCTTTTAGAAAATCAATTTAAAGCCACAATTCAAGTGTGCGGTTTGTGAACAGTATTTCAAGAGTATGGAAGCTTTAAAACATCATAATAATAGCTATGAGAGTGGACTGTGTGACGGCAGCCTTTGGTGAGTCAATATTGACTATAATTTTCTCAGAAACTACTGAACCAATTTTGGTAATTTCTTCAATCGAGCTGATATGTTTTATTTTTGTATTATTGTTATTTTTTTAGGTTTTCTATAAGTTAGGTAATCTAAAATCTCGAAAGCTTCTAATAAACTTGAGCTTTTTAAAGTAATTTTTGATTTTTTTTAGACACTTTTCGCTAAACTAGATATTTCTCCTGTACGGTAGTTGCGTTTAGAAACATAGAAACTCATCGTATTACCCAGTTACTGTGTTGTGGAGGTCCGATTGGCAGTCGCTCCATGTAACATACTGATATTCAGCTGCATCTGGTTTGACTGGAAGAAATTGTATGATAATACAAGTAGTTGTTCCGGGTCTGGGTGTTTGTGTATGTGAGTTTATATGTTTGTAAACGCACCCACGATACAGGAGATATACCTAGACGTGAAGGGCAACATATTTTTATAAAGTAGACGGTATTGTTACGAGCTGGGTATTGGGATATATTAATTAACACCAATTAAAACCAAAAATAAACTTTAATCACACACGAATCACAAATTAAAACAATCACTACACACTACTCAACACTTAAACACTTTTAATCACACGTAGAAGTCACTTAGAGATCGCTTGTAGTTCACTTCGAGTTGCCTCGATCGTAGTCAAAACCAGACTGACTAAGTTGATATTTTTAAAAGGTGGTCGAATGTTCTGGAAACATCCATAGACTTCGACGTAGTCCCATACCTTCTGGGACATTCCAGAACCATCTAGAACAGGGTAGAACTTTCTAGAAACTTCCAGACCAATCCTCACTAGAATTGTCGAGAACCTTGTGGAACTTTCGAGAAACTTATAGATAGGTCTCGCAATTCGATCGACGTAACAGTATTATAGTATTTTCTCTTTTACAGTTCATGTTTCCAATGTGGTGAAAACGTTGCTACACAAGACGCATTGAGAGAACATCTCAAAAGCCATGATATAGGAGTTAAATGTGAAGAAGTGAGTATTAAAAATACGTTGTAATTTCATTGATTCCAACTACAAGTGAAAATCAACTTTACCTCTACGACATATGACATAAAACACGTTGTTATCTTCGGGTAAATAAAAAACAAAACACGATCGCCACGACGACGTCAAGTCAATCGAATTGCATCATTATTTCTTCATCATCAGCCTATAATGTTCCCACTGCTGGGACACAGGCCTCCTCTCTGTGAGAGGGAGTGGGTTATAATCCACCACGCGGGTCCAGTGCGGATTGGTAGATGTCACATGTCTTCGAATGTTTGGCTCTAGGACATGCCGGTTTCCTCACGATGTTTTCCTTCACCGTTTTGAGAGCAGTGGTGATGAAATAAATTACACAAAGCAATGCGCCTGGCGGGGTTCGAACCCACAACCTACAACTCGAACGTTGGGACTGACACCACTGGGCCACCACTGCTCTCGAAGTCAATCGAATTGCATCATTATTTCTTAGTAGCAAGTTTTATTTTCACTTGTAGTTAGAATCGATTGAAACGCGTCGCATCGCGCGATGGATAAATTCTCTTTTTGTCGTGGTAAAATCATCAAATGAGTCCTCCCACCCATTGAGGGACTGTCAGACTTGTACTGACTAAAATCCACCCTTTACGTTTCGGGGTCACGGTAATTAGTTCCGCGACCCCGGCAGGCTTTGGCCTTCTAAGTGGGGGCCTCGTCATTATGCTGACACACTTTTAGGCGTGCGTATACGACCGGGTATGGCCCATGATCGCCGCCCTCTTATTGGCTGGATGATAGTAATAATATGCACAAAATGCTCATGTTTTGGAACGAAGTTCCTTATCGCGCGTTGTGAAAGGGGGCTAGACGAAAAAAATCTTACGAAAAGTTGGCACGACGCTTTTTTGCCTCGCCCGCACCTCGCGCCTGCACCCCGTGCCCCGTACCCCTCACTCTACCCCCGTTCCTCGTGACTCTTGTCGTATTGCGGCGTGCACATGTTTCTCTGTCTCTCTCTCTAATAGAAAGCAAGCCAGATATTTTCGTTTCGATTCTATTTCGCAGTGAACAGTGTGGTGTTGCGACGATTATTTTTGTTAACTTCGTTCCATCCGGGTGTCCCTTGACACCTCTCAAGTTTTTTCTCTTTCCCTTTCAGTGCAACAGAAACTTCGCTCACGAGCGGTCGTTCTCAATCCACTACCAGCGAGTCCATCTTGGTATTAAACTGAAGCATCACAAGTCTAGGGATAAGAGGAAGAACGTGCCCTGGGTCTGTGAGATATGTGGGAAGAAATGTATCGTGAGTATCTGGAAATAAGGTTAAAAATTGATTGCAGCTTTTGAAGATTTTATTTTCTCATCCACGTGGAGTATTTGTATCTGTCATCGCCGCACAGCAGCGTGGAACATCTTTCATCACCCACATCCGCGCGGAGCATCTTTCACCACACTCATCCGCGCGAAACATCGTTCATCACACTCATCCGCGCGGAGCATCTTTCATCACCCTCATCCGCGCGAAACATCGTTCATCACACTCATCCGCGCGGAGCATCTTTCACCACACTCATCCGCGCGAAACATCGTTCATCACACTCATCCGCGCGGAGCATCTTTCATCACCCTCATCCGCGCGGAACATCGTTCATCACACTCATCCGCGTGTAACATCTCTCTTCACACTCATCCGCGTGTAACATCATTCATCACCGTCAACCGCGTGTTACATCTTTCATCACACTCATCCGCGCGGAGCATCTTTCGTCACCCTCATCCGCGCGGAACATCTTTCGTCACCCTCATCCGCGCGGAACATCTTTCGTCACCCTCATCCGCGCGGAACAACTTTCGTCACCCTCATCCGCGCGGAACATCTTTCGTCACCCTCATCCGCGCGGAACATCTTTCATCACACTCACCCGCGCGGAACATCGTTCATCACACTCATCCGCGCGGAGCATCTTTCATCACACTCATCCGCGTGTAACATCTTTCTTTACACTCATCCGCGCGGAACATCGTTCATCACACTCATCCGTGCGGAACATCTTTCATCACCTTCATCCGCGCGGAACATCTTTCATCACACTCATCCGCGCGGAGCATCTTTCATCACACTCACCCGCGCAGAACATCGTTCATCACACTCATCCGCGCGGAGCATCTTTCGTCACCCTCATCCGCGCGGAACATCTTTCGTCACCCTCATCCGCGCGGAACATCTTTCGTCACCCTCATCCGCGCGGAACAACTTTCGTCACCCTCATCCGCGCGGAACATCGTTCATCACACTCATCCGCGCGGAGCATCTTTCATCACACTCATCCGCGTGTAACATCTTTCTTTACACTCATCCGCGCGGAACATCGTTCATCACACTCATCCGTGCGGAACATCTTTCATCACCTTCATCCGCGCGGAACATCTTTCATCACACTCATTCGCGCGGAGCATCTTTCATCACACTCACCCGCGCGGAACATCGTTCATCACACTCATCCGTGCGGAACATCTTTCATCACCTTCATCCGCGCGGAACATCTTTCATCACCCTCAACCGCAGTAACATCATTCATTCGTTTTACTCTGCTAGGTTTTTTTTAATAATTAATTTTTGCATGTTATTCTTATATTTTATAAAAAAAAAAAAAAAAACTGAAATTTATGTAAATTAAACAATTTCTTTTTTTTTTAGAATGTTTGCTCAAAGTTGTGTAAGTTGTGGTTACCTGTAATTGCGTGCTCATTATGGATATTGTTAAATTAAGCAAGTGTATTTTGTAACGTGTCATGTAATGTTCCCTCGTTGGTAATCCTTAAATTAAATAAATAAAATTCATCACCCTCAACCGCGTGTAACATCATTCATCATCCTCATTCGCGCGGAACATCATTCATCATCCGCGCGGAACATCATTCATCATCCGCGCGGAACATCTTTTATCACCTTCATCCGCGCGGAGCATCATTCATCACACTCATCCGCGCGAAACATCTTTCATCACCCTCATCCGCGCGGAACATCTTTTATCACCCTCATCCGCGCGGAACATCTTTCACCACACTCATCCGCGCGGAACATCTTTCATCACACTCATCCGCGCGGACCGTCTTTCATCACACTCATCCGCGCGGAACATCTTTCATCACACTCATCCGCGCGGAGCATCTTTCATCACACTCATCCGCGCGGAAAATCTTTCATCACACTCATCTGCGCGGAACATCTTTCATCACACTCATCCGCGCGGAACATCTTTCATCACACTCATCCGCGCGGAGTATCTTTCATCACACTCATCCGCGTGTAACATCTTTCATCACACTCATCAGCGTGAAGCATCTTTCATCACACTCATCCGCGCGGAGCACCTTTCATCACCGCTCATCCGTGCGGAGCATCTTTCATCACTCTCATCCGCGCGGAACATCTTTCATCACACTCATCCGCGTGTAACATCTTTCATCACACTCATCAGCGTGAAGCATCTTTCATCACACTCATCCGCGCGGAGCACCTTTCATCACCGCTCATCCGTGCGGAGCATCTTTCATCACTCTCATCCGCGCGGAACATCTTTCATCACACTCATCCGCGCGGAGCATCTTTCACCACACTCATCCGCGCGAAACATCGTTCATCACACTCATCCGCGCGGAGCATCATTCATCACACTCATCCGCGTAGAGCATCATTCATCACCCTCATCCGCGCGGAATATCTTTCATCACCCTCATCCGCGCGGAGCATCTTTCATCACAATCATCCGCGCGGAGCATCTTTCATCACACTCATCCGCGCGGAGCATCATTCATCACACTCATCCGCGTGGAACATCATTCATCACCCTCATCCGCGCGGAGCATCTTTCATCACACTCATCCTCGCGGAACATCTTTCATCACACTCATCCGCGCGGAGCATCTTTCATCACCCTCATCCGCGCGGAGCATCTTTCATCACCCTCATCCGCGCGGAGCATCTTTCATCACACTCATCCGCGTGAAACATCTTTCATCACACTCATCTGGTGTAATATTGTTTGGGAACTGTGCTTTTAAAGTGTCAGTTGAAAATTCTTATTTGGATCATATTATAGTTCATCGGAGTGCGTTTGAAAATCACAAGTGTTTTAAAACAACTTAATTATGTGTCCAGTCCAACGCGGCCCTGGTGTACCACCAGCGCACTCACACCGGAGAGAAGCCTTATCAATGTATCGAGTGTCCCAAGAAATTCAGCATTTTTCAGCGGTTACAGGTAATTATTACTATAATAATCTACTAGCACTTCGCTCGCGAATTCGACTGCTCGTATTTCGGACTTTTCACCTGTTAATTTCTACTACCGGCCGGGTCCTTATGGTATACATTTGGAAAATCTAAGTAAATATCCAAAAAAAAAAAAAAGGTTGCACTCCAGGAGTGCCGGTAGAAGTGAAAACTTTTTTGTTACTATGTTTTATTTTTAATTTGAATGACGTCTTACTCATTTTCGATCAGGGTCACGTGACCCTGACGCGAGTTTTGGTCACGTGACCCTGACGCGAGTTTTAAATTTTTTACCCATTACAGAAAAAGTGTACAACGCCGCTAAAGAAGTTTTCACTTCAAAAAAAAAACTAGCAACCCCAAAAATAACCCCTCAGGGGTCGGATTTCGGAACCTACGTCCTAAAAAAACCCATAAGCAAAATTTAAAACTTCTAACTATCAAGAACAAGGTCCCGTCTTAGTGATATTACTTCCCAAAATTTGATCCTTATTAGCAACACTATCGAATGGTGTAGTAATATAGGGTGTTGCTTTTTTCCCAAAATCAGCCATTTCGATTCCTGGTCAGAATTATTCATTTTTCTAGAATCCAATGATGCAGTTTAAGTTTTAGACAAAATCCGTTTGAGACTCTTTTCAACGTTTTTCGTTATTCCTCATAGTTTCGGATATAGCCATTCACGCCCAGTTGCAGAAGTCATGGTATCGGTCCCGACATACGTGTTGTAGGTCGTGGGTTCGAACCCCGCCAGGCGCATTACTTTGTGTAATTTATTTCATCACCACTGCTCTCAAAACGGTGAAGGAAAACATCGTGAGGAAACCGGCATGTCCTAGAACCAAAACTTTGAAGACATGTGACATCTACCAACCTGCACTGGGCCCGCGTGGTGAGTTATGGTCCACTCCCTTTCTTAGAGAGGAGGCCTGTGTCCCAGCAGTGGGAACATTTATAGGCTGATGTGAGGAGGAGCTCGTGGCTAAATAATTACAGCCGAACAGGCCGATCTGCCGGGTTGAGATCCAAGATTGGTCTGTCAAGACCATCTGTCATAGCGAGTTTCCTCCGTGCCTCGGAAAGCACGTAAAGCCGTTGGTCCCGGCTGCCATTTGTAGATCTTTGACAGTCGTTACTGTTAGTCAGAAGCTCTAAAGTCTGACAACCAGTCTTACCATGGAGTATCGTATTACCAGTTACTGTGTTGTGGAGGTCCGATAGTCAGTCGCTCCATGTAACATACTGATATTCAGCTGCATCTAGTTCGACTGGAAGCTGACCTAGACCTAGATGATGATGATGATGATAGTATTACCTTTGTCTACAGATCCATGTACGCACACACACAGGAGAGAGACCGTTCAAATGCTCTACTTGTCCGAAAGCTTTCAAGCACAAAGCGGCCCTCAACAGACATGACCGGGTAAGAAACTATCCTAAATACATCACGGGCATAATAATAATATAAGCAAATCAAGTATCTTGATTTGGCTCGCGAGGTTGTCGATATGTGGGACGTTGATTCAGCTGTCATTGTGCCGATAGTCGTGTCGGCCCATGGCTTAATTGCCAAGAGCCTCGACCAACACCTAAGGAGGCTCTCGTTAGGCAGCTGGATCAAGGGCTTGATTCAGAAAGCAGTTCTTCTGGACACGGCGCGCATTGTTAGGAGGTTCCTTTCTCTGGAGCCCTGACTGCCGGTAGCTTGGACCCTGTTCCCGATACCGGTGGGCCACTATTATTTATATTTTTAAATGTTTTTTTTTCTTTTTTAGAAATATTTAAAAATGTAAACAATAGGAAAATAAGATGAATAAAGGAAAATAATAATATTCCACAACTATCACACAACGCCATCTAGTCCCAAGCTAAGCAGAGCTTGTGTTATGGGTACTAGACAACTGATAAACATACTTATATATTTCTAAATACATACATATTATAGATAAATTACACCCAGACACAGAACAAATGATCGTGCTCATCACACAAATATTTGTCCTGGGTGGGAATCGAACCCACGACCTCCGGTATAGCAGTCAGGGTCACTAACCACTAGACCAACAGGCCAGTCAAAGGTGCATGCATCAGGCATGTGGTCCTTGACTGCTAGCCTTTTAGAGAGACTAAGAGTCACTCAACGAGCAATGGAAAAAGCTATGCTCGGAGTTTCTTTGCGGGATAAAATCCGGAACATGGATATTCGACGAAGAACCAGAGTCACCGACATAGCTCATAAAGCAAGTTGAAGTGGCAATGGGCAGGCCACATCGCTCGTAGAACTGACAACCGATGGGGAAGAAAAGTTCTCTCATGGTGACCACGGACCGGAAGACACAGCGTAGGCCTCCCACTAGGTGGACCACACACAGAGAGAGGGTCGCGGGCAACCGATGGATGCAAGTGGAGGCCTATGTTCAGCAGTGGATGTCTTCCGGCTGATGATGACGCGGACGGCGAGTAATGGGCGACTCGCTGTCTGACCATGGACCATGTCCGGGTCGACGGAGTGTGCCGTTCCACGTGCGCTTCAAAGAGCGTCAGCAAGCTGACGGGGCCCTCAAAACCTGCCGGGGTCGCGGGACTAACGAATTACCGCGACCCCCGGAACTTAAAAGGCTATTGAAGGAAACCGTGGAATTAAGTCAGTACAAGTCTGACAGTCCCTCCTGCCCTGTCCTGTGGGAGGACTCATTTGATGATTTTACACCTTTAAAAAAAAACAGTCAGGGCGGGATGGACTGTCAGCATCGTTCTGACTAAAATCCCCGGTGTCCTTCAATAGCCCTTTACGTTCCAGTCACGGTTACCTGTCCTGCGACCCCAGATGGCAAGCAAAACTGGAGTGTAAGCTTGTGTTATTTTACAGCTTGGCCAGAACGTCTTGAAACGGAACTAATCTTTTTTTATTGACAACGTTTAAAATCTTTAATATTTGATGTAAACAAAGAACGCAGGTTTGTTAGATTTATTATTGTGCCATAAAACTAACGTAATAAGTGAAAAATAATAAAATAAAATCATTCAAAGTGCTGGTAGCGAGAGCACAGTGGCGCTTTCCGGTTTTCTACTGTTTTTTGCCAAGCTGTATTTTAAAATGTAAATTTTTTTCACAGGTACACTCCGGTGCGAAACCATACCAATGTGGACACTGTGGGAAGACATTTTCACAATCAAATTCAATGAAACTTCACGTTAGAACAGTACATCTCAAACTACCAGCTCCCTACAGGAATAAGAGGGGACATGGTAGCGATTTAATTGAGAATGACATCAGTTGATAACATTACAACTTCACGGCTGTAAAAATAATGAAAACGTATTTTTTCTAACGTTAAACTAATGCATATTTACAAAGATATCATTATCATGAGCCTATAATGTTCCCACTGCTGTGACACAGGCCTCCTCTCTGTGAGTGGGATAACGCCATAATCCACCACGCGGGCTCAGTGCGGCTTGGTAGATGTCACATGTCTTCGAATGTTTGGTTCTAGGACATGCCGGTTTCCTCACGATGTTTTCCTTCACCGTTTTGAGAGCAGTGGTGGTGAAATAAATTATATAAAATAATGTGCTAGGCTGAATTCGAACCCACGACCTACAACTCGTAAGTCGGGACCGTTACCACTACTCCACAGAACTGTACTTGCTTGTGACGTATTGGTTATTTTAAAAATGTTGTATCTTCATCAATATTCGTTTACATATCAAAAGAATAAATACGTAGTCCAGTACCCTTAGCACGAATTTTCAGTATTTGAGACGTAAAGTAAACTGGAACTTTGACAATTTGAAATTGACAATTTTCAAGGAAAAAAATAGTTCCTTCTTCGCACACCAGAGGCGCTGTATATTTGTCCACACAAGAAACGCTGTAAATACTGTAAAGTAAAAGAGTGAAAATTCGTGCTAAGAGTACTGGTCTTATGTGTTTAAAAATGTCATTGTGTCACCTTCAACTTGAAAACAATAATACCTAATATTGAAATAAATTAATAATAAATGTAAACAAAAAAATATGTAAATAAATACATAAAAATATGAATGGATGTGGTTTTAATTATTTCCTTGCCTGTCGGAACTACAATACCTAAATATAATATTTATTACATCAAAGTGTTATTTCCTTTTATAACAAAAAATATTTCCGTTGATAACTAACTAGTTATTGCCAGCTGCTTCGCCCGCTAAAACTCAAAAATAATCCCACGGGAACATACAATTGGGATTAAAACTATCCACAGAAACTATCCTATGTGTTAATCCAGGTTATAAACTAACTGCACGTACTAATGGTCAGCTCAGACGGTCGCAGGACTTATCTCATTACCCTGACCCAGGAACGTAAAGGGCTATTGAAGGACACCGTGGATTTTAGTCAGTACAAGTCTGACAGTCCCTCCCGCCCTGCCCGGGGTAGGAGGACTCATTTGATGAATTACCACGAAAACAAAAAGATATTTGCATTACGGGGTCGCGGGATTGATATGTAGACCGTGACCTTGGAACGCAAACTTTTTTTTAAAATTTGCCTCACACTAGGAATGTATCGTGGGTGCGTTTAAAAATATAAACTCACATACACAAACACCCAGACCCGGAACAACTACTTGTAGATCATACAAATATTTGTTCCGTGCGGGGATCGAACCCGCGACATCGACACGCTGCGCAGCCACTGCGCCAACCAACAAGTAAAACCCAAATTCATTCTTTATAAGTTTTTGTGTGTTGATATCTTTAGTCCGCCACGCTGAACGACAATTCATCACTTGCATCCATCGGTCCTCACGACGATGTCCCCGAAAATCCCCGGTGTCCTTTAGCCCTTTACGCAGGGCCGGATTAACCATCTCGAGGCCTCTATGCACAGCTTGTTTCGGGACCTCCCTTTTTCATACCACAACAACGCAATTTGGATTTTTTTATGTCTACATACATTTAGAAAAAAAATGAAAGTCAGTATTTGCATTAAATCATCACATCTCAAAGGTAAGACCTTCAAAAAAAAAATTGATTATTTTCTATACAAGTATAAAATTAATTCAGACATTCACCGTTTCTCTTATAGTGTCAATAACGGGGGCTTTTACCTTATAATGTGTAAAAAGTTTAACTTTAACCGTGGTTTCATAAAACCACACCATCCCCTTTTTTCATTTTTTTAATCGGGAGTGCCGGGCCCTTGGTAATATTGGGCCCCTAGGCACTGGCCTAAAGTGCCTTATGGATAATACGGCACTGCCTTTACGTTACAGGGTCACGGTTTATAGACATTCCCGCGGCCCCGTGATGCACATACCTAGGTACAGTGTATTGTAAATTCGTGACTACATAATAGCAATGTATGTATCTCATACGTTGTGCAATACGAGCATACGAGATTAATATGTAACCTGATTGCGTAGCCTTCGCACGACCATGATTTGAGGCGAACTGGTTTTGTAGTGAAGGGAGTGTCCGATGAGTTGTCGATACTGATATTATCGATGTTTTTATTGTTGTGTACTTTTACAAAATTGGTTTTACAAATAACTTTCTGGTTATGAATATAAATTTATGAGTAAACTTTTAATAGAGGAAGAAAAATAAATACTTAGAAAAAAAACCTGCTCTACACTTTTTCAAAGTTCACATGGGTACAAAATGTATGTTTTGTCATTAAAATTTTCATTTAATGGCATATTAACCAAAATTTTTGAACCCCAGTTTATAAAGGCATAAGTAGGTACAGACTTCTATAAAAATACACTTTAAAGCAAAAAAATAAGTAGCATAAGTCGGTGATTTTATTTGTTTTTTTCACGTTGCCTCACTAGGAATTTCTTGCGGTATCGTAATCTAATAGCTTTTAACGAGCAATTCTTGTATATTTATGTATATATAATCAGTATCTCGGAAACGGCTCCAAGGATTTTCATGAAAGTTACAGATTAGGGAGTTTTCGGCTCAAGGAATCGATTTATCAAAGTCCCAGCTTCGAGAAAAGCTCGGTTCCCAAGATTTATTTTAAAAACCAAGCGAAGCTCGGTCAACCCGATATTAGATTTTTATACGACAATATATTTTCACTTTCATAATGTTTCTTGTTGTAGACTAGTTGATAATACGATATCATCCAGGGAAAGATGAAACAAGTTTAAAAGGAAATAAGTTACCGAATTCACAAACAAGAATCACGAAAACCCAGTCACCACAATGGACAAAATTTTATCGATTAACTTTCAAACACAGCTCAACACTACGAATTTAAAATCGAAGTTGATCGGCAGTAGATTACGATACACTAAGCGAAACAGTCTCATTATAATTATAACAGTGAATAATACATAATTAAGTGACAAGAAAAAAACGTTTAAAAAAATAATGTGTTGAACATTTCTTGGTTGAGAAGAAACAAACTATACTTACTTACTTGTTTTGTGAAGTTGGTGAAATAAATAAAAGGTAAGTAATATTTATTTATATTTATTACTCGTGGCTTAATAGTTACAGACGCACAGACCGATCTTCCGGGTTAACCCGCGCTTACTGAGGTTGGTCCGTAGATGGGTGACCATTTGTCATAGCGAGTAGACCGTGGAAGCTATGACGTCACATTTTGACATTTGGGTAAAAACAAACACAGGAACGTATTGCATTTTGAGATAATTTACATTTTAAATACATTATCTAGTGTTTACAAGGTATAAAATACCTTATTGTTTTGCTCCCGGTTGCAACCATGTCTCTAGAAGAGAAACCTGCAGGGTTTTTTTAGATTTCCTGCTAGTGAAAAAATCTTTAAAAAATGGAAAACACTCTGCCGGTACGTTACTGCTGATTAATTATTATTCTAGTCTGAGGACTCGTTGTATTGACTTGTATTGCTGACTTACTCATTATTTTCAATTTCAGTCGTAAGGATAGAGACCCTACTCGTGAAGACTGTCTTTGTAGTTGACATTTTGCTGATGAAAAGGATGTTGTTCCATCAATTTTTGCACACAATAGTAACAAGAAGTTCGACGCAGACATTATTATTAATTACAAAAAAGATAAAATAACATAAATCCCACGTCGTAACCTGTTTGTTTTTACCCAAATGTCATCTTTTTACGTCACACTTCCACGGTCTGTTACCTCCGTGCCTCGGAGAGCACGTAAAGACGTTGTTCCCAGCTGTCATTTGTAGATCTTTGACAGTCGTTACTGTTTAGTCAGAAGCTCTAAAGTCTGACAACCAGTCTTACCATGGTGTATCGTATAAGCCAGTTCCTGTGTTGTGGAGGTCCGATAGTCAGTCGCTCCATGTAACATACTGATATTCAGCTGCATCTGGTTCGACTGGAAGCAGTAGAGTAGACCACTTACTACGTATTTGCTCAAAACTCATGTCGAACTTAATGACGGCACGATTGACGTAGTAGTGGCAGAGTGTCGCGGGTTCGATTCCCGCTCAAATCAATTATTTGTACAGTCTACAGGTAAGTGAGTTCACATGTTTCTTAAAGCACCCATGACACAGGAGAAATTCGTAATGTGTGGTAAAAAAAAAAACCTAGCCAAGTGCGTGCCGGACCACGTACAATGAAAGGGTTTCGTAGTTGTATATGATTTATCCTTTATCAGTTAAGTAGGTATTCTTTGCCTCTCAAACTTAGCTTTTTAGTTAAACTCACCGCTTTTGGCAAGGGCTTCGCCCGATACAAGGTAAAAATGAGACCAAGAGAAGATTACATCGGGATGAAAACAATCCTATGTGTTAATCCAGGTTATAAACTATCTGTGTACCAAATTTCATTCAAATCCGTTCAGTAGTTTTTACGTGAAAGAGTAACAAACATCCATCCAATCAAACTTTCACTTTTAAAATATTACTAGCTGTTGCCAGCGGCTTCCCCCGCTACAACTCGAAAATTATCCCACAGGCTCATAAAAACGGGATAAAAACTATCCTATGTGGTTATAAACTATGTATATTTGTACCAAATTTTAGCCGAATCCGTTCAGTGTTTTTTGCATGAAAGAGTAACAAACATACCTACAGTCGTTACTGTTAGTCAGAAGTTCGAAAGTCTGATAACCAGTCTTACTATGGAGTATCGTATTACTCAGTTACTGTGTTGTGGAGGTCCGATAGTCAGTCGCTCCATGTAACATACTGATATTCAGCTGCATCTGGTTTTCTATCTGCAGTATTAAAAGTACTTTCCTTCCGGGTGGCATTACAAAATTCCACCCTGTATACATATAGGATAGGATACTAAGATTGGTAGGACTAGGTAGGATATATAGGATTAAAGTAAGATAACCGACAAAAACAAGACAGCAATGTTGATCAACAAAAACACAAATGTTTAACTCCGAGACATGCCTATGCATAAATATTTTAACATAATGGCATGCATGAGTCAATAGAAACAAAAATTATTATCATATTTATAAACATCCGAGACGACTTGGCACACAGTTGAATGAAAACAATTTGCTTAATATTATATAAACAATCATCATCTTCGGTGGTCGGCTTCCATTCGAACCAGATGCAGCTGAATATCAGTATGTTACATGGAGCGACTGACTATCGGACCTCCACAACACAGTAACTGAGTAATACGATACCCCATGGTAAGACTGGTTGTCAGGAGCTTCTGACTAACAGTAACGACTGTCAAAGATCTACAAATGACAGCCGGGACAAACGGCTTTACGTGCTTTGAAGCACGGAGGAAACTCGCTATGACAGATAGTCACCCAACCACAGACCAACCTTGGCAAACGCTCTTGAATTTTGACGCGTTATTCATATCTTTGCGGTAAAATATATTGGGAAATTATATGTGCGGCAACAAAAGTTTTCTTTAGCACCTGCAACCTAGCGTCTTTTTTTATATGTGAGCGACGAGTTAATAGAGCAGCTTCAATTATATTAATTCATCATCTTTACTATTCCAACAAAATATCAAGAAACCAGCGTCAATTTACGAGCGTAAAAGAAGCTGGCAATGAGTGGACTTGGGGCACCCCGACACGGACAGGTTAGGTTCGAAGGGGATGGCGGGGTCTGAAAGACCCCGCCATCCCCTTCGTGTTAGGTTACTTTAAACCCTGTACGCAAAAATAGGAGCCCCGCGAAGCGGGGCTCCGTCAAAGATTCACGGCAGGTGGTACTATTACTAGGTACATCAGTGTTAGATTACTTGCCAGGAAGAAAAAAAAGCTGGCAATGAGTAGACATATCACAAATTTAGTTGCTTAAGAATTATCACCATGTTGCGTCATATTAACAGTAGGTAGCTTGTTTTACAATATATGGTCGCTTAAAAACCATTTATTAGACGCTAAAAGTTTGTCGCTGACCTATTAATTCATTAGACAACTAAATATATTTGCAGACGAGAATGACATTTTAAAGAAGCTGCCTTAATTAGCACCCAAATATATTGAGCTAAAAAATGGTTTTTGTATTAGACTGGCCTGTTGGTCTATTGGACCTGACTGCTATGCCGGAGGTCGTGGATTCTATTCCCACCCAGGACAAATGTTTGTGTGATGAGCACGGTCATTTCTTCTGTGTCTGGGTGTAATTTATCTATAATTATGTATGTATTTAGAAATAAAGTATGTTTATCAATTGTCTAGTACCCATAACACAAGCTCTGCTTAGCTTGGGACTAGATGGCGTTGTGTGATAGTTGTGGAATATTATTTATAAGGTATTATTGTTTCTTTTTCATCAGATGGAGACGCCGGCAACGGAGGCGTCATCAATCGCTGATGCTGAAGAGGAATATACAGAAGGAGTTAGAATTGTTCTGGTAAGTCAACCGTTGTCTAATAATAATAATAATAGGTGTTGATCCAAAACTTTTTACCAATAGGTAAAAAGTCGCTCAGTCTAGTAGTTGCGTT
The DNA here is from genome assembly GCA_036375495.1 of Agrotis segetum. Taxonomy (NCBI): domain Eukaryota; kingdom Metazoa; phylum Arthropoda; class Insecta; order Lepidoptera; family Noctuidae; genus Agrotis; species Agrotis segetum. The sequence continues at coordinate 617,692 of JAQSVV010000397.1, forward strand.
GCTATGCAACGCTTAGATAGTGCTACTGACGCACGGTATCAACAATTTTGTATTACAATTTTACCAAGGCCCGCTCTATAGGTTCTCTTAAATCTCTTTGGCCCCCATTGAGGGCCAATCCGCACAGGGCGAGAGGATAATTATGTGACAACATTACCTTAAAAAGTATAGCTTTAAAAAAAAATATTGCAATAGTGACTTATTTTTTAATTGTCACATCTTTACTATAAATTAATCAGTGATTTCGTAAAGTATCACGGAAGTGTGTAAACGGAAATGGATTGGTCAAATACTTCCGCGTGGTAAAATGAGTCGCCGGATGATAGGAACTCTTGCTGAGGTCTGTCTTTGGATGGGTAAGCAAAGTCTATTTACACAGTCCCGCGACCCCAGCAGAAAACCTATTTTCGTTGCCACCAAATTGCCTTCACCATGAAACCAAAACAAAACATAGTATAAGTAAAAATCAAAATGGCGGACAAAAATAAATGGAAATTCAACAGCTGTGTCCTTTTAAGTCAGTCATTCAACTATTAAGGAAATAAACAATAATTTTAACCATTTCCGAATCAAATTAATGAGAATCATATCTCTCTGTGTTTACCAGAGTTTTTGAACCAAGGTTCAAATCTATAAAGCTTGCGTTTATAATGTGAAGGTTAAATTGAATGTCAAAGTCAACCGGATCTGTGAAGCGAACTTTTGGAAGTTTTTAAATGCTTCCTTCCTAAAACATTACCATTTATGACGTTAGCTGGCTTTTTGCTGCGGTTTTGTCCGCGTGTAGGGCCGAAATTAACCTACAGGAACGTTTTAACGGGTTTTTCTTATTATTTTGAATAACGTTTCCCATTAGTATTTAAAAATAGAGCAGTGGTGGCCAAATGGTATCGGTCCCGACTTACGAGATGTAGGTCGTGGGTTCGAACCCCGCCAGGCGCAATTTACTCTGTGTAATTTATTTCATGACCACTGCTCTCAAAACGGTGAAGGAAAACATCGTGAGGAAACCGGCATTTCCTAGAACCAAACATTCGAAGTGGATTTTGGCCGATTCCCGCTCACAACGAGGAGGCCTAGGTGTCCCAGCAGTCGGAACATCGAATGATGAAAAAATAGCCACGTTGGAAATTAAACTTCGCACATGAAAGGCGAACGTATAAATAGAAATATGTTACCTTTGGGCCTTCATGAAAGATCTTGTTATGATCGGAGTTGAATTTGGATTGCACGTATCTTAGAAAGTAGAGGTCATAACGCAATGTAAGGGCACTGCAGGGCAAGGTAACGTTTCGATTGCACCACAAAATTATAGCACCAATAATAATATACATAATAATTATAATCTATCTAATCTATCTAATATCTCTAAACGAGCAATTCTTGTATATTTATTTATATATAATCAGGATCTCGGAAACTGCTCCAGGGATTTTCATGAAAATTATAGATTAGGGGTTTTTCGGCTCAAGGAATCGATTTATCAAGTCCAAGGTTCGAGAAAAGCTCGGTTCCCAAGATATAGACATTTTAAAAACCGAGCAAAGCTCGGTCAACCAGATATTATTTATTACATAAAAAACATAAATTATTATATTTGTTATTTATACAACGTGTAACGTTAATAGCGCATAACCTCTCGTGGGGTAACTCAACCCATGTTACTGAATAATGTTTGTTCCGAGATTTTTGGAAATTCGCAAAAAAAAATTTGCTTTTTAATACAAAATGAGAAATTCATCGGGCCCATCAGTATGAAAAGTCATTTTTTTTGTGTGACTCCATGCAGTATTCGTAAAATATTGTTTAAGTAATTAATTGTTTTTTTATGTGATTTCAGTTAAACCTACCGGAGGATGAGGGCGAAGGCTTGGGCTTCAGACTGACGAGGACACTGTGGGACCCATATCCTTGGGTAAGACAATATTCGTTTTAATGTTTTATTTTTATACAACATCCAAAATCGCCTTTCAACCTGGCGATTATACGGCTATATTTACTACCCTACTCATTTCGACTAGTCCACGTTCATATGTATATCTCGTAATACACGAAGTTAAATTACGAGGTTTCTAATCCCATTTGTAGGATTAATTTCTTGTATAAAAAAAATATTACCTAACACTAAGAATTTCCTGTGTCGTGGGTGCGTTTACAAACATAGAAACTCACACACAACTACACAAACACCCAGACCCGGAACAACTACTTTTGTTGTTTTTTGTTATTCGTAAGTATTCATCATCATCATCTCAGCTATAGGACGTCCCCTGCTGAACATAGGCCTCCTCTTTTGATCTCCACATATACCTACCGGTTGGAAGTGACCTGCATCCAGCGTCTTCCGGCGACCTTTATAAGGTCGTCTGTCCACCTTGTTGGTGGACGTCCTACGCTGCGCTTGCTAGTCTGTGGTCTCCACTCTAGCATTTTTCGACCCCATCGGCCATTTGCTCTGCGAGCAATATGGCCTGCCCATTGCCACTTCAGCTTGCTAATCTGGTGGACTTTAGTTCGTCTACGGATCTCCTCATTTCGGATTCGATCACGTAGAGAAACACCGAGAATAGCTCTCTCCATAGCTCGCTGAGCGACTTTGAGCTTTGAGATGAGGCCGATAGTGAAAGACCACGTTTCGGTGCCGTAACTCATCACTGGTAACAAACATTGGTTGAAGAGTTTCATCTTGAGGCACTGGAGGTATATCGTAAGCATTATCAGCAATCAAATTGTCCTACTGTACCAAAAACATCCACTCTTTGAGAGAGATGTCCACCACGCGGGTCCAGTGCAGTTTGGCAGATGTCAAATGTCTTCGAATGTTCTAGGACATGCCGGTTTCCTCACAATGTTTTCCTTCACCGTTTTGAGAGCAGTGGTGATAAAATAAATTACACAAAGTAATGCGCCTGAACGGCTTCGAACTCACGACCTAGAACTTGTAAGTCGAGGCTGTTACCTCTACACTGTCATTATTGTATTAAAGTTTTATTAATGCCTACATGGTTGTAAACAATATCACCTGCTTAGCCTTGAAACTTTTATGTTCAGTTCGACTTCCCGTGTAAACGAATGAAAACAATGGCGCAGTGACTGAACGATTGACTGCTGCGCAGTGTCTAGCGGGTTCGATCACTGCATGAAATAAATGTGTTCATGATTTACAAGTAGTTGTCCGGGTTTGGTTGTTTGTCTGTCTAAGTAAGTTGTTTGTTAATGCACCCATGATAACAAACTTAGGAGATAAGATAATCATAGTTATTAGTATGGGGCAAAAGAGTTGATCAAAAAAGAGAAGAGGCAGTAATAACTCGTGTTAAAGTGCCTACATCTCGATACAAAGGAAAAAAAATGTATGTAAAAAACATTGAATGCTCATTGTTTTTTTCATACTTGGCCCCTCAATAGTTTCTCTGATTTAAACATACATACACCCAGACCTGGAATAACTACTTGTAGATCATACACTAATTTAGGATCGTAGAAATAGAAAACAGAATTACAGCTCGACATAAAAATGTAGAAAACTGGAAGTCGCCACTGTCTTCGCGCTACCAGCACTTTGAATGATTTTTTTTTTCACTTATTACGTTAGTTTTATGGCACGATAATAAATCTAACATACCTGCGGTCTTTGTTTACATCAAATATCAAATATTTTAAAACGCTGTCAGAAATAAAAATTTTAGTTCCGTTTTAACCATATCTGGCCAAGCTGTAGAATATTTGCATCACCATGTTTTTGTATTTTTTCAGGTTCGCGAGGTGACTCCAAACGGCAGAGCTGATCAAGCAGGATTGAAGCCAGGAGACTGTATACTACAAGCTGACGGCAAAGACCTGCTGGGGCTACCTGTAAGTACCAATTCTAACTTCTTCTATCATCATCATATCAGCTGTAGGAACGTCCATGACTGCATAGGCTTTTTCTCGACTGTCGAACTCGTACTGACTAAAATCCACGGTGTCCTTCAATAGCCCTTTACGTTCCGGGGTCACGGTAATGAGATAAGTCCTGCGACCGTCTGAGCTGACCATTAGATTAGTACACAGATAGTTTGTAACCTGGATTAACACATAGGATAGTTTTAATCCCAATTTTAAGTTCCTGTGGGATAATTTTCTGGTTTTAGCGAGTGAAGTCGCTGGCACTTCGTTCCGGGGTCACGGTTTCCTGATAAGACAGTTCTGATCCTGGCAGGCTTTGGCCTTCTAAGCGGGCCCCGTCAGAGGTTGTGTTATGGTTACTAGACAACTGATAAACATACTTATATGTTTCTAAATACATACATATTATAGACTAGCTGTGCCCGCGACTTCGTCCGCGTGGATGTCGGAATTTAAAAATGTTTTCTTAGTGCGAAGCGCTTAATTTTCGCCTTGTTTTTTATAAATGATAGTCGTTTTCATAACAAACCCTATTATTATTAGTATTTATTTAGATTTTTCAAGAATATTTGAGCTGTTTGTGATAAACGCCCTCTGTTGTTCAAAGCCCACCTAGCAGCGTTCAAAGCACCCATTGCATCCCCCTCCATCCCGCTCCATCCCGCTCCATCCCACTTCATCCCACTCCATCCCACTTCACCCCACTCCATCCCACTTTATCCCACTACATCCCACTCCATACCACTCCATCCTACTTTATCCCACTACATCCCACTCCATACCACTCCATCCCACTCCATCCCACTTTATCCCACTACATCCCACTCCATACCACTCCATACCACACCATCCCACTCCATCCCACTTTATCCCACTACATCCCAGTCCATACCACTCCATCCCACTCCATACCACTCCATCCTACTCGACCCCAGTAAATCCCAGTCCATCCCGCTCCATCCCGCTCTATCCCGCTCCATCCCGCTACATTCCACTACATCCCACTCCATTCCAATCCATCCCACTCCATCCCTCGCCATCCCGCTCCATCCCGCTCCATCCCGCTCCATCCCGCTCCATCCCACTACATCCCAATCCATGCCACTCCATCCCGCTCCATCCCGCTCCATCCAACTACATCCCACTCCATCCCACTTCATACCACTCCATCCCACTTTACCCCACTACATCCCACTCCATACCACTCCATCCCACTCAGTCCCACTCCATCCCGCTCCATCCCACTTTATCCCACAACATCCCACTCCAAACCACTCCACTCCAGTCCACACCATTATATTTGAATATGTAGTTTTCCTATTCCAAGCTAGATCGCGCTACTGATCTGCGCGTTCGGTGTAAACTGACCGTAATTTTACTTCTGGTACACTTTGAATTCAAATATCTTTTGATAGACTGATCCGATTTCAATGAAACAAAAACTAAATGTTAATTCAAGTTACGGTCAGTGGTTGTGTATTAAAGTTATCTACATAACTTTCGTACATTTTACGTGATGCCCGAACAAATAAACATACAAACAGACATACAGACAAAAATTCTAAAAATGCTAGAAATGGGTTCTATTGGTTGTCCTTTATAACCCTGGCTATATTTTTTGAGTTTTTTTTTAATGTACTTTTCTACAGTTTTATTATATGTATAGATAAATTACACCCAGACACAGAACAAAATGATCGTGCTCATGACACAAACATTTTTCCTGAGTGGGAGGGAATCCAACCCACGACCTCCGGCATAGCAGTCAGGGTCACTAAACACTAGACCAAAAGGCCTGTCCATTAAAATTTGAGGATTCTATATTTTATTTTATTTATACCTTTATTTCAGGCGACTATGGCCCATAACATATAATACATACCATTAATAAAATAATTATAGATAAACTAATACATATGAATCACCTACAAACTAAACTTATTGACTATTGCACACTATTGCAAAAATGAAAATGATTGAAAGCAGTGGTGACCCAGTGATATCAGCCCCGACTGACGAATTGTAGGTCGTGGCTTCGAACCTCGCCAGGCGCATTACTTTGTGTAATTTATTTCATCACCACTGCTCTCAAAACGGTGAAGGAAAACATCGGAAACCGGCATGTCCTAGAGCCAAACATTCGAAGACATGTGACATTACCAACCAGCACTGGACCCGCGTGGTGGATTATGACTCACTCCCTCTCACAGAGAGGAGGCCTGTGTCCCAGCAGTGGGAACATTTATTGGCTGATGATGATAAAATGATGTGTTTCAGGTAGGACAGGTAGCCGGTCTGATCAGAGGAGACGGCGCGGGCGGTGGAGTGTCCCTACTCGTGTGGAACTGTGGGGTGGACCCTAAGGATGACCCCGAGGTAACTGTACCTTCTCTTCTTAAAATAAATGTGCAAAAACTTGAGTTACCAAACACTTATCGTATTAAAAAAAAAAAAAACATTTCTTGGACTGGCCTATTGGTCTAGTGGTCTAGTGGTTAGTGACCCTGACTGCTATGCCGGAGGTTGTGGGTTCGATTCCCAACCAGGACAAATGTTTGTGTGATGAGCACGATCATTTGTTCTGTGTCTGGGTGTAATTTATCTATAATATGTATGTATTTAGAAATATATAAGTATGTTTATCTGTTGTCTAGTACCCATAACACAAGCGCTGCTTAGCTTGGGACTAGATGGCGTTGTGTGATAGTTGTGGAATATTATTATTTCAATGAGAATTTCTTGAAACGTATCATGGTAGAAAAGAAATCAGAATAAAGTTATCATGGTAGAAAGTTTAAATTTTGACTTTGGCAACACCAGCAAACAATAACTGATTCTAGAGCTACAATCTATGCTGTGATAATAAATTGGTACACAATGTCATTCTTGAGGCCTTACCACGAGCTCTAGACATTAAATTGGTTAGTTAAGTCATGCGAGGGCCCTGTAGGTTTGTGTCCGAGATGATCTTTTGAAGAGAGAACCATACGAATTTGAGTGGATCTGTCCAGTCAGTGCAAGCATTTGTCAGTTATCGTGTAGCTCGACTCACAACTCAAGGAGCTCAACTACTATATCAGAGTGAACACAACTCAACTATAAGTTGTCAACACAAACAACAACAACTAACATCCCTTCTATCAACAACTCCCAGTTGCTATGGAGCTGCGGCGGTGGCGTGAGGGGAGAGAGGTCACGTCGAGCGCTCGCCGGCGTCGTGCGGGCGCTGGCTTGCTCCGTTTGTGCCTCCACAGCTACTAAACCACTGACCTGCGCCCGGTCGCATGTTTATTGTGAACGTGAGTATTTACCTACTATGACTGCACGCCTGTAAGTAAGATATCTTGAATCTTTTACACATCAAAGTGATTTTGGTGGCAAGTCATCTTTTAAGGTGTACGTCCACAGGTCGGCATCGCACGTATCTGACGTATCGTACGTAACGGATTTTAGTTTGCCTTGTATCAAAACTCATACAACTGCGTCCACTGATCCGCATCGTACGGACGGCTCATCGGCAAAGCCTTAATGCGATGCGTACCGATGACGTCATACGGAATGCCGATCAGTGGACGCGATGAAGGTGGCATCGGCAATCCGATTGCTGATACTCGCGTCGGCAATCCGATCGATGCCGACACAAATCCGTTTTATGCGATGCCACGGATTGCGATGTGTCCGATACGTACGATGCGGACCTGTCGACGCTTACCATAATAGGTACTTATTTTGCCTTAAAAAACTTTTGTAAATATTAAACGAATTAACGCATGCGTAGCGAATTTCAAACACTTTCTTCGGAAAATTCGAACCGCATGCAGGATTAAAAAACGAACAAAAGGAAACGTCACCTTGAGACGTTAGAAATGGATTGAAGAATTCGATGCTATAGGTGAGAACCCCATTGGCTCGGTTGGAAATGAGCGTCAGATTTACTGAACCTGAAGGTCGCGGGTTCGAATTTTTCTTTCCAAAAGAAAATCTTTAAAACGAGTAAAGCTGGAGTCTTCCAGTCCTGGGTGGAGTGGACGTGACTGTCGGACTCGTACATTTTAAAAATCCACACTGTTGCTTCAGTCGCCCTTTGCGTTCCAGGGTCACGGTTGCCTTTACAGACGGTCTGGCGATCATGCATCTATTGACTATTGTCCTACGAGTACTCGTGTGAGAAAATTGTCATTCTAAAGATTTTTAATGGAACGTAATTTTGTTCCCAGCATGCTGGACTCGGCTAGAACGCTGTGCTCTGTGCAGGGAAGCCCTACCCTCGAAGAACTCTCCATACGCAAGGAATCGAGTGGCTGAACAGGTAATCATTAGAGATTTAGATCATGAAGGTTTTTTCTAAACTTCATTTCTTTTAGGAATTTCTCTTTTATCGTGGGTGCGGTTATAAACATCTAGATTTTTTTAATAATAATACGAGTATAATAATATTCCACAACTATCACACAACGCCATCTAGTCCCAAGCTAAGCAGTGTTATGGGTACTAGACAACTGATAAACATACTTATATATATAGGTATTTCTAAATACATACATATTATAGATAAATTACACCCAGACACAGAACAAATGATCGTGCTCATCACACAAACATTTGTCCTGGGTGGGAATCGAACCCACGACCTCCGGCATAGCAGTCAGGGTCACTAACCACTAGACCAACAGGCCAGTCAAAAATAGCACCCAGACCTGGAACAACTACTTGTAAACCATAGAAATATAGGTAATAGGATTGGATTTCCAAAAGGAAGTCCTTTTGGAAATCCAATCCAAGTTTAGTAGTCAGGGCATGCGGGCGGCGAGTATTAGACGACTCACTGTCCGACCATGGAACATGCCCGGGTCGACGGCGCGTTTAGTTCCACGCGCGCCTCAAGGAGCGTCAGCAAGATAATGGGGCCAAAGCCTGCCGGGGTCACAGTACTTATCTCATTACCGTGACCCCGAAACATAAAGAGCTATTGAAGGACACCGTGGATTTAAATCAGTACAAGTCTGACAGTCCCTCCCGCCCTGCCCGGGGTGGGAGGACTCATTTGATGATTTTACCACGCTAAAAAAAAAGCAGTCAGTTATTCATCGAGGTATGAAATAGTTCTAGTATCTAAATAATTATTTTTTACCTAAAAAACTTAAACTACCCTATTATTACAGGTCTTCGAAGCAATAGCAACAGAATACGAGTTGAAAAGCGTCATCACAAAACCGATTCGTCCAACGCAAACATCATCAGCGTACACATCACCGAATCGATCCCGGAACTCATCACCATCACCGAATCGCAGAGGGCAGTACCAGCATTCAATGATGAACAAATACAAGAAAGCTGTTCACTTCCCCGAAAAATTCGGACAAACTTACGCCTCAGATCCAAATATACACAGATCTTTGAATACAACAGAAATAAGACCGATAATAACAAATCCTACCAATTTGGTAGAAAATTCCCAAGCTGGCAACTCAGCCGCAAACGTCAGCTGTCAATGTCAAAATGACATTAACGTTCCGAAGATTCAAGTTGAAACTGTGGTTTCGGATGGGAATAAAGGCGGGGGCAGTGATTGTTCAAGTAGCTGTCAAAGTTTGAGTCTGCCTCATAAGTTGGTGGCGAGGTTGAGGCAAGCGTGTTCGCTTGCTGATTTAAATAATGTTGGGCAATGTTCGTTGTCGAGGTCTTTGAATAATTTGGGTGATCCTTGGTAAGTTAAAAAATTAGTAAGGAGGAATAAATTAACATAGAAAACGCTGTCAGAAAAAGGGAAATTAAAAATAAATAGTTCAATGGCCGTAAGCATTACCGCTGTTTGTTCTTGGTTGTATTTCAAAATCAGGTCAAACAGAACGCCTGCTGGTGTCGCGGCACTATCTAAAGCTACCGTGACCCTGGAACGTAAAGGGCAATTGAAGGAAAACGGTGGATTTTAGTCAGTACGAGTCTGTCAGTCCCTTCTACTCCACTCAGGAGACTCATAAGATGATATTATCACCAAAAAAAAGGTGAAATTACAAAATCTGAGGCCTTATCACGAGGTCTTAACGCGATCCAGTTTAGGCTGTAGGAAAGAGACAGAGCTATACAAGTCGTCTAGCGCCATCTCTTTCCCACAGCTTAAACTGGTTCGCGTTAAAGAGCTCGTGGTAAGGCCTCAGGCAGTGGAATTGTATTTTTTGTGGGTTCTAATTAAAAGTTTCGTTCCAAAGTATTATAGAATTATTCTTTTTGTATGACTAGCATTAGGTACAATATATATTTTTTGTTTTCAGTAAAAACTGTCACCATGGATCGTTGGATAATTTGAAGATTAACTGCAATCCTATTTGTGGTAAATATAAAAAGCATTTACTCATTTTATAATAACTTTGAATTTATTGCTTCGAATCGGATTATAAAAAGTTGGACAAAAACTTCAAAAGACGTTTCTCGTGACCAGAGGGCTGGCTTATTTCTTGATCAAAGGATTAGCTGCCATCCAACGTGGCAATGCTGCCAGCGTTCTGGGCACTTTCCCTATTGATAGCGATGTGGATAAATTTTTTGGCGCCCTGTAAATTTTTAATTTTGTCATTTTTATAAATGTGAATAGTTAGTTAATTGACGACGCGGTTTGCGCAGGGGCTGAGTGATTAACTATTGCGTAGCGTGTCGCGGGTTCGATCCCCGCACGGAACAAATATTAGTATGATCTACAAGTAGTTGTTCCGGGTCTTGGTGTTTGTGTATGTGAGTTTCTATTGTAAACGCATCCACGATACATATAAGAGAAATTCCGAATGTGGTTGTGGGGCAAAGATTTATTAAAAAAGTGTAGTTTTATTATATTTTAGTAATTTACAATTCTATTCTTAATTTTGTTTTGAAGTTATTGATTCAATAATTTAAGATTTGCTTTCTTGAAAAACTCCAAATGGTAGAAAAAGTTTTCTTTTTGTGGCAACACTGAATCCTTAACTAATCTGTGTATATTTCTTTACAGACACTCCGGTATTTCTGCTTCCCGCGCCTCCTGTATACGTTTTAGCGTGTGACCATGGCAAGAAGGAATAATATACTATTGTTACCTTTTGTATTGTTTTTTTTTTTTTGTAATCAATAAATATTTATATCTTAATGTTTAATTTACATAGTTTTATTTCTATAAATGATGTGATAAAACTAGGGACACGATTATGGGAAATTTCGTTAATAATCGCGATAGGAACATTTCACAACGGAAATTCCCGTTAGCATCCCATTTTGTCGTACTGTAGCCTAAATCCACCTCCCGGATACCGCATATGCTTTTTTGTCATCGTGGTAAAGTCATCAAATGAGTCCTCCCACCCAGGACAGGGCAGGAGGGACTTTCAGACTCGTACTGACTAAAATCCAGGGTGTCGTTCGGCTAGTGAAGGACACCATGGACTTTATTCTTTACGTTCCGTGGTCACGGTAATTCGTGAGTCCCGTGACCCCGGAAGGCTTTGGCCCTCTAAACGGGCCCGTCATCATGCTGACACTCTTTGAGGCGCGCATATAACACAACGCGTCGTCGATTCGGGCATAGTCCATTGTCGGACAGCGAGTCGCCCATTACTCGCCGCCCGCATGCCCGCGCCTATACGGTGACGTCCGTTGCCGTTGATTCGAACCTACTGCTTACAACTGTTAAGTCGGGGCCAATACCAAAACTGCTCAATTTTAGCGGGTACTTTAATAAAATAAATAATGACAAGACATTTTATTTCTTTACAAAACATATTTTATTTAAAAACCCACGATAATTTCACACATATATTTTTAAACATACTGAACACTTTAAAACTATACATAATTTTTATAAGAAAAATTTATAGTTAAAAAATCTTATTGAGATCATTTTATAAAACTAGCATGTTCCCCGGGTTTCACTCGCTGCTCCGCTCCTATTGGTGATAGCGTGATGTTATATAGCCTATAGCCTTCGTCAATAAATGGGCTATCTAACACGAAAATAATATTTCAATTCGAACTAGTGGTTTCTGAGATTAGCTAGTTCAAACAAACAGACTCTTTAACTTTATAATATTGAGTATAGATAAGTAATTTTCTACAATATTTCTGTTTTGTTGGTCAAGTAGTCGTAAACACGAGTGCTAAGAAGTACATGGTTCGATTCTCAGACCGCAATGTTATTGGATTTTTCGATCCTGTCCACACAACGACGATATAATACTAGACTCCTAATAACAGGCGACCGATGTCTGTCAACACATTAGGCAAAAAAGTCTTATATTCGTCTCATTTCGACCAATCCTGTGAGCCGTAAACATACGTTGAGACAGAACAGACCTTGAGTTAGCCAATCACAACGCAGTACCCCGTCCCCCTCGCTTACGTAGTACCTCAGCAAGTTGACAGAATAGTTTTCGTTCCTTAGATCGTGCATGCGGACGAGTCTAGTATTATATCGTCGTTGTGTCCACGCCTGTTTTCGATGTTAAACAGGGTGTTTCTTTAAAATGGGACAAAAGGGAGAAATTCGAATCCATAAGAGATACGGGAGAACTTTCTTAGAAACCTTTGTCTCTTTTTTAACGCCGATGAAGCATGCTTGTCTACAAGTAACATTTACACTGTTTCGCTCCAGGTTCAAGGTCCAGCAGTGACCTGGAAGTAGACCTCACAAGGCTGCCTCCAGGGCTCGCCTACAGGCTCGGGCTTGAACACATCCTGTTTCGGAGACGGCATCTCTAGTGAGACTTCCGGTTTTATCTGCAATAGAGTAATTTAGGTTATCCTACTAATATTATAAATGCGAAAGTTTGTGAGGATGTATGTATTGTGTATGTAGGTAAATGTTTGTTACTCTTTCACGCAAAAACCACTGAACGGATTTGGCTAAAATTCAGTACACAGATAGTTTATAACCTGGATTAAGGTGATTGCTTCGATGTAGCCCGCGAAATTCAAGTTTTTTTTACGTTTTTTGCAATTTGCAGGCCAGTGACATGTTGTAACTTTATAAATATATGTGTTGCGGTAATAACAAGTATAATTTTAAATATAAAAATTATCAAAATATTCGCTCCATCAGCTCTCACATAGAAAAGGTGCATCATAGTTAGATTTCGGAGATTTTAGGATAGTTTTTATCCCGATTTTATGTTCCCGTGGGATAATTTTCGAGTTGTAGCGGGTAAAGCCGCTGGCAAAAAGCTAGTATAATAATATTCTACAACTATCACACAACACCATCTAGTCCCAAGCAAAGCAGAGCTTGTATTACGGGTACTAGACAACTGATAAACAAACTTATATATTTCTAAATACATAAACATTATAGATAAATTACACCCAGACACAGAACAAATGATCGTGCTCATCACACAAACACTTTTCCTGGGTGGGAATCGAACCCACGACCTTCGGCATAGTAGTCAGGGTCACTAACCACTAGACCAACAGGCCAGTCAAATAATGAATGATGAAATGATGGTAATACTGACGAGGAGCTCGTGACTAAATAATTACAGCCGCACAGGCCGCTCTTTCAGGTTAACCCGCGCTTGCCGGGGTTGGTTTGTGGATGGGTGACCTCTGTCATAGCGAGTTTCCTCCGTGCCTCGGAAAGCACGTAAAGCCGTTGATCCCGGCTGTCATTTGTAGATCTTTGACAGTCGTTACTGTTAGTCAGAAGCTCTAAAGTCTGACAACCAGTCTTACCATGGAGTATCGTATTACCCAGTTACTGTGTTGTGGAGGCCCGATAGTCAGTCGCTCCATGTAACATACTGATATTTAGCTGCATCTGGTTCGACTGGAAGCAGACCACAATATAGTTGGGAAAAGGGAGGTAGATGATGATGATGATGATGGTAATACTGACCTTGGCAGACCTAGGTAGCTTGAGATGTACAAGTTTAACGTGTGTCCTCATAGCGGTGCGCTGAGTGAAGCGACGGCCGCACGACTCACACGAGAACGGCTTCTCGCCCGTGTGAGTACGGACGTGGTTTGTTAGCACACTCTTACCCTAGGGAGAAAACATTTGTTAATATTTATAGACGTAGAAGATCCAATAATATTTTTAAATATTAAACGCATTAACGCATGCGTAGCGAATTTCAAAGATTTTCTTAGGAAAGGAAAAATTCGATCCGCGGGCAGGATTCGAACCTACGGCCTTCGGATTCAGTACATCTGACGCTCATTGCCAACCGAGCCACCGAGGATCTTACCTGCCGCGGTGAATTCTTCCTTCCATTTCTAACGTCTCATGGTGATGAAGATCCAATAATTCTACAAGCCAGTAAGCACGGCATGCGGGCGTCGAGTAATGGGCGACTTGCTGTCCAACCATGGTCGAAGCCCGGGTCGACGGCGCGCCTCAAACAGTGCCAGCATAATGACTTTTAGAGGGCCAAAGCCTGCCGGGGTCGCGGGATTATTCCCTTACCGTAACCCCGGAACATAGCAGGCTATGAAGGACACCGTGGATTTTAGTCAGTAGAAGTCTAACAGTCCCTTCCGCCCTGCCCGGCGTTGGAGGACTCATTTGATGATTTTACCAAGCTAAAAAAAAAAAAAAGAAGAGAAAAGTATGAATTGTAAGGGGCAACGTCGTTGAGTAGCACCCATTTAAAGGGCCGCATCGAATTACAAATCACCGTGTATACAATATAACAGACATCCAAGTCTAAAAAACTAAACTAAAAAATACTTGAGAGGTGTCAAGGGACACCCAGATGGAACGAAGTTACTGTATACTTACACTCAACAAAAATAATCGTCGCGACGAAAATTGTACGATACGATCACGAGACGTATTGCGATTTTTAAAGCATTGTGTCTTCTTAAATTTTGGTTTGTGAATTAAAACACTGCGGTAGATGGAACCCCGCTTAGCAGGGCTCCTTTAACAGGTTGATTCGTCAGGTGGACTCACCCGGAATGCCTTCCCACAGGTGTCACACACATGCCGCGGCGGCGGTCGCTGTCCGCGGTGCACGGCGGTGCAGTGCTTGCTGAGCGAGGACCTGGTCGCGAGCACTCCCCGGTGCAGTGCTTGCTGTATGGACTATACTCACCCGGAATGCCTTCCCACAGGTGTCACACACATGCCGCGGCGGCGGTCGCTGTCCGCGGTGCACGGCGGTGCAGTGCTTGCTGAGCGAGGACCTGGTCGCGAGCACTCCCCGGTGCAGTGCTTGCTGTATGGACTATACTCACCCGGAATGCCTTCCCACAGGTGTCACACACATGCCGCGGCGGCGGTCGCTGTCCGCGGTGCACGGCGGTGCAGTGCTTGCTGAGCGAGGACCTGGTCGCGAGCACTCCCCGGTGCAGTGCTTGCTGTATGGACTATACTCACCCGGAATGCCTTCCCACAGGTGTCACACACATGCCGCGGCGGCGGTCGCTGTCCGCGGTGCACGGCGGTGCAGTGCTTGCTGAGCGAGGACCTGGTCGCGAGCACTCCCCGGTGCAGTGCTTGCTGTATGGACTATACTCACCCGGAATGCCTTCCCACAGGTGTCACACACATGCCGCGGCGGCGGTCGCTGTCCGCGGTGCACGGCGGTGCAGTGCTTGCTGAGCGAGGACCTGGTCGCGAGCACTCCCCGGTGCAGTGCTTGCTGTATGGACTATACTCACCCGGAATGCCTTCCCACAGGTGTCACACACATGCCGCGGCGGCGGTCGCTGTCCGCGGTGCACGGCGGTGCAGTGCTTGCTGAGCGAGGACCTGGTCGCGAGCACTCCCCGGTGCAGTGCTTGCTGTATGTACTATACTCACCCGGAATGCCTTCCCACAGGTGTCACACACATGCCGCGGCGGCGGTCGCTGTCCGCGGTGCACGGCGGTGCAGTGCTTGCTGAGCGAGGACCTGGTCGCGAGCACTCCCCGGTGCAGTGCTTGCTGTATGGACTATACTCACCCGGAATGCCTTCCCACAGGTGTCACACACATGCCGCGGCGGCGGTCGCTGTCCGCGGTGCACGGCGGTGCAGTGCTTGCTGAGCGAGGACCTGGTCGCGAGCACTCCCCGGTGCAGTGCTTGCTGTATGGACTATACTCACCCGGAATGCCTTCCCACAGGTGTCACACACATGCCGCGGCGGCGGTCGCTGTCCGCGGTGCACGGCGGTGCAGTGCTTGCTGAGCGAGGACCTGGTCGCGAGCACTCCCCGGTGCAGTGCTTGCTGTATGGACTATACTCACCCGGAATGCCTTCCCACAGGTGTCACACACATGCCGCGGCGGCGGTCGCTGTCCGCGGTGCACGGCGGTGCAGTGCTTGCTGAGCGAGGACCTGGTCGCGAGCACTCCCCGGTGCAGTGCTTGCTGTATGGACTATACTCACCCGGAATGCCTTCCCACAGGTGTCACACACATGCCGCGGCGGCGGTCGCTGTCCGCGGTGCACGGCGGTGCAGTGCTTGCTGAGCGAGGACCTGGTCGCGAGCACTCCCCGGTGCAGTGCTTGCTGTATGGACTATACTCACCCGGAATGCCTTCCCACAGGTGTCACACACATGCCGCGGCGGCGGTCGCTGTCCGCGGTGCACGGCGGTGCAGTGCTTGCTGAGCGAGGACCTGGTCGCGAGCACTCCCCGGTGCAGTGCTTGCTGTATGGACTATACTCACCCGGAATGCCTTCCCACAGGTGTCACACACATGCCGCGGCGGCGGTCGCTGTCCGCGGTGCACGGCGGTGCAGTGCTTGCTGAGCGAGGACCTGGTCGCGAGCACTCCCCGGTGCAGTGCTTGCTGTATGGACTATACTCACCCGGAATGCCTTCCCACAGGTGTCACACACATGCCGCGGCGGCGGTCGCTGTCCGCGGTGCACGGCGGTGCAGTGCTTGCTGAGCGAGGACCTGGTCGCGAGCACTCCCCGGTGCAGTGCTTGCTGTATGGACTATACTCACCCGGAATGCCTTCCCACAGGTGTCACACACATGCCGCGGCGGCGGTCGCTGTCCGCGGTGCACGGCGGTGCAGTGCTTGCTGAGCGAGGACCTGGTCGCGAGCACTCCCCGGTGCAGTGCTTGCTGTATGGACTATACTCACCCGGAATGCCTTCCCACAGGTGTCACACACATGCCGCGGCGGCGGTCGCTGTCCGCGGTGCACGGCGGTGCAGTGCTTGCTGAGCGAGGACCTGGTCGCGAGCACTCCCCGGTGCAGTGCTTGCTGTATGGACTATACTCACCCGGAATGCCTTCCCACAGGTGTCACACACATGCCGCGGCGGCGGTCGCTGTCCGCGGTGCACGGCGGTGCAGTGCTTGCTGAGCGAGGACCTGGTCGCGAGCACTCCCCGGTGCAGTGCTTGCTGTATGGACTATACTCACCCGGAATGCCTTCCCACAGGTGTCACACACATGCCGCGGCGGCGGTCGCTGTCCGCGGTGCACGGCGGTGCAGTGCTTGCTGAGCGAGGACCTGGTCGCGAGCACTCCCCGGTGCAGTGCTTGCTGTATGTACTATACTCACCCGGAATGCCTTCCCACAGGTGTCACACACATGCCGCGGCGGCGGTCGCTGTCCGCGGTGCACGGCGGTGCAGTGCTTGCTGAGCGAGGACCTGGTCGCGAGCACTCCCCGGTGCAGTGCTTGCTGTATGGACTATACTCACCCGGAATGCCTTCCCACAGGTGTCACACACATGCCGCGGCGGCGGTCGCTGTCCGCGGTGCACGGCGGTGCAGTGCTTGCTGAGCGAGGACCTGGTCGCGAGCGCGGCGCCGCACTCGCCGCACACGTGCTCGCGCACGCCGTCGTGCTGCACCGACACGTGCGCCTCCATGGTGCGCACGGACTGGAAGCGGAGCGGACAGCGGGGACATTGGAACCTGCGGTGTAAGGGGGGGTTTGTTTCTTTGTAAAAACTGAGTTTCTGTGACGAAATTTGGAGTTACAAGGGGAATATGATCACCACTATTTCGCCTGATGGTAAGCAAAGACGTGATCGACGATGAAGCATGCTTGCCTAGAAGTAACCTGTTCACGCTTGACTTGAATACCACGAGGTTATAGCTGTCGGGAAATACAGATGGCGGCAGGGAATTCCACTCCTTAGTTGTGCGTACAATAAAGGTATTGGCAATACGCTTTGTACGCACTGGAGGGATGTCCACCATATATCTATGGCGAATGGCCGTGCGTCTTGTAGTCTGATGATGGAATGGATATTTTCAAAAGGAAAGAGTTAAGGTCCACACTTCTTCACAACAGAAGAATCAGTATAGAGCAACCATAAGAGCTCATGTACACGATGCCGTCGAAAATCAAAGGCGGCATCGTGTACATGAGCGCTTAGAACCAATAAAATTGAAAATCCAGCTATAAATAAAACACATATAAAAATGTGAGAAAAACCCAGGAATCATGGGCAAAGAATTATGATTGATTGTTTGGCATAATGTAATTATGTATAATTAAAAAAATAAATAGATGTTGACCGCACGATCACATTCTCTTTTTGTAGAGAATGGTCAAGTTTTCTTGTCTATAAAAACAAATATTTGGTACATGTTTACGTGTTATTTATAGCTTACTTTGAAGTGGTACTGTCTAAAGCATTTGATTAAGTAAATCACAACAAAAAACTGTTGAAACTTTAGCATAAGAGGTTTAGTCGAATTGCGATTAGTTTGGTAATATCTTATTTGTGTGATAGACACATTAAGTAGAAATAAAACGTGTTAACTCATAATATTTTTAAGGTACCAAAAGGGGTTCTGCAAGGTTCAATTCTAGGTCCTTTCCTTTTTCTCAGGAAAAAGTTGTATTTTTCCAGTAGTTTGCCATATATCATTGGTTTACATAATTTGATCTTTATTTGCGACAGTAACGAATGGTTGAAAAAATACAGGACTGGCCAGGAAAATAGATTTTTCTAAAATCCAATAATACACATTTAGTTTTCATCAAAATCTGCCTAGAGTTTTCTTTGATCATTTTTCGATATTCATCGTAGTTTCGGATTTGGATAACCATGACCAGTTGGAAAATTAACCGTGTAAATATGATAAAAAAAAATGGATGGTATTTAATACTTTAACTGTAAATCCCCTTTTTTCAATCAAAATATTCGAAATTATCACCAAAAATACTGAATTGCACACTAAATTTGCTCATCAAATAAATCAATTATACTATAATAACAAGTGTAATAAAAAAAATCTACCTAAGCAGGGTCGACGAAGCCCCGCTTCGCGGGGCTTCTATTTCTGTGTACAGGGTTTAAAGGAACCTAACCAAACCGAACTTCGGGGTGTCTCTGAAATCTTGCTAAAGCGAGTTTTAGATTTGGTGCACATTCAGTATATTTGGTATACAAAAAGAATTATTGATGCGCATTTAAATTTTATCCAAAAAAAATTGAGGCGGAATACGAAGTGAGCCGGGACAGCTAGTCTTAAATAAATTTTAATGAAATCTGGAAAGCACATGAAGAAAAAAGTCGTATTTATAAAGTAGTAACTACACCACTTACTTCAAACTCTGTTTATCTCGATGTTTCGAACTCTTTTGAAGATGTTGTCTCAAACTGTGCGCTGACTTGAACCTGTGAAAATAAACAATTAATTGCCAAATATCGCTTTTTAACCGACGAAATAGCCCAGCATCCCTTCAGATTGCTAACACCTCAATGAGGCTGCGTCGACTTCGACTAAGTCCTTGACAGACGGCGAGTTACCCATTACTCGCCGTCCCCTTCTCCCGCAGCAGGTGGGGTGTGAGTAGGAGGATGTTTTCTCCCCCACGTATTCCTCCTCCGTTCTGAACCTTGCGTTGGTCGTGAGTAGGAGGATGTCCTCTCCCCTACGTTGTGTACATATCTGACGTCACACTCCACACAGTAGTATTCCTGTGTGATGTATGATCCGGGTTTTCGTTCAGAACTCAGCTGGGTTGTGAGTAGGAGGATGTCCTCTCCCCTACGTTGTAAACATACGTTACGTCGGTACGCGCTAGCTTGATCAGACGGCGAGCTACGTATTACTCGTCATCCGTCACAATCCCTGAAGCCACGGGCGTCTCCCGCGGCACCTATATCGTGCAGTGTCGGATGTCCTCTCCCCACGTATTCCTCCTACGTTCTGAACCCAGCTGGGTTGTTAGGAGGAGGATGTCCTCTCCCCTACGTTGTGTACGTACCTGACATCACACTCCACACAGTAGTATTCCTTGACGTCGGTGTGCGTCAGCTGGTGATGTTTGATTTGGGTTCTCGTTCTGAAACGCTTGCTACATATTGAGCATGCATAGTTCTTAATGCCCTCGTGGATTCTGAAACAACATAATTTTATTTGAATTAAAATATAAAAGGGTTTGCAACTCTTAGTACGGACATTGGCATCATTTTTTTTTCTTTCGCCAGTGATGAAACTTTGGGCATAATTAGACTACTACCTAAGAAGTCCATAGAAAAAAAAAAAAAAGTTTCTAAACCGTAACCAACCAGAGATATGGTGGTTTGTATTTTGTACTACCTACTAAAAATAACTCCAGATTAGAACAAAATAAAGACCGTCATATCTCTGGTTAGTTACGGTTTAGAATTTATCTTATTATTTTTTACGAACTTCTTAGGTTATGGTCTACTAATAACCAAAATTTCATTACTGGCGGAAGAAAAAAAAAAAAAGATTCATGCCAAAAAATTGCAAATACCTTTAAAAGTTATAAACCTTTTTTTTTACATCATCTCAGAAAAAGAAGCCCCGCCGAGCGGGGCTGTTTCTAACTTCAAACTCAGTGAATTTCATTCCCGCTCACCATCATGTTCTGTTCTGTTCTGTTCTGTTCTGTTCTGTTCTGTTCTGTTCTGTTCTGTTCTGTTCTGTTCTGTTCTGTTCTGTTCTGTTCTGTTCTGTTCTGTTCTGTTCTGTTCTGTTCTGTTCTGTTCTGTTCTGTTCTGTTCTGTTCTGTTCTGTTCTGTTCTGTTCTGTTCTGTTCTGTTCTGTTCTGTTCTGTTCTGTTCTGTTCTGTTCTGTTCTGTTCTGTTCTGTTCTGTTCTGTTCTGTTCTGTTCTGTTCTGTTCTGTTCTGTTCTGTTCTGTTCTGTTCTGTTCTGTTCTGTTCTGTTCTGTTCTGTTCTGTTCTGTTCTGTTCTGTTCTGTTCTGTTCTGTTCTGTTCTGTTCTGTTCTGTTCTGTTCTGTTCTGTTCTGTTCTGTTCTGTTCTGTTCTGTTCTGTTCTGTTCTGTTCTGTTCTGTTCTGTTCTGTTCTGTTCTGTTCTGTTCTGTTCTGTTCTGTTCTGTTCTGTTCTGTTCTGTTCTGTTCTGTTCTGTTCTGTTCTGTTCTGTTCTGTTCTGTTCTGTTCTGTTCTGTTCTGTTCTGTTCTGTTCTGTTCTGTTCTGTTCTGTCCTGTCCTGTCCTGTCCTGTCCTGTCCTGTCCTGTCCTGTCCTGTCCTGTCCTGTCCTGTCCTGTCCTGTCCTGTCCTGTCCTGTCCTGTCCTGTCCTGTCCTGTCCTGTCCTGTCCTGTCCTGTCCTGTCCTGTCCTGTCCTGTCCTGTCCTGTCCTGTCCTGTCCTGTCCTGTCCTGTCCTGTCCTGTCCTGTCCTGTCCTGTCCTGTCCTGTCCTGTCCTGTCCTGTCCTGTCCTGTCCTGTCCTGTCCTGTCCTGTCCTGTCCTGTCCTGTCCTGTCCTGTCCTGTCCTGTCCTGTCCTGTCCTGTCCTGTCCTGTCCTGTCCTGTCCTGTCCTGTCCTGTCCTGTCCTGTCCTGTCCTGTCCTGTCCTGTCCTGTCCTGTCCTGTCCTGTCCTGTCCTGTCCTGTCCTGTCCTGTCCTGTCCTGTCCTGTCCTGTCCTGTCCTGTCCTGTCCTGTCCTGTCCTGTCCTGTCCTGTACCAGTTCCGGTTCCAGTTCGGTTCGGTTCCGGTTCCGGTTTCGGTTTCTGTCCCGTTTTCGGTTTCTGTTCCGGTTCCTGTTCCGGTTTCGGTTCCGGTTCGGTTCCGGTTCTGATTCCGGTTTCGGTTTCGGTTCCGGTTCCGGTTTCTGTTCCGGTTTCGGTTTCTGTTCCGGTTTCGGTTTCGGTTCCGGTTCCGGATCCGGTTCCTCTTCCGGTTCCGATTCTGATTCCGGTTTCGGTTCCGGTTCCGGTTTCGGTTTCGGTTTCTGTTCCGGTTTCGGTTTCTGTTCCGGTTCCTGTTCCGGTTTCGGTTCCGGTTCCGGTTTCGGTTTCTGTTCCTGTTCCGGTTTCGGTTCCTATTCCGGTTACGGTTCCGGTTACGGTTTCGGTACCAGTTCCGGTTTCGGTTCCGGTTCCGGTTCCTGTTCCGGTTTCGGTTCCGGTTTTTGTTTCTGTTCCGGTTCCTGTTTCGGTTTCGGTTTCGGCTCCAGTTCCGGTTCCTGTTCCGGTTACGGTTACGGTACCAGTTCCGGTTCGGTTCCTGTTCCGGTTTCGGTACCAGTTCCGGATCCGGTTCCGGATCCGGTTCCTGTTCCGGTTTTGGTTCTGATTCCGGTTTCGCTTCCTGTTCCGGTTTCGGTTTCTGTTCCGGTTCCGGTTCCTGTTCCGGTTCCGGTTTCGGTTCCGGTTCCGGCTCCAGTACCCTTTCGCAACGCGCGATAATGAACTTCGTTCCAAAAAGTGTCGTGACAACTTTTCGTAAGATTTTTTTCCGTCTAGCCCCCTTTCACAACGCGCGATAAGGAACTTCGTTCCAAAAGATTTTTCATACTGATGGGCTCGATCAATTTCTCATTTTGTATGAATAATATTTTTTTTTCCCAAAAGTCTTAGAACAAACATTGTTCAGTAACATGGCCTGAGTTACCCCACGAGAGGTTTTGCGCTATTAAGGCGGCGCTAGTCGCGAGCCAATCCGCACTGGGCCCGCGTGGTGGGTTATGGCCCACCCCCTCTCACAGAGAGGAGGCCTGTGTCCCAGCAGTGGGAACATTAATAGGCTGACGATGATGATGAGTCGCGAGCTCGAACTCACTGGCAGGCATGGTCAAAAACCATGATATTTCACCGGAAATTGAGCCATATTGTACATGTGTGCGCGAGCGTCATCCCCCCGTGGAGAAAACAGGGGAAAACTTATTCAGTGAGATGCACGATCATTCAGAGTAAAAGGCGCGCTTAAAAAAATACGAAAAAGCCTTTGGCTGTTGGAGTTTTATGAAAAAACCACTGCACCAATGAATTTCAAATAAAATTTATTAAATTCTTCGATATATTTGCTGTGTCGGTACGGACTTCGTTTTGGAAATTTGATGCTTCTTTAGCTTCTAATTTACACCCAAAGTTGTGTTAAAATTAGAAAAAAACGAATCTTTAGAAGCTCGTAACATTTTAATAGCTTCATATTTTACAAATTCTGCTACCGTACCGACAAAATTAATAATGAGACAAAACGATACCATGTTTAATTTTGGATGTACCTTGTCAAATAGTGGAGTAAAACCCCAACGAAGTTTCTATGGAAAAAATGTTGACTTGTTTGACCTTAACGTCACACGTTGTAGATGTTTATACTCACTGTTGATGTTCCACTAGAGAGTCCTTATTGATAAATGTCTTCCCGCATTGCTCACACTTGGGTCGGTCGCCGCCGTGGTGGTTTCTCATGTGGCCGCGGTGAGTTTTATTGTTACTGCGAAAAATAAGAAGATTCATATGCGTTATAAAGTAAAAAAACAAATTATCTATAGGCCAAAAACCTTTTTTTATTTTTCTTTTTTTTTTAGCGTGGTAAAATCATCAAATGAGTCCTCCAACCCCGGGCAGGACGGGAGGGACTGTCAGACTTCTACTGACTAAAATCCACGGCGTCCTTCAATAGCCCTTTCTGTTCCGGGGTCACGGTAAGGAAATAATCCCGCGACCCCGGCAGGCTTTTGCCCTCTGAGAGAGGGGCCCCGTCATTATGCTGACGCTCTTTGAGGCGCGCGTGGGACACAACGCGCCGTCGACCCGGGCATGGTCCATGGTCGGGCAGCGAGTTGCCCTTTAATCGCTGCCCGCATGCCCGCGCGATTAGTAGACTAGCGCGGACTCGACTCCCAGGTTAGGTAATGTTATTTTGGGGCAAACCCACCACACTATTCCCAAACCACTGCAACTCCTGTTCGCCAGAATCAACAGTGGCAACCACCAGAAAAGCGCCGAGACAATGAAGCTCGACGTGTCCCGGAGAATGAATTTACCTGTCTTGGATCCTGCACGAAATTAATCAGAAAAGAATAGTGGAGGAGTAGGAAAAATATGTTTCCAGTTCCCTCCATGCAAGCAGGAGACAGAACAAAACAAGGCCAATAGGCACAAAGGGACATTACAACTGGGAGAAGCCCAGTTGCCTAGCACCACGGGTAAAAATGATTACTAATATTAATGGGTCCTAAATTGTGAGCTGCTATATTTGATTCCAATAATAGTTATAAATGGCAATAGGTGGTAATGTTATTGGGTATTTTCAAACAGGAATCTCTGTAGAAGTGTGTGGATGTCAGGATTTGTCCCGGGATAAAATGAGTCCTCCCACCCAGTGTACTGACTAAAATCCACGGTGTCCTTCAATAGCAATTAACATTCCAGGGTCACGGTATTTGTTGGTCCCGCGACCCCGGCAGGCTTTGGCCCTTTAAGGGGGGTCCCGTTTTAAAGCTGAAACTCTTTGAGGCGCGCGTGGAAGTGGAACACAACGCGCAGTGAACCCTGGCATGGTCCATGTTCGGACAGCGAGTCGCCCGTTACTCGCCGCGTTTACCACTGCGGCTGGGTTGTGAAGTGGAAGCTGTCCTCTCCCTCACGCGTCCGGCCTCTTCCTTCGCAAAGTTGGCGACCCTTAAGACAAAACTCGAGCTCGCTTCGCTCGCTCTCGCATCCGAAGTTGAATAATTAACTAAAGTCCAGACGCAGAGCAGGAGGAATTTCTCACTGACAGTGATCACAAACATTTTTTCTATTACTTTAAAGGTAACCAGTATGAGGTTATGCGTACTATCAGTAAAAGGTTTACAATCCCTAAGGACGGCGGCCATTGCAGTGCAAGCCAGATACATTATATTAACGCGGGAATGACAGAGACAGGTAATAATAGGTCAATGTACAAAATTCCTCCTGCTTTGTGACCGGACTTTACGACCAAATCTAAGTAATAATAAGCACTTACTTGGATACTTTCCCACAAAGATGACAAGTGTACAATGTTAGAAAACCTTCGTGTTGTGTTCTGAAAAAAATAAATCATTGTTTAGTTTAGACATAATATTTCATGTTTGGCGAAAGAGACAAGATCATCTAGCTCCGTCTTTTTCTCACGATGAAATAAAATCTCCATACTATTTTATTTCGTAGGTTTGATCAAACTTTTTTTTTTAATTTTAATAAACAATTTTGCTTATTTACTGATCAAACTATTTAGTTACAACCAATAATTAACTAACGAAACTTTTCTAAATGTTTTTTTTTACGTAGCCTCGCAGTCACTCAGCATTTTTTTTTCTTATACAGTAAGACTTTTTTAGCACCGTCCAAAATTTTTCTAGGCTTTAGGTATCAATCACTAACCCCATTTTTGAAAATCGTGGGTGGTGATCAAGCTAAACGTTAATAATACTACATTAATTGCCGACGCCTGAAACTTTTTAAAGATATTGGTGACTTTTGTATTGAGTGATACGAAAAGAAAAACACGTATTCAATGATTTTTTAGCACCGTCCAAAATTTTTCTAGGCTTTAGGTATCAATCACTAACCCCATTTTTGAAAATCGTGGGTGGTGATCAAGCTAAACGTTAATAATACTACATTAATTGCCGACGCATGAAACTTTTTAAAGATATTGGTGACTTTTGTATTGAGTGATACGAAAAGAAAAACACGTATTCAATGATTTTCGCCACAGATTTAATATAGGATGACTGGTAATTAGTGTACGATACTTAAACACGTGATTGTGCTCATGATTTTTTTTTTTTTTTTTTTTTTTTTAGCGTGGTAAAATCATCAAATGAGTCCTCCAACCCCGGGCAGGGCGGGAGGGACTGTCAGACTTCTACTGACTAAAATCCACGGTGTCCTTCATAGCCTGTTACGTTCCGGGGTTACGGTAAGGGGAATAATCCCGCGACCCCGGCAGGCTTTGGCCCTCTGAGAGGGGGGCCCCGTCATTATGCTGACGCTCTTTGAGGCGCGCGTGGGACACAACGCGCCGTCGACCCGGGCATGGTCCTTGGTCGGGCAGCGAGTTGCCCTTTACTCGCTGCCCGCATGCCCGCGCCTACGGTGGCCGGAGATCGTCGCGCGACGTCCGTCGCCGTGGGCGTCCTGCACCGCGGTTGGGGCGGAGGGAGGACTCTGTCCTCTCTCGCTCGCGGCGCGCCTCCTCCTTCGCGAGCATTACTGCTTCGCAGAAGGAGGCGACCGCTTCCCACTCCGTCTCGCCCCGCAGCATGGCCGAAACCAATGCCGGGCGCGAGAGGTCTCCGCCTATCGCAGCCGTGAGGACACGTCGGTGCTCCGCCCAAGCTGGGCAGTCCTGCACCGTATGCTCCACCGTGTCCTCCGGGCGATCTTCGCAGTGATGACACCCAGACGTTTCCTCCTTCCGCATTAGACACAGGTACCTCCCGAAGCACCCGTGCCCGGTGAGGACCTGCGTCAGGCGGAAGGTAAGGACGCCATGACTTCTCTCCAACCACTCCTCAAAGA
Organism: Agrotis segetum; assembly: GCA_036375495.1. Taxonomy (NCBI): domain Eukaryota; kingdom Metazoa; phylum Arthropoda; class Insecta; order Lepidoptera; family Noctuidae; genus Agrotis; species Agrotis segetum. The sequence continues at coordinate 644,222 of JAQSVV010000397.1, forward strand.
GGGGTCTTACCGCCGCAATTGCGGCGTGCCCGGCCGTCGGTCGCGACAGTCGTTCCTTCCATACTGCCCTGAGATCGCGCCGGAGGTCTTCGCGCCGATTGTGCTCATGATAACCAACAACTTTTACTATGGTAACAAACATGAAAACTCGAAAAAAAAATCAGCTATTCAGTACATTTATGTTTGCTTAATGTACTGAACAGCTGATATTATTTTTTACGATTTCGGCTTTGCTCCCATAATAAAAAATGATTTGTTTTCATGTGCACAATCACGTGTTTAAGTGTCGTACACTAATTACCAGTCACCCTATATATCAAAATTTGGATGGTAACTAAAAAATCATGTATTGTGTGGCGTTTGCAAAAAAATACCGGTTTTTCTTTGATAAAACTAATTGACTCACCTATAATGATCTATAATAGAAGCCCTATCGATCATCCGTCGCCCGCACGTGACGCACTCATACCGTCTGTTATGTATTAGAGAGTGCACGCTGAAGCTATATGAAGTAGGGAGATGCATACGACATATCTTGCATTCGTAAGGACCGCGGGACTGGAACAATTTAATTAAGTTTACTTAGGGTGCTCTACTTAAGAATGCGATAGCACGCGGCCGCCTCAAGGATTCCGCCGCGTGCTATAGCATTATGCTTTCTGTCTCGGTCTAGCAAATGGCAGTTCTAAGCGACAGAAAGAGAAAGGGCGACAGAAAAAGACGATTCCGCGTCGATAGATGTGGGAGCACCCTTACTATACGACACAAATTACTAAGAAGGTTTGATGACGTCATACTGTGACGTCATATACGTTTTTTAATAGAGAGTCTTTCCAAAATCAAGGCGTTCGATTCCTGGACAGGAATATACAGTGTGGAATTTTATAATGCCACTAGTATTTGCGCGTTGCGCGAGCTGCAAGCAGCTCGCGGGGTCGTGTTTTGAAAAGTATTTCTTACTAAGAATTTTTTGCAGTCGCCATTTTAGATTTTGATTTTAACCTTACTATCGGCTTTAGCATCCTCGAAAACTATTTAAACGACTCCCATGATGAACAATTCAAAAATGATCGCAGCCACCATCTTAGATTCTGATTTAGAGTTCACTGTCGGCTTTAGCACCCTCGAAAACCATGAAAACGGCATCCAATATAAAAAATATGATTTTTTGAAGCCATCTTGGATTTTGATTTTGACCTCACTACTGGCTTTAGCATCCCCGAAAACCATGAAAACGACTCCCATGATGAACAATCAAAAACTATCGCAGCCGCCATCTTGGATTTTGATTTTAACCGGCTTTAGCATCCTCGAAAACCATGAAAACGACTCCCAGGATGATTATTTCGAAAATATCGCAGCCACCATCTTGGATTTTGATTTTGACCTCGGTATCAGCTTTATATCATCATCAGCCTATTGCCGTCCACTACTGGACGTAAGCCTCCCCCAAAGAGCGCCAACCATCCCGGTTTTGGGCAGGCCGCATCCATCCACTGCCAGCCACCTTCCTTAAATCATCGACCCATCTTGCAGTAGGGCGTCCTACACTACGTTTGCCCATTCGCGGTCTCCACTCAAGCACATGTTTGCTCCATCTGCCGTTTGTCCGCCTACAGACGTGCCATTTGGTTCTACATTTGGTTCTCTGGCGAATGACTTCATTACGAATTCTATCCACCAGAGAAACCCCGAGCATTGCTCTCTCTATTGCACGCTGAGCAACCTTAAATTTGTGGACCAGGCCGATGGTAAGTGTTCACGTTTCGGCTCCGTAAGTCATTACGGGTAGGACACGCTGGTTGTAAACCCTGGTTTTAAGGGATTGTGGGATCGATGATTCAAAGATATGACGCAGCTTCCCGAATATCGCCCAGCCCAAGCGTATTCTTCTAGCTGCCTCCTTCTCAAAGTCGTGCCTGCCCAGTTGTACACTTTGGCCTAGATAAATGTATTCTTGCACAACCTCGAGGGCAGCATCATTCACGATTACAGGTCTCGAGGTGACGTGACCATTAAACATGACTTTGGTTTTGTTCAGCCAGATTCATTCCGAGACCCACACGCCTTGAAGAATCGCTCAAGCTGTTCAGCATTTTTTCCAGCTCCTGCAGAGACTGCTATGATGACAATGTCATCCGCAAATCGGAGGTGTGAGATGTACTATGACCGTTGATATTAACACCCCGTCCTTTCCAATCAATCGTCTTGAAAACGTCCTCCAACGCGTTTGTAAACAGTTGGATTGGTTTTGTGTTCTGTTCTTGTACTTAGACGGTCACTGTTGCGGCCTTATACAGACATCTCATCACCTCAACGTAGCGACAGTCGATGAGGCATCTCTGCATGGACTCCAGAACAGCCCAGGTCTCGACGGTATCGAAAGCCTTCTCGTAGTCCACATACGCTAGGCACAGAGGCTGGTTATACTCCTCGGTCTTATGAATCACTTGCCTAAGGGCGTGTATGTGGTCTATGGTGCGGTAACCTTTTTGAAACCCGGCCTGCTCCGGTGGCTGAAAATCATCGAACTTTTGGGGAGACGATTTAGAATAGATTATAGAATTTAGAATAACCCTCGAGAACAGCTTCTAGATATGGCTCAGAAGTGAGATGGGGCGGTAGTTTTTAAGGAGCGCTTTATCGTCCTTTTTGAAGAATAATACTACCACACTCCCATGCCATGCCTCCGGTGTTATGCAAGTGTGGATGACGGAATTGAAGAGTTTACAAGCTCTGTCAAGATAGGTATTCCTCTTGCCTTGAGCAGCTCAATGGTTATTCTGTCATCCCCTGGGGCTTTGTTGTGGTGAAGCTGCCTGAGTGCCATTCCAACCTCACCCATGTCAATGTCGGGAAGCTCGTCTGTGAGATGGCGTGTCAGTTTGGCCCGTTGGTCATCCGCGCCGTGGGCCTGAGGTGGGCAAGGTTTTTGAGCATATAAGTCTCCGTAGAACTTTTCGACTTCAGCTAGAATCTCTGGCTTTGAGGTGACGGTGGTGCCTTGTGACGTTCTGAGCTTTGTCCGGCAACAGCGGGAGGCATTGGGCTTGGCAAATACCTTCGAGCCTTTATTCCGAGCTAAAGCTTGCTCTATAATTCGGTTATTTGCACTCCGAGTATCGCGTATGAACTGCTTTTTGACCTCCCGGTTAAGAACCTGGCTCTCAGCCTGTGTGGCTTTGTGAGTTCTCGTCGTTTCCTCATCAGTGCCAGAGTCTCGCTGGTAATTAAGTTCCGACTTACGGCCATTCCTGATCGGTCGAAAAAGTTTACAGCCCACCTCGCAGACGACACGCAGCAGGCCTTCGGTGATGTCGTTTATGCCCTCCTGGATTTTAAACCTCACTATCGGCTTTAGCATCCTCGAAAACCATGAAAACGACTCCCATGATGAACAATTCGAAAATTATCGCAGCCGCCATCTTGCATTCCCATTTTGACCTCACCATCAGTTTAACATCCTCGAAAACCATGAAAACGACACCCATGATGAAAACACATCAACAATCCAAGACAAAGAGAATTTTTCAATTCCAAAACAAACTTTTCAGTTTAGATAAGAATATGATATTTCAAAATATTATTGTGTTAGGTACGCGCTTACTGCCCCTCGAACACTATGCGATCATAAGATTTGGATTTTAACCTCACTATCGGCTTAAGCATCCTCGAAAACCATGAAAACGACTCCCATGATGAAAAATTCGAAAATAATCGCAGCCGCCATCTTGGATTCTCATTTTGACCTCACTATCGGCTTGAGCATTCTCGAAAACCATGAAAACGATTCCCATGATGAACAATTCGAAAATTATAGCAGCCACCATCTTGGATTTTGATTTGGACTTCACTATCGGCTTTAGCACCCTCGAAAACCCTGAAAACGACATCCATGATGAACATTTTGAAAATGATCGCAGCCGCTATCTTGGATTTTGATTCTTACTTCACTATCAACTTAAGCATACTCGAAAACCATGAAAACGACTGCCTTGATGAACATTTCGAAAATTATCGCAGCCGCCATCTTGGATTTTGATTTTGAACTCACTATCGGCTGAAGCATCCTCGAAAACCATGAAAACGACTCCCATGATGAACACTTCGAAAATAATCATAGCCGCCATCTTAGATTTTGATTTTGACCTCACTATCGGCTTTAGCATAGGTATCCGAAAACCATGAAAACGACATCCATGGTGATATTTTTGAATTTTTTGCTGTCGCCATCTTGGATTTTGATTTTGACCTCACTATCGGCTTTAGCATCCTCGAAAACTAAGAAAACGACTGCCACGATGAACAATTCGAAAATTATAGCAGCCACCATCTTGGATTTTGATCTGGACTTCACTATCGGCTTTAGCACCCTCGAAAACCCTGAAAACAACTCCCATGATGAACAATTCGAAAAATATCGCAGCCGCCATGTTGGATTTTTATTTTGACCTCACTATCGGCTTTAGCACCCTCGAAAACCCTGAAAACGACATCCATGATGAACATTTTGAAAATGATCGCAGCCGCTATCTTGGATTTTGATTCTTACTTCACTATCAACTTAAGCATACTCGAAAACCAAGAAAACGACTGCCATGATGAAAATTTCGAAAATTATCGCAGCCGCCATCTTGGATTTTGATTCTTACTTCACTATCAACTTTAGCATCCTCGAAAACTATGAAAACGACTGCCACGATGAACACTTCGAAAATAATCATAGCCGCCATCTTAGATTTTGATTTTGACCTCACTATCGGCTTTAGCATAGGTATCCGAAAACCATGAAAACGACATCCATGGTGATATTTTTGAATTTTTTGCTGTCGCCATCTTGGATTTTGATTTTGACCTCACTATCGGCTTTAGCATCCTCGAAAACTAAGAAAACGACTGCCACGATGAACAATTCGAAAATTATAGCAGCCACCATCTTGGATTTTGATCTGGACTTCACTATCGGCTTTAGCACCCTCGAAAACCCTGAAAACAACTCCCATGATGAACAATTCGAAAAATATCGCAGCCGCCATCTTGGATTTTTATTTTGACCTCACTATCGGCTTTAGCACCCTCGAAAACCCTGAAAACGACATCCATGATGAACATTTTGAAAATGATCGCAGCCGCTATCTTGGATTTTGATTCTTACTTCACTATCAACTTAAGCATACTCGAAAACCATGAAAACGACATCCATGATGATATCTTTGAATTTTTTGCTGTCGCCATCTTGGATTTTGATTTTGACCTCACTATCGGCTTTAGCATGCTCAAAAACCATGAAAACGACTCCCATGATGAATTATCGCAGCCGCCATCTTGGATTTTGATTTTGAACTCACTATCGGCTTAAGCATCCTCGAAAACCATGAAAACGACTCCCATGATGAACACTTCGAAAATGATCACAGCCGCCGTCTTAGATTTTGATTTTGACCTCACTATCGGCTTTAGCATAGGTATCCGAAAACCATGAAAACGACATCCATGATGATATCTTTGAATTTTTTGCTGTCGCCATCTTGGATTTTGATTTTGACCTCACTATCGGCTTCAGCATCCTCGAAAACCATGAAAACGACTCCCACGATGAACAATTCGAAAACGATCGCAGCCGCCATCTTGGTTTTTGATTTTGACTTCACTATCAGCTTTATTACCCTCGAAAACCATGAAAACGACAGCCATGAAGATATCTTTGAATTTTTTGCTGTCGCCATCTTGGATTTTGATTTTGACCTCACCATCGGCTTTAGCATCCTCGAAAACCATGAAAATGACTCCCATGATGAACAATTCGAAAATTATCGCAGCCGCCATCTTGGATTTTGATTTTGACTTCACCATCATCTTTATTACCCTCGAAAACCATGAAAACGACATCCATGATGATATCTTTGAATTTTTTGCTGTCGCCATCTTGGATTTTGATTTTGACCTCACTATCGGCTTTAGCATCCTCAAAAACCATGAAAACGACTCCCATGATGAATTATCGCAGCCGCCATCTTGGATTTCGATTTTGACCACGCTATCGGCTTAAGCATCCTCGAAAACCATGAAAACGACTCCCATGATGAACATTTTGAAAATGATCGCATCCGCCCGCCATCTTAGATTTTGATTTTGACCCCACCATCGGCTTTAGCATACCCGAAAACCATGAAAACGACATCCATGATGACAAATTCGAAAATTGTCGCAGCCGCCATCTTGAATTTGGATTTTGACCTTACTATCGGCTTTAGCATCCTCGAAAACCATGAAAACGACTCCCATGATAAAATTGATGAACAATTCGAAAATTATAGCAGCCGCCGTCTTGGATTCTCATTTTGATTTTGAAAAATGATTTTGACATACTCTGGGCCCCAAGAAAAAATGTTCCAAGTTTCTTCTGAGATCCACTTAAAGGGGGAAGGGGGTGAAGAGGGGAGATTTTGAAAAAAATGATTTTTTCTGTTCCGATCCTCCTCTATACGAATCCGTAAAAAAACACCAAACACGGGTCTCTTAGTTTCTGAGATACGATAGGGAGGGGGGGGGGGGGGGGAGGCCAAAAAGCGGAGGCTTGGTACTTTTGCCCTACTTATGAGAGTTATTTGTAAATTTGCTTGTCGTCACCCGCGAGTTACGCTTCACCCGCTCAACCTTCGTTACGCTACGGAGGTCGCCGGCTCGCTTCGCTCGCCACCTCCCCCCTTCGCTCAACTCGGTCTCGCAGATTCGCTGCACTCAGGACCTACCTACCACCGGAAAGCTATCGTGACCTCATTCCTACGCTTCGCTTTACCGCTACATAGTTTTTCCGATATACGATGGGGGGATGGGTGAAGAGGGGGAAATGGGGGAGTTTAGAAAAATCATTTTGACCAATTCCGGGTACCTTGATGTGAATCTGAAAAAAAATGTTCCAAGTCTCTTCTGAGATCCGCCTTAAGGGGGGGAAAGGGGGGCAATGGGGGGGGGGAACTTTTAAAAATGGTTTTTACTTTTCCGAGCCTTCTCTATAAGAATCCGTAAAAAAATAAAACACGGGTTTCTTAGTTTCTGAGATACGATTGGGAGGGGGGGGGACGTCAAAAAGGCGAAGCTTGGTACTTTTGCCCTACTCATGAGAGTTACTTGTAAGTTTGCTTGTCGCCACCCCTGAGTTACGCTTCACCCACTCAACCTTCGTTACGCTACGGAGGTCGCCGGCTCGCTTCGCTCGCCACCTCCCCCTTCGCTCCACTCGGTCTCGCAGGTTCGCTCCACTCAGGACCTACCTACCACCAGAAAGCTATCGCGTCCTCATCCCTACGCTTCGCTTTACCGCTACATAATTTTTCCGAGTAACGATGGGTGGAGGGGTGAAGGGGGGAGAGGGGGGAGTTTATAAAAATGATTTTGTCACACTCTGAGCCCTTTGATATGAATCTGAAAAAAAAAATGTTCCAAGTCTCTTCTGAGATCCGCCTAAAGGGGGGAGAACGGGGTCAAGAGGGGGGGACTTTGATAAATGGTTTTTTCTTTTCCGAGCCTCCTCTATACGAATCCATAAAAAAATAAAACACGGGTCTCATAGTTTCTGAGATACGATTGGGAGGGGGGGGGGGAGCAAAAAGGGGAGGCTTGGTACTTTTGCCCTACTAATGAGAGTTACTTGTAAGTTTGCTTGTCGTCACCGCTGAGTTACGCTTCACCCTTTTAAACCTTCGTTACGCTACGGAGGTCGCCGGCTCGCTTCGCTCGCCACCTCCCCCCTTCGCTCCACTCGGTCTCGCAGGTTCGCTCCACTCAGGACCTACCTACCACCGGAAAGCTATCGTGCCCACATCCCTACGCTACGCTTCGCTTTACCGCTATGGGGTGAGGGGTGAAAAAGGGGAGAGGGGTGAGTTTCGAAAAATGATTTTGACATACTCTGGACCTCTTGACAAGAGTCTGAATAAAAAAATCCAAGTCTCTTTTGAGATCCGCCTAAAGGGGGGGGGGGGAGGGGGGCAAGGGGTAACTTTGAAAATGGTTTTTACTATTTCGAGCCTCCTCTATACGAATCCGTAAACAAACAAAACATGGGTCTCTTAGTTTCCGAGATACGACGGGGGGAGGGGTGAAGGGGGGGAGAGGGGAGAGATTTGAAAAATGATTTTGACCAACTATGGGGCCCTTGACATGAATCTGAAAAAAAAACTGTTGCAAGTCTGTTATTTTCCGAGATCCTCCTAAAGGGGGGAGAAGGGGAAAAGGGGAGGGGGGACTCTAAAAAATGATTTTTACGTTTCCGAGCCTCCTCTATACGAATCCGTTAAAAAAACAAAATACGTGTCTCTTAGTTTCCGAGTTACGATGGGGAGGGGGGAGAGTGGGGGCGAAAAGGGGAGGTTTGGGATTTTTCCCATACTCACCAGAGTTACTTGTTTACGCATCTGTCAAAAAATACCCACCTCCCCCTTCACCATCTGGGAGAACAATTATGTCAATCAGTGAGTGAGTCAGTGAGTGGTAATCGAGCTTTATATAGTATAATTACAAAATTCCACCCTGTATATACAACGTGTAACGTTAATAGCGCAAAACCTCTCGTGGGGTAACTCAGCCCATGTTAATGAACAATGTTTGTTTTAAGACTTTTGGAAATTCGCAAAAAAAAATAAAGATTTTTCATACTGATGGGCCTGATTAATTTCTCATTTTGTATGAAAAACAGAACAAAAGTGAGTAAAATTGCTAGCAACAATTAGTTAAATTATTTATTTATGAATAAGTAACTTACCGGACTATGTTTGCTCATATGATTCTGCAATTTGGACTCAAAATTAAAACCTTTATGGCACAAGTTACAATGAAACGGGAATTTTAATCCAGCTTTGCTTTCTTCCTGAAAAAAAAAAAAGACATTTACAACTTTAAAAACTGCTTTATTTCTTTTTTGTTTGTAAATAAATTATCTTTTCTTTAGATCAAGTCAAGTGGTCAACGACCACTTAAAATATTGAAGGGGTAGCAATTTTTTTTTCGTGGTAGTCGTAAAATCATCAAATGAGTCCTCCCACACAGGTCAGGGCGGGAGGAACTGTCAGACTTGTACTGACTAAAATCCACGGTGTCCTTCAATAGCACTTTACGTTCCGGAGTCACGGTAACTCGTAAGTCCCGCGACCCCGGCAGGCTTTGGCCCTCTAGAGGTCCCGTCATCATGCTGAAACTCTTTGAGGCGCGCGTGGAACACAAAGCGCTGTCGACCCGGGCTGCGTCCATGGTCGGACAGCGAGTCACCCATTATTCGCAGCCCGCCCAAAGGGGACACCCTTGACTGCTTTTTTTCTTTGCAGCAGGCGTAGCATGGCGCCGTAGAAAAGGAGTTTTGTCGACGGAAGAATAGACAAAAAGACAGAACGTAGAAATATTTTTAGCGTTTTAAGCATAGTAATGTGAAAAATATGGAAAATAAACGTTTTTTTTTCTTCAATAGTTTATAATGGTGTTACATTTGTGCAAAAAAGCAGTCGATTTGTGTAGAAATAACGATGAAATAACTTTGTATTTTCTTGGTAGAATAGAGATAGAATCGCCATGCTACGCGTGCTGGTATCTATCTAATATCTTTAAACGAACAATTCTTGTATATTTATTTATATATAACCAGGATCTCGGAAACGGCTCCAAGGATTTTCATGAAAGTTACAGATTAGGGGTTTTTCGGCTCAAGGAATCGATTTATGAAGATGAGGTTCGAGAAAAGCTCGGTTCCCAAGATATAGACATTTTAAAAACCGAGCGAAGCTCGATCAACCAGATATTAAAAATAATCTTAACCCTAAAAATAATAACTCATTACCTCTCTTTGTTTGATTTGTTCTTCAGGATTCAAAGTAACCATTCTAATTTTCGTTGGATCTAATTCCATCGGTTTCCTTATTGAAGACTTAGTTTCTACTACAATACCATCATCAGGAGATATATCACTGAAACAAACAAAATTCATCATCATCATCTGCCTGCCTTTTCCCAACTATATTGTGGTCTGCTTCCAGTCGAACCATATGCAGCTGAATATCAGTATGTTACATGGAGCGACTGACTATCGGACCTCCACAATATATACAGACATGTCAAAAGCTTTTGACTATGTTAATCACAAAAAGCTCCTGGAAAAACTAAACGCCTATGGCATCCGTGGAAATGCTCTTGATTTAATAAAATCATATCTAAGCAATCGTAAGCAAGTGACAGAAATTTCCAGAGTTTGTATGAAGTCTAAACGAGAAATAAAATATCTATCTTCTTATAGGTTTATCAAATTCGGCGTACCGCAGGGGAGCGTTCTCGGGCCGTTACTTTTCTTACTGTACATAAACGATTTGCCACGTCAAAGTCCTAACCCTATGATATTATTTGCTGATGACAGCACAGCAATAATCAATCGTGTCAATAAAGAGCAATACGAAATAGACATAAATAACGTTTTAAAAACAATAGTCAACTGGTTAAATAATAATAATTTATTAATTAATATACTTAAAACTAAGGTTATGCATTTTTATCAACGTATTCACCCAGAAGAATTAAATTTAAATTACAACGGACAAAAAATTGATAAAGTAAATACAGCCAAATTTTTGGGAATTTTAATTGATAGCCAACTAACATGGAAACCGCAAGCGGAAGCCATTTGCAAAAAATTAGGCTCGTCAGCGTATGCTCTTTATAATCTATCCAAAAAAGTAAACATCAAAACTATATTGGTTGCTTACCATGGCCTAGTGGTGTCAATTTTAAGATTTGGTCTCATATTTTGGGGCAATTGTTGTGAACGGGAAACTATTTTTAAAGCCCAAAAACGTTGCCTGAGAGCAATGTTTAATTTAAAAGTAACAGACAGCTGTAAAACTCATTTTATTGATAATAATCTTCTAACTTTTCCCTGTCTTTACATATTAGAGCTTTGTATTTTTGTCAAAAGCAATAGTAACTTATTCCCAGTTTTAAAGGACACAAGAAACCGAAGTACAACAATCAGATCTCAGTATAAATATGACTTATGTACTGGTGGTCATAAAACTTCTTTAATGACTAAAAGTGTTTTTGGTATGGCGCCAATAGTCTATAATAAGGTACCAAATAGTATTAAGGACCAACCTTTAAGAGTTTTTAAAAAACAACTCACATCTTTTTTAATACAAAAATGTTACTATTCTGTATCAGATTTCTTAGAAGGTAAATAAATTAGACATGTCATTTTTATGAACATTATCATAATCTAGTTTGATCTTCGCCCATTTTGTTAATCACTGATAGAATTTAAAAATAGGAAATGATTACTTCGTATTAATATTGTTAATTTAAACTAAGATTGAATTATTTTATATTATTTGTTTTTATGTTTTTAAATGACTTGTGTTTTAATTCTATGATGTGTTTAAATTTTTGCATGCCAAACGGCACAATGTACTAGGAACTAACAACTTGAACTGTAACAACTTATGTATTTACCTACATTGAATGCAAATAAATTATTTCTATTCTATTCTATTCTATTCACAACACAGTAACTGGGTAATACGATACTCCATGGTAAGACTGGTTGTCAGACTTTAAGGCGGCGCTAGTCGCGAGCTCGAACTCACTGGCAGGCATGGTCAAAAACCATGATATTTCACCGGAAATCGAGCCATATTGTTCTTGTGTGCGCGAGCGTCATCCCCCGTGGAGAAAACAGGGAAAAACCTATTCAGTGAGATGCACGATCATTCAGAGTAAAAGGCGCGTGTAAAAAAATACGATAAAGCCTTTGGCTGTTGGGGTTTTATGAAAAAACCACTGCACCAATTAATTTCAAATAAAATTTATTAAATTTATAGGTATGGGTAGGTGTGGTGTGGTAGAAGTAAACACGTAACTCACGTTGCAGAGGATTTATTGTCCACAGTAGTACACCGTATACACTAAGTTCAGAAGGCACAATAGAGAAGAGTTCACAAGCACAAGCAGAAGCACAGTATATGTAGATTAGCGGAAGGATGAAAGTAGAAGAATGATAGACAGATGAAAAAGTTCAAATGAATAACAATGAAAAACAAAGCTAATCCGCAATACCGCGTGATTATGAAATTGAGGCGACAAGCGTGCGCTCCGCGTCGAGGCAAGGTCCTGACTGGCTCGACCTTGTACGGTGAAAGGGCATGCGCCCGCGCAGCTGTAGCCGGCCGTATATCTATTGATAGTTATTGAGGTATCGGTCATTAGTGATGACGGCTCGGTCGATAGTCCAGTGACTATCGACTATCGATAGAAAATTTATCGACCAACTGGTAAGGGTGTAGATATGATGGTGTTTAGTGATTGTGTTTAAATGTAAATAAATGTATATTAATTGTATTGTTATTTGTATTTATGTTTGTTTGTAAATATTAGTTCTAAGTTTTAGATTTATAGATAAATATTCGTGTATGTAAATAATTTGGAATAAAGTGTAAAGTTGCCTACACCACCCCCCTCCAGAGACCGTCAAGGGCGATAGAAGTCTGTAAATTTAACTCGCCTCCCAGAACGTGTAGTGTAACTTGGTGGCACTACTGGTGAGGGTTCCTCCACCTGCTCAGATAGAATGAAGGCAGGCTTCAGTCGGTCAATGGATACTGTCACTTCGTTGTTTTTAACAAGTATCTTAAACACCTTGTCCCCTCGTGTGATGACTTTATATGGCCCAGAATAAGCAGGCTGGAGAGCACCCCGCAATGCGTCTTCACGGAGAAAAACGTGATCGCAAGTTTCTAGCTCCTTGTACACGAATACCTTGGGATTGCAGTGGCGGGAAGCTGGTACCGGTCGCAGTTTCTCGGCGAAATTTCTGAGCCTTGCAGTAAATTCGGACGTGTCCACTGTACCGCTGACTGTTGGCTCAAAAAATTCTCCGGGTAACCTTAGCGGCTCCCCGTAGAGCAGTTCCGCAGAAGAGGCTTGGAGGTCTTCCTTAAAGGCAGATCTTACGCCTAATAAGACCCATGGCAAAGATTCCGTCCACCTATCGTTTGCATGGCAGACGATCGCGGCCTTCAGCTGACGGTGAAACCGTTCAACAAGCCCATTGCATGCCGGATGGTAGGCTGTCGTCCGCTTATGTTCGAATCCGGCTATCCTCGACAGACATTGGAACAGAGCCGATTCAAACTGGCGACCACGGTCGGTCACAATATCTGTCGGGCAACCGAACCGAGAAATCCACATGGACAGCAAAGCCTTGGCCACAGTTTCCGCGGTAATATCTTGTATCGGTACTGCCTCTGGCCACCGTGTAAATCTATCCACGGCCGTTAAGCAGTACCGATAACCTTGAGAAAGTGGAAGAGGACCCACCAGATCAATGTGGATCTGCTTAAACCGAGCGCGTGGTAAGCTGTAAGTGCCGAGAGGGGAAGTCACATGACGGTTGACTTTCGTCCTCTGACACGGTATACAAGCACGCGCCCAGTCCCTAACGTCTTTTCGCACACCCGGCCATACAAATCGCTCGGCTATAAGCTTGGCCGACGCATTGGCACCAGGGTGGCTTAAAGAATGTAAACTATTAAAGATTTGCCTTCGGAGTGATTTAGGCACGTATGGCCTGGAAGATGAAGTACTGACGTCGCAGTACAGAGGAATTCGGCTTCCAGGGACATTGAATTTTTTAAGCTGCAGAGAAGAACCTTCGCTCAAAAGCTTACAGAGTTCTGAGTCAGAAGCCTGAGCTTGAGCTAATTTCTCGAGGTCTACGGGTTCTGCAAGCTCTTCAATTCGCGACAAGGTATCTGCAACCACATTATCCTTACCGGAAATGTGGCGGATATCTGTCGTGAATTGGGATATAAAATCCAAGTGCCTGTACTGCCTAGGCGAACAGTTGTTCTTCCTTTCATTGAAGGCAAAACTAATTGGTTTATGGTCTGTATAGACTATAAAATGGCGAGCTTCTAGCATGTGCCTAAAATATTTAATGGCTTCATAAATTGCTAGAAGCTCCCTATCATATGGTGAGTATTTCACCTGTGAAGGGCTCAATTTCCTCGAAAAGAAAGCTAAGGGCTGCCACGCATCATATTTAAATTGCTGGAGGACTGCTCCGATAGCTTTGTCGGAAGCGTCTGTAACCACAGCAAGTTTAGCGGTGCAGTCCGGATGAGCTAGAAGAGCAGCTTTGGTCAGGCTTTCTTTGCAAGCCTCGAAAGCAGCTAGTGTGTCGCCTGTCAAGGAAATTGGCTGTGAACCTTTGACGGAGCCTGTTAGTAAGGCGTGAAGTGGGGCTTGGATTTCGGCTGCGTGAGGAAGGAATCTCCTATAAAAATTAACCATGCCGAGGAAGCCTCTGAGCTGGCGGACGTTGGTTGGTGTGGGAAAATCCTTGATCGCTTGAACTTTGGCATCAAGTGGCTTAGTACCGCTCTCGGTAATCCGGTAGCCTAGAAACGTTACCTCCTGCATACCGAAAACGCATTTCGAGGTGTTCACCAACATGCCATATTCCTTCAGCCTGTTGAAGACCTGACGAAGGTGGTCCTCGTGCTCCTCAGGAGTTCTAGAAAACACGAGAAAATCGTCCAGGTAGCAATAAACGAAGTCTAATCCCCTCGTCATCTCGTCGACGAACCGCTGAAAAGTTTGGCCCGCATTCCTAAGACCGAACGTCATAAAAGGAAATTCAAATAGACCAAATGGGGTCGTGATGGCGGTCTTAGGAATGTCCTCGGGGCTGACAGGTATCTGATTGTAAGCTTTCTCTAAATCGAGCGTGCTGAAGACTTTACATCCAGCTATACTATGGGTAAAGTCGTGGATGTGCTTAATCGGATACCTGTCAGGCACGGTACGGGCATTCAACTTACGGTAGTCGCCGCAAGGACGCCAGCCATTGTTTTTCTTTGGCGCTAGATGAAGAGGTGAAGCCCACGGACTCTCAGAAGGTCTAGCTGTGCCAAGGGAAAGCATAGACTGGAACTCTTTTTGGGCGACCTTAAGCTTATCAGGTGCTAAACGACGAGGTGAAGAGCAAACTGGAGGGCCTGGTGTCGTGCGTATGTGATGTACTGTTTTGTGTGGTGTGCAGTGTGGCTTACCAGCTGGTCGAGTAATTTCCGGAAACTCGCTGAGAATTTTATGATACCGAGTCTCACCAGTCACGACCTTAACAGAAGAAATGTTATTACAATTGGCTACAGTAGCAATAGAAGAAATAGATGTTAAGTTATCAATTAGGCGCTTGTTGCGACAGTCAACAATAAGATTATAAAAATTTAAAAAATCTACGCCTATTATAGGCTTCGTTACATCTGCTACAATGAAGCGCCATTGAAAAGTTCTACGTAAACCAAAATCTAAATCTAAATTTATACAACCATATGTAGCTATGCTAGAACCATTAGCTGCACACAAACTATAGTCCGTACGAGCACGACGATCATGAAGCGCTGACCGTGGGAACACGCAGAGGTCGCTCCCTGTGTCGACCAGGAACTGCGTCTTCGAAGATCGGTCAGTAATAAACAGGCGACCAGAAGCGAACAAAGGGCAATCGTCAGTCGCCATTACCGACCGCCCTTGGAGTTTTCCGCCTTGTAGTCGCAGGGCCGGATACACTTGTTGGCCTTTCCTCCAAACTTGCTGTGGTACCAACAATTGGGGTACTTTTTGTAGTTCGATTGAGAGCGCTGCCTCGAACTGCTGCGAGTGTTTCTGGTGGAACGGGAGCGTGAACGGCTGTTCCGAGTAGACATCTGCTGGAACTGACGACGAAGCTCAGCTATCTCCCTAGTTAGTTCGCTCAGACCTGAACTAGGGATGGCGTCGCTCACAGCGGCGACCTTCGGAGTTGTCGTAGCCAGGTCGTTCACTCTATCGGCTAAGTCAGCTAGATCCTCGAGAGAAGCTGCCCCTGGTTGACCTGCGAGCACAGTCTGGATGCCATACGGTAGGCGACTAACCCATATCGTCCTCAAGAAATCGTCAGGAACGTTTGAGCCTGCCAGGCTTTTCAAGTGGCGAAGAAATTGCGACGGCTTCCTGTCGCCAAGCTCCTCATGCATCAACAACTGTTTGATCTTCTTCTCGTTGGAAGCAGTGAGTCGCTTGATGAGCTCGGTCTTCAGCTTTTCATATTTGTTAGTGGCAGGCGGGCAAATAATTATGTCTTTTATTTCCCTGGAATGCTGGTTGTCCAGGTGACCGATGACATAATTAAATTTGGTAACGTCGCTGGTTATTCCAGCTATGCTGAATTGGCCTTCGACCTGGGCGAACCAAATCTCGGGTTCTTCAGCCCAAAATGGAGGCACTCGAACGCCGACTTTACAAATGTTGCTGGGGTCTATCGACATCGGTACATCACTAGTGCCAGGTGGCGGCAACGCCGCCGTGCCTTGTGCGTCTTTGAACGTGTCTCCTTCCATCGTTCTTCACGGGGTCACCAGTATAGGCATGGGTAGGTGTGGTGTGGTAGAAGTAAACACGTAACTCACGTTGCAGAGGATTTATTGTCCACAGTAGTACACCGTATACACTAAGTTCAGAAGGCACAATAGAGAAGAGTTCACAAGCACAAGCAGAAGCACAGTATATGTAGATTAGCGGAAGGATGAAAGTAGAAGAATGATAGACAGATGAAAAAGTTCAAATGAATAACAATGAAAAACAAAGCTAATCCGCAATACCGCGTGATTATGAAATTGAGGCGACAAGCGTGCGCTCCGCGTCGAGGCAAGGTCCTGACTGGCTCGACCTTGTACGGTGAAAGGGCATGCGCCCGCGCAGCTGTAGCCGGCCGTATATCTATTGATAGTTATTGAGGTATCGGTCATTAGTGATGACGGCTCGGTCGATAGTCCAGTGACTATCGACTATCGATAGAAAATTTATCGACCAACTGGTAAGGGTGTAGATATGATGGTGTTTAGTGATTGTGTTTAAATGTAAATAAATGTATATTAATTGTATTGTTATTTGTATTTATGTTTGTTTGTAAATATTAGTTCTAAGTTTTAGATTTATAGATAAATATTCGTGTATGTAAATAATTTGGAATAAAGTGTAAAGTTGCCTACAAATTCTTCGATAAATTTGCTGTGTCGGTATGGACTTCGTTTTGGAAATTTGATGCTTCTTTAGCTTCTAATTTACACCTAAAGTTGTGTTAAAATTAGCAAAAAAACGAATCTTTAGAAGCTCGTAACTTTTTAATACCTTCATATTTTACAATTCTGCTTCCATACAGACAAAATTAATAATGAGACAAAACGATACTATGTTTAATTTTGGATGTACTTTGTCAAATAGTGGAGTAAAACCCCAACGAAGTTTCTATGGAAAAAATGTGGACTTGTTTGACCTTAAAGCTTCTGACTAACAGTAACGACTGTCAAAGATCTACAAATGACAGCCGGGAGCAACGGCTTTACGTGCTTTAATCGCATCGAGGATTTAGAATGCTTCTGACACAGTAAAAAAAAATGTTTATAGGTTTTCTTTCTTTCAAAATTTATAATAGTTTGAAAGTTACAGGTGCCTAAGAGCTACTATTGAAAATTAGGAAACTTTTAAACCTAGTTTTTTACTGTGTCAGAAACATTCTAAAAAATCATTGAGATAGGATAACATTTAGGGGCAGGAAAACGTTTTCTCTTTTAGTATGGACGAGCGCTCGGTAGACGATTGTCTTAAAATGGTACCATTTTAATTATTCATGACTTGTTAC
The DNA here is from genome assembly GCA_036375495.1 of Agrotis segetum. Lineage (NCBI taxonomy): Eukaryota > Metazoa > Arthropoda > Insecta > Lepidoptera > Noctuidae > Agrotis > Agrotis segetum. Next base: position 661,935 of record JAQSVV010000397.1, read on the forward strand.
TTCAGTACTCAAAATCGCTCGTAATCAGAATAACTGATTCCTTATTTTATCCCGCGAGTGTAGGAATAGGAGTCCCGCAGCGGGACTCCATCGTCGAGACACCTTCTAGCGGGTCCAATGAAACTATTTTTCCCATCTACCCCTTAGACGTAACAGGTATGAATGAAACCTAATCTAATTCATCATCATCAGCCTATAATGTTCAGACTGCTGGGACACAGGCCTCCTCTCTGTGAGAGGGAGTGGACCATAATTATCACGCGGGCTCAGTGCGGGTTGGTAGATGTCACATGTCTTCGAATGTTTGGTTCTAGGACATGTCGGTTTCCTCACGATGTTTTCCTTCACCGTTTTGAGAGCAGTGGTGATGAATTAAATTACACAAAGTAATGCGCCTGGCGGGGTTCGAACCCACGACTTACTACTTGTAAGTCGGGATCGATACCACTGGGCCACCACTGATCCTACCACTAAAAACTTGCTACATCGTTCTCACATAGTGTACTACCTCAAATGAATGATGTAACAAAGGTTCTGTAATAATTCTGGCGATCTGAAAAGAGTGTCCATGGAGTTTCTTGTCCGTTCTTCTCCATAGAGATCTACTTCTTGGAACGTGCATCTACGGTACTTTCACAGTTATTATGTCTTGGGGACTGTAGCACCGTAACTTTTGTAGTGTTTAATAATATTCCTTTGATTGTCTATGACAATTCAAAAGTGCCTGTAACTGGCCTACTTGAAATCAATGTTTTGATTTTGACTAATCTAATTAGAGGTATAAAATTGAACTTACGTAAATTTCTTTTTCTTCTTCTTCACTTTAACATCTTTATTCTTAGCCTTCCTCTTCTTCACGACCGGTTCTTCCTTGATCTCCACTGATCCGGTATCTTGTAGTAGCGAGGCGATATCATCCTCTGTAATTTTTGTTGCTACAGACCTAAAAACATGAAAATTTATTAAGGCCACGTAATTCGGAATCAACCTATTTTTGATTCAACGGCAAACAATCAAATATTCGTTTTTCGATCTGAAAAAAATGTATGTTATAGTTCAATAAACTGTCTATGTTATTTTCCAGTTGAAAACGCGATATTTATAACTTGACTCGATCAAAAAAAATCGCGAAAATAGAGATTTTTTTAACGTTTTTTGAGTGGTACTTGAAGTAGATCAAACTTTTGGTCCTGAAGAATATATCAATAAATAGGTAATGATGTTTGTCAGAACTTTATCAGGTTACTTTTTCATTTAATAACAATTTTAATTTATAAAAAGACGTCAATGTGTTTGGGCACATACGCCGTTTTATTCTAAGCACACATTCACTATCGTCCTCTCATCTTTTGCCTTTCAAAAGTAGTGTCATCACTGTCGCTCGTTGACGAATCAGTCAGCCAGCGTGGCTCTTACAGACTAGACCTATGACACTTTTTTTCTGATCGGGGCTGTCAGATTTTCGTAATAGAAAAATTGGAAATTGAGAAAAAGATAGCGTAGGCTTATTGATTATTCAAAATATGTTTAGGCATATATACGCTGTGTTTAATGGGACCTGATTAAACGGACATGGCTGTAAAATATACCTATAAACTTTCTATTTTCAATAACATATTATTTTCATTAATAAATATTGAAAAGAAACCGAACTTACTGAATTTAATTGCAGGAAATTTCTGACGCACAGACATTCTTGATGTACGGAGCAAATAAGGGATTTGAGAGAATGAGAATTTTAGAATACGTTTAATATACATTACGAATTGTTTCTATCAATATAATAAATTACTCACAGGTACCTATATCAATGTTATCGTGATATCGTAGTACGGTTCTTGTTCATCGTTCTGCAATATTTTGCATTCTCCATCGTCCAACACTTTTGGATCTATATAACATTTCACGTGAACTATTCTTATTAGTACTGAATTTCAGTCAACAATAATTATGTAACTGAAAACAACCACTAATGGTATCGAATTGCAATATAGGATAAGATGCACTTCACTTTTATTATTATTTATTTCATTTCGTCAAAGATTTATAACAATTTCGAAGAAACAGGATTAAAATAATTAAATGAAAATTACTGTATTGTCAATATTTTGAATACTTCAAGATTACATGTCACCCATGTCATCTACAAATAAGGAGTAACACCCACAACGCTGTTAAATATCGCATAAAGCTCCATTCTCACTAGCGCTGTTTTTTGGACGTAAAAAAACGCAGAGTTTTAACAAAAAGGTACATAAAATTGAACTTAACTGTCACCGCCTAGCATTTAAAATCAAATGGAGTTTGAACAAAAACGCCGCGTTTTATAATCGTTGACGTTTGAACAGATACAATATGGGAATACATTTTTTTCTATTTCCCATGCCCAGAAAAAAACACTTGTGCGATTGGCCACAAAGTACTGCGAATGCGATGAAAAATCGGTGGTTGTTGCTCAGTCTCACCATGTGTTCAGTACAAGTTGTTTGTCGCTCTATTTAATTTTTTTTTGCGACGTGGTTGAAACCAAATGTACAATATTGTTTTTTTTTTTAAAGAATTTAGACGTACTTGTCTAGAATATAAAGAATAATTAGTAAATTAAAAAAAATAGTGATCGTGATTCAAGTTTTGTGGCGCGTCCACAATCTGTTTTACTAGGAATTAGCATCGCCTAAACGACACTGCATTAGTTTCATAGAAATTACTCTTTTTAATATTGTATTTAGTAATAGTTTTTCTAAATAATAGCAATTTTATTTTTACATGAAGTGTGATATTTTATCCAACAAAAAAATGGGAAAGGCACGTTCGCGGGAAATTTATAATTTTGGTTGCTCTAATAGAACGAATAGAGGATGACACTACCATCATTTACTTCATTTAGCCAGCTGCTAAAGTGCAGCAGTAACAAAAGTTCTCCATCTTGTTCTGATTTCCCGCCAGAAACGTTAAGAAGTCTTTATAAGGCGATCGGACAAAAAACCTGCAATTTTGTTGTATAAATATAAACAACAAAATAAAATAAAATGTGTTTAAAATTTATATTTTAAACACATTTTATGAATAATTTGGTGTTGTAATTTAAATGCATAATAGAATTAGAATAATATAAATTCCATATTCTTTGTAGTTTTTTTTAATAAACATTTATTTATCGAAGTTCTAATTTTGATAATGTTTTTCCATGCATCACTGAAAAAATTGTTCTTAAATTATACACAAAACATCGTATGATCATGATGATGATGAATTGATGATAAAAGAGATAAAAAAATATGTTTTTAAATTCAAATCAGTAAATGTTTTATTCGTAAAATGTGTACTGGTACACACCACCAGATGGTGAAGGACGTCCCGCTTTGTGAAAATGTGAACGCATGTTAATAAAACGCTCCGCTCGTGTGTTTGGGGCATTATAGATAATTGGGTATTGTCATTTTGGCACAGTATGCCAATGCTCATAAATTTTCTAAAAAATAGTAGTTTTTTTTTTGTTATCTGGGGACATCAAAATCTGTGTCAAAATGTTATAAAATATATTTAGGTCTGTGAATGGACGAATATATTTATAAAATATTTGTTTGCATCAACAGGTATTTATATCATTTTGTATTCGTAAATGCATTGACATCCTTGTGATAAAATATTTCTACTAGAGTAATAAATGTATTTTGCGTGAAGGGAACACTGTATGAAATATTGAAGTTGTATAAATGAAATACATAAAACTTAGGTTTTCAATAATTTCGCGACAGTGGCGCTGGTGGCGGGGAAATCGTCAAACTTTCCCCGCTCATCGGACGTCGATTTTGCAAAATATGAAAGCCTTAAATACTAGCTGTGCCCGCGACTTCGTTCGCGTGGATGTCGGAACTTAACAATGTATTTTCTATAAAATTGACAAAGTTTCATACCAACTTCCACCCCCTATTTTATCCCGTTGGGGGAAGAATTGATCAAAATCCCTTCTTAGGGTGAGGCCACAACAATGCGTTACGGCGTCGCATCGTAACAATCTCTGAAGCCGCGCTACAAAATGATATTGCAAACCATCGTCATTTTTTGCGATACGATGCCGCAACGCAGTGTTGTGGCTTCGCCCTTAGCGGATGCCTACGTCATAACATCTACCCACATGCCAAATTTCAGCCCGATCCGTCCAGTGGTTTGGGCTGTGCGTTGATAGATCACTATGTCAGTCAGTCACCTTTGAGTTATTAAATATATTAAGATTTTTTGAAGAAAGAAATATTTTGCTATATGCTTTCCTCTACCCCAGCCGCAATGGTAGACGCTCACGGCGAAGAACGTCGCAAGACGATCTCCGGCCATCGCAGGCGCGGGCATGCGGGCGGCGAGTAATGGGCAACTCGCTGTCCGCCATGGACCATGCCCGGGTTGACGACGCGTTGTGTTTCACTCGCGCCTCAAAGTGTGTCAGCATTATAACAGGGCCACCCCTCTACCTGCCGGGGTCGCGGGACTATCAGGTAGTCCTGGCCTCGGAACGTAAAGGGCTATTGAAAGACACCGATATTCAGTCACCGGATTTCAGTCAGTACAAGTCTGACAGTCCAGCCCTGCCCGGCGTGGGAGGACTCATTTGATGATTTTACCACATTAAAAAAAAAAGTTTTTGTAGTAAGGCTGTAAATGTTTGTAAACATACCCACGATACAGTATAATTCATAATGTAAAGCAATAGAATCTTACCTAAATTCTTCTAATGTAATATTATCTTCGTAGTCTGAGAATCCATTTTCTTCTTTCACAAATTCATCATCCATTTTATTTATTAATTGTATATCTACGTCGTCTAAGCCTGAAGGTTGCACTTGTTTCTCATGCTGAAAGAAATACATCATCATTAGCTTATAATGTTCCCACTGCTGGGACACAGGCCTCCTCTCTGAGAGGGAGAGTGGGCCTTAATCCACCATGCAGGTTGGATGTCACATGTCTTCGAATGTTTGGTTCTAGGACATGCCGGTTTCCTCACGATGTTTTCCTTCACCGTTTTGAGAGCAGTGGTGATGAAATAAATTACACAAAGTAAGGAGCACAGATGAGAGGAGATTGAACCAATCAGATATCCACTGAAGCTAAGCGGAGAGATGTGGACATCTGATTGGTTATTCAAACACATCTCCTTTCCTCTCCGCTTTGGTGGAATCCGGGCCTATTGCGCCTGGCAGGGTTCGAACCCACGACCTAGAACTCGTTCAACGGATACGGATATAATACTAGACTCCGCATGCACGATCTAACGAATAAGAATTATTCTGTCAACTCGCTGAGGTAATACGTAAGCCAGGGGGACGGGGTACTGCGTTGTGATTGGCTAACTCAAGGTCTGTTCTGTCACAACGTATGTTTACGGCTCACAGGATTGGTCGAAATGAGACGAATATAAGACTTTTTTTCCTAATGTGTTGACAGACATCGGTCGCCAGTGTTATTAGGAGTCTAGTATTATATCGTCGTTGAACTCGTTAGTCCGACTGACACTGGTGGGCCATTAATTGGTGGACTTTGCCACGCAGACAAAATCTGGAGCAACAGCTACTGAGAGTTACCAGCATACCTCTAAGACTTGCTGGTACCCCGACTTCCCTCTACCAACAATATCAATGGTCAGAATACTTGTGGTGCTGAGGTGAGGGCTCGCATACTTCGATAACTCTTCATCTTGAGCCTCTATCGGGAACTGAAACAAATATCAGAATAATTTTTTTTTTTTTTTTTTAAATAAAAAAATTAAATGACTGATGACTGTAAAAAATATAACTAGCCTATTATATTCATTGTCATCAGCCTGGAGACTGCTGAACAAAGGCCTCCTCCTTAGACACCGAACGACAATTCTCCACTTGCATCCATCGGTTGCCCGCGACCCACATGATGTTGTCGGTCCACCTAGTGGGAGGTCTATGCTGCGTCTTCCGGTCTGTGGTCGCTATGAGAGAACTTTCCCCTATCGCTTATATATCTATCGGTTGTTTGTGACTCTGCTGGTTCTTCAGCAAATATCCTTGTTCCATAGCTTGTTTAGCGACTCTGTCTCTCTAAAAGTTAGAAGTATGTTAGTAGTGAATATGCAGTTAGATTTCACCTATACCTATCTTTCTTTTCCTATGTAAGCTAAAATTGAAGAAGATACAACACTTTACAAATTCACAATACGTCACTTCTATACATAATTTGATTGCACAAATGGCGCAGTAGCTAAGTACAAAATACAAATACAAAATATTTATTTTCGTAAAACAATATTTCTTACATTAGTTGATGATTGGAGTCTTCTTTTAAGCAAATAATGCCTGTAGTAGAAGACTCCGCTCCTCCATAACTTAATTCTATTCTATATTAATTACTATTTTATTTTCTTAACTAACTTATTTTCTTAAGTGATTGACTGCTGCAGTGCGTGTCACGGGTTCTATTCTGAATTTGTTGTTCTGGAAGTGGTTGTTTGCGTATTCTAATTATTAAATCATGTCTGAGGTTTATCTGGTTCCCAGGGGCAGTTTTACTAACTCCAACAACGGAAACACCCACACAAAAATAAAAACTACTCACCGGAGCACATCTCGTAAGGTACTCGTACAGCATTGTGTGAGCCCGCAACACCTTATGTTTGAAACGGACTGACTTCTGTAGAAGACTCGCACATTCATAGCACAACCATTGAGGCAAGCCATCGGATTCAGTCACCTGTAACATTGTATAGCACTTCATTAAGTTTGTGTGGCACAAAGCAGAGGTAGTTGGTTACCAAGCAATAATATAATGATAATAATATTCCACAACTATCACACAACGCCATCTAGTCCATGCTAAGCAGAGCTTGAGTTATGGGTACTAGACAACTGATAAACATACTTATATATTTCTAAATACATACATATCCTACTACTATTATAAAGGCGAAAGTTTGTAAGTATGGATGTATGGATGTTTGTTACTCTTTCACGCAAAACCACTGAACGGATTTGGCTAAAATTTGGTAAACACATAGTTTATAATCTGGATTAACACATAGGATAGTTTTTATCCCGATTTTATGTTCCCGTGGGATAACTTTCGAGTAGTAGCGGGTGAAGCCGCTGGCAACAGCTAGTTATAGATAAATTACACCCAGACACAGAACAAATGATCATGCTCATCACACAAAATTTGTCCTGGGTGGGAATCGAACCCACGACCTCCGGCATAGCAGTCAGGGTCACTAACCAATAGACCAACAGGCCTGTCAAATATACCACTTGTGTAATACACCACCTATGTTCAAAACAAACTGCTGTGTGTATTAAGGCTGTTTGAGTCTCGTAGTCGTAGACACTATTTACATTAATTCGTGTTATACATTGGTAGTTTATCATTATAGTTGTACTAAAAAGAATACAGCAAGGCGAAAAACACAAAATTAAATGAAAGCGATAATATCATTTCAGCGATTTTTTCAAAGTAGGGTTATAGTCAAAATATATTGTTAAATCCTCTTGATATTAACAAGAAAGTTAGATGGTTGAATTTAAAGTATGTTTTATCAGTAAAATAGTTCAATACTCACGTTTAAACCGGCAAGATCTTTGAAAAACGCGTCGAACAACACTGCGCTGTACATTCTTCTATCTGTCGTTAAACAGCATCTACAAATTGCTTTTGTCTGCTCAAAATCAAATTTAATGTCTTCTACGTTACCTAAACTCATTGTTTCCATTTTATTATAACGTTACAAATGAAATAAAACACACGCAAATTATCCCAACACAAAATTGGAAAATGTAAACAACATGGCGGTTTGACAGCTTGGGTTTTTTATTTTTAACTCGTTTTGTTTTTGCTTGTAGCTTTGCAAGCCAAAACGAAACCCACTAATACGATTTTTTCTTTAATGATTCGTTTTTTATTTGCAATTTGATTAATAGTTCTTTGATAAAATTGTAAGCCTTTGATTTTTGTAATCGGTTATGCTTAATACCTACTTTTAACCAACATAAGGTTCGAACCATGGACCTAAAAAAAAAGGCGGACGGAACTTCACTAAGAAACGATTGAAGCACCAAAATGGCGACCGTGTTTATATGTGTGAGTTTGTATAGGGATGCCAGATGAAGGAAAAAATTACCCATTTTTAAACAATATTTAATTGAGATCTCCCTTAAACTTAAGTTTAATTACATTTTTTTTGTGACCGATACCTATTTTTAAAATAAAGGTAAAATAATTTAAGCACATTGGATATAAAATATTTACAACTCGTTTAATATTAATAAAGTTTTACAATCCCTTTTGGTTATTCAAATTTTTGTAGACTTGTCTTTTGCTATTGACACATTTAGAAATCCCTTCTAATTTACTTAAATGGTGAAAACGAATGTTTAAGTATTTTTCGCCTATAAATATTTAATTAAAGCTATTTTATGTTTCATTCCTACACGTCTACATTCCTATTCCATGTCTACACTCCCTTATTATTTTTATATAATCATTTTTCCATGCATCATTTGCCGTGGGGAAACTTGTAAAAAAAAAATATTTAACGAAAAACAAAAAACCCGACTGCTTTAAAAAAAACTAAAAAGAAAGAAACAAGCCCAGTAGTTAAGAATTCACTCATTCACACTCACAGTCGGGGCCCATTCAAATTATAGGTACCAATCAAATCTTCCCAACGGGCCCCGACTGTGAGTGTGAATGAGTGAATTCTTAACTACTGGGCTTGTTTCTTTCTTTTTAGTTTTTTTTTAAGCAGTCGGGTTTTTTGTTTTTCGTTAAATATTTTTTTATTTCATACTTTTTAGTTACTATTCAGAAATTATTGTTTTGCTAAACAACTTTAAATCGTTATATTTCCTAAACTATTATTTAAAATGAAAAATGATAGAGGGAACCTAAAGATGATTTTAAAATACCTATTCAACGATACCCCACATGACATAGTTCATCGACATTTTTTTTTTTCTTTTTGACAATATGGCGTCTGGTTGTCGATGTGGTGAATTTTGATTACTGTCATGTCTTTAGTGACACTCGCAAGGTCAAGACGAATCGATTAACGTAAAAATTATCAAAATCGGCCAACGCATTTGGTCTCTAGAACGCCACATAGAAACAAACATACATACATACATACATACATACATAGACTGATAAACACATTACCCTCCTTTGCGTCGCGCAGTCGGGTAAAAATACAGAAGAATACAATAACGATAAATAGTAACAAATATAAATCTCCCAATTTTAAAATAATTTGAACCTTGAAATAGTTGCAACACTGATTGATTTCGAGATGTTTATAAAATTTATTGACGTAAAATCGAGAAATAAGCTTCAAAATGACATGTTTAACTATGAAAAGTGATCCCCTGGCTTTTTTAATTGAACTACTATGGTTTAGACAACTTTTTGCAACACATGACGGCATACTTTGATTTTTATTAGACAAAATAACACCGTATGAAACCGCAAGTGTCGTTCGAAGCGTAATGGCCGACGGCTGACTTACTATGGTGTGAATGTGTGTGTGCCGGCTTGTGTGGACAAGCGCACTGACTTACTATGGGTGCTTCAATTCTTTCTTAGTGAAGTTCCGTCCGGCTTTTTTTTTAGGTCCATGGTTCGAACCCGTGCTAATCTGCAGGTCTGCCTTTCTCTAACGGGCCCTCCCTTAGAGGGCCGAAGCCTAGCGGAATCGCATCTGGTCACCGTTGGAACGTAAAGGGCTATTGAAGGATAAGATGACGTTCTTATGGACGGTTAGCGCGACTGCTGAGCGTGGGGTCAGGTGGGGCAAAAAGTACAACTGGGTTCTTCTTATTACATATAAAATTATAATAGGTAATGTTTTCTTAATTCTCAAGTACTGCCCGGAGTTTGGAAGTTGGCGGTATAATAAAATTAGTTCCTTTTTAGCACACCAGAGGCGCTGTTCCATTTTTCCATACAAGAAACGTTGTAAATACTGGAAAGACGCTGTAAAGTAAAATAGTGTTTATTAGAGGGTTAGGGCGAGCAATGCCGGGGTCAACAGCTAGTGATACAATAAAACAAGGATATAGCTCCACATCAATAGGTATATTTACAATAAATATTAATTTAAAATAAAAATAAAACATGATTCTTTAAATGTAACCCCACTTATCTTAGAGAGCAATTTTTCAGTTATAAGGAACATTTGATATTGTATATTCAACCTTATTGTTAGACACATAAATACCAAAATACAACAGGTACCAAAATACTAAATTTCCACGGTTATACAACTTTGAAACTTATTACACGATGATAAAGACCAATTTTCTATAACAAAAATTCAATAACCATAAGAGAGAATGAATGACATTATAAATTAAACCTTATTTTAAGTACAATAAATATCAAAATGAACTGACAACATACTAGGATTCCATTTTGTACCTAAATTTGAAATTACACAAAGACTACATTTTACAGAGGACAAATGATTTTGGATATTCGACGTTAAAACTAGTGAAATATGGATCAAAATTTTAACAGACTTTTTTTTAGTTTGCGATAATTTCTCGTTTGTCCACTCTCTCTCCGTGGTAGTCAATGATGTGGTGGACAATGAAGCACGCTTGACTAGAACTAACAATATTCACTACATACTTGAACAACACAACGTTGTAGCTAGCAGGAAATATAGATTCAAAATATATCTATTTCAGAAAAATCCATGTTTGTACTATTTTGAACTTTATTTCGTAAGTCATAAAGTCTGTATTACGATGTCTTAAAAACTGTCAGCCTCTTTAGTAAATATTCTGTTCAAAAAAGTCAATTTTTGATGTACGTCACGTACGTGCTATTTTGAACTATATTTCGTAAGTTACAAAGTCAATATTACAATGTTCTGTTAAAAAAATAAAAATATTAGAACAAATATTGTTCAGAAAAGTCCATTTTTGATGTACGTCACGTACGTGCTATTTTGAACTATATTTCGTAAGTTATAAAGTCAATATTACAATGTTCTGTTAAAAAAATAAAAATATTAGAACAAATATTGTTCAGAAAAGTCCATTTTTGATGTACGTCACGTACGTGCTATTTTGAACTTTATTTCGTAAGTTATAAAGTCGATATTACAATTTCATAAAAAACTGTCTGCCTCTTCAGAAAATACAGACCCCGGGTAGAGAATTCGGAGAAATCTGGGCTTTTACTAAATGTCGCTCATGCAACCACTGAGCCATCGAAGCTTAATATAACTGAAAAATTGCTCTAAATCCACAATAACTAAACAATTAACTAATTAATAACATTTATTATATACATACATAGGTAGAATTATAATTATAACATTTATATTATATTATGTACTTCATTTGCCGTGGACTGAGCAGACAATATTTTAGTCCCACTGCTGGGACGTAAGTCCCAATGCGGGTAGTATTAAAATATTTTTTTGGAGGGTAGTAATAAATTTTTGAAAGACTTCGCGTTGCCATACGAATATTAACTTTATTCACTAAGATTAAAGGTTAATATTAGCTTGAATGTATTTTTTCTCATTCGCTTTTAAAGGAATAAAGTTCATATTCGTATGTAACTTTTACCCTTTTACTTAATTTACTTTATATGGATTACTTAATTTACTTATACTTTATATGGATCCGTGGACATCTGAATTAAATGATTTTATTTTTATTTTTTTTATTTTAATTTATTATTTAGAACTTAGAACTTATACAAGCCCCATCTGCCATCGCAATGGAAAACGAACGTTACACTTTTGTAAAAAAGATGGAAATCTATTAAAGATATTGTTTTTATAAATATCATTGTCTACCAGTCCATGGCTTAAACTCTTTCAAAATTATGAGGATACCGTAATAATAGTTTACTGTATAAATAAATTTAAAATCTACAGGAAAAGATACATATTCCCACTATCATCACGTCACATAATGAAATGACTCTAACTTATTACTAAAATGTTAAAAGTATTGCACATGATTACCTAATCCAAAAAAAAATAATACCACAATTCAAAGCATAATTATGTGTACATTTCAAATTCATCATTATCATAAATGTTCCCACTGCTGGGACACAGGCCTCTTCTCTGTGAGAGGGAGGGGGTTATAATCGCGGGTCCAGTGCAGGTTGGTAGATGTCATTTGCCGGTTTCCTCACGATGTTTTCCTTCACCGTTTTGAGAGCAGTGGTGATGAAATAAATTACACAAAGTAATGCGCCTGGCTGTTCATTCAAACCCACGATCTACAACTCCTCAGTCGGGGCCGATACCACTGCTTTTATTTGAAATTAAATTAGTGATGTGCCTGTGAATTAGTGATGTTAATTATTGTGTCTCTGGAAAACAGCGGAACAAAAAATATAGTATGTAAATCCATCCTCATAATTTTAAAAGTACTACTTACTATAATAATTACTGACCCCAAATAGTTAACAATTTTTTACATAGGTTAGGTTAGATTAGCTAGCGGAACTCTTACCGTGGTACCACAAACATTTTTAAACGTCTCGTCTGTTGAACACTTGTCAAAAAAAAATGACAGATTATGACGTTGAAATAAGGTCCGTTTTGCAGTCACACTTTTTCTAGACAGGTGTTCAAAAGATATTTAAGTTTTTTCGTAAGGCTGTTAAAGTCGTGATGGGTAGGTTATCTAAACCAGGCCTGGCGCACTCCGCGGTGTAGCCACGTCAACGGGGCCCCCGCGTGTGCTTGTAGTATGAAACTGCATAACTCGCGGGCGCACCGTGGACGGGTTTCACAGTCGGTTGCCGCCCGCCGCCCGTTTCTCACGCTTTCCGTACATATTTTTACTTTATTCTCACGAGCAAAGATTTTACATTTTCTTGTTTTTGGGAAGTGACACTTCTGTACGTAGTACTTTTAAGTATTCTGTGTCTGAACTAGGATTTATAATTTATTTTTAAGAACCGCAAGGGTGTTAAAGAACACGTGCCACAAAGATTGTCAGCACGATGACGCCTCCACACAAAAATACAGAAACGGCGAGAAACCCACGGAAAACAGTTTAGATTTTTACAACCACCACGTGTATAGTTCCGCTAGCTAATTTCTGCTGCCCCCTTACGTATGGGAACACTGGATTCTTTCTTTTAAGTCTCACACCTCTGCTATTATATTTCTCTTATAATGGTGACTGTTTTGGAAGCCGAATATGTAGCGAACTAGGGCGAAACAGGGGCGAATTAGGGACGGGCCGTGAATTTGTGGGGCTTTGCACTAATACTGCCTAATTAAGCAGCTATTGTAATTTCTATAAATTACTAGCAAACCCGGCGAACTCCGTTTCGCCACCAGATGGCTTCGTTTTTTTCTTTGCTATAAACCTCACAGAGACCGAGACCTTTCCAACGAATGCAAAACCATGGAAATCGGTTCGTGCGTTCTGAAATTATAGCGTCAGGAAGGAAAACCCGACTCATTTTTATATAGTAGATGACAGCGATTCGCATTGACCACATTATTGAGGGCCATATCTACCAATTCTTGCTAACTAGATGGTTTGATTAAAATTTTCGGCTAATTTCATTAAAAATAATATAAAACCTAAAAAAAAAGTACTGTATTAAACTTGCCACGTATTTCACTCTTTGAGTGCGTCCATTGGCAAAAATATCTGTCAAATCGCGTGATGCGATCGATTTGACAGTCCCACCACTGATTTCGAACATAATGTGAAACCCACCAGATACATAAATACAACATGTAACATAATTAACGCACACCCTCAGACACCCCAATTAGAATATTATGTTATAATCATAATACATATATTGAATTTTTAATTTAACATGTAAATGCATTGTTATCAACTAAATTAGTTATTTTGCAGAAAAGTTTATTTTTCTTTAATTTTGTATTGAATGACGGAAATTGTATAAATACAAATAAAATTGCACTTTTAAGTCTTGTTGCCTTGATTTACGGTCTATCTTAGTTTGTTTTGACTGTACAGAGGTGTAGGGAGAATTTCCGTAGTTTTAATAATTTTTGAAAAAAAAAAAATTACCTATATTAAAAATGATAGAAATCGATTCAGTAAACGATTCTGAACGAACTAATTTCAGGATGTGCGTTAATTATGTTACATGTTGTATACGGTAAATATACAAAAAAAACAAAATTATCAAAAAAAAAAAAATCTTTCATAATTGTTGTTTCCCCCCTTTTTTGGAAAAAAAAAAACCCTAGACAGCAGGACTAAATGCCCTTATATGTAGATCAGTCCAAAAATCCCAATATTAGAATTGTCTGGAACTTTATAAAGAACTTAGATAAACCCGAAAACTGTCAGATAATAGCAGAGTCCGGCCTTCCGAACCGTTAACTTTATGCATTTTATCGAAGACCGTTTTATTATAAAATGTTTACTAGCTGCTTTATTAGACAGGCTCCAAGTTTCTATAACCCAGGGCCCCACAAACTGACAATTCGACCCTGTAGTAGCCCGCTAGAGACAACACCCGCGAAGCAAGGGAAAGGGCCCTGTAACCGGCGCCAAACTCAGTCACCATCAGTCTTTTCTACCAAAATCTCAGTGTTGCCATACTTCAATAATATAAATCTACCAAAAAAGAAACAGTTAATAAGAAAAAACTATTAATTTTTTATTTTAAAGTCTATCGTTAACACTTAAAGAAGTGGCCGCACTTATCGATTTAGAATCGGTTTAAAAATATCAATTTATACCTCGGTTTAAATCGATTCCGTGTCGTAAAGTGCGGTCCCTCCATTAAACTCCATTTTTTTTCTAATAATTTAGACGCGCATGTTAAATTTAGTGCATAAGCTTATTTCATAAGCTAAGACTCGAAAAGATTTAAAAATTGAATTCAAAATGGCGTCGGGCGGAAAGACGGTTAGCATAGTTATTGGATTTGGAACAAATATTTGTATAACTTACAAGTAGTTGTTCCGGGTCTGGGTGTTTCTGTATGTGAGTTTAAATATTTTTAAACGCATCCACGATTCAGTAGAAATTCGTAGTTTGGGGAAACCTTTCTTTTTTTTTAAATCGCCGATGTATTGTCACTTTCGTCGCCCGCTCGACGCTTTTTTAGAAAAAGTCTTAATGCATAAGAATTTAATAATTTCGCAAAAATTTGGTTCTAACTATAAGAGTCTGAATTTAGACCCTTCTGTACGATCAACTCTTTTTAAAACGTTGTTTATATCTCGTTTGAACATAGATACAACGGTAATTAACGGTTGATAAACTGAAAGATGTTGTTGAGCCAAGAATCACCACTACGCGACTTACGGACCGACAGCACGGAACCAATTTGTCGCGCCCGTCGCATCGCCCGAATGTGTGACACAATCATTCTGAGAGAACTTCGTCCCGCAACGCACGGGATTCGCTTCAGTTAAACCAGAAATAATTTCCACTTTGCACTTTGAAAACACAACACAGACACTAAAACCGCACAAAATTTTCTTCAAAATTCAATCGGAATCTTCAGAGTCAGTTTCGTCAGATTCCGACTCAGAACTGGAGACTGGTTCGCATTTGATGAACTCAATCTCTGCTCTCGTTTTTCTGGGTCTCCCTCTCTTTTTCACAGGCACATCTTTCTCATCTCCCATTACTGTCTTCACCATCTGCGAGATCCTCTTCAAATGCTGTTGTTCATGTCTCTGTAGATGATTATTCAAATACTTCTTCAGCTTAAACTTTTTCCCACATTGGTCACAAGAATGTGGGTAGTTTGTCTCGTCGAGCTCCAAATGCACAGCGTTGAAATGACGCCGGAGGTAATGTGCGTGCGCGAATTCCTTATCACACTTTTCGCAACGCATTTTTGGTTTCGATGGATGCACGATTTTTTTGTGCTTTTTCAAACGAATAGCGGAATGGAAAAGCTTATCACAGATGTCGCATTTTATCTTCGTATCCAGAGCAGAGTGTACTTGCATATGCTCTTTGAGGTACTGGTCGTTTTTGAACTCTTTCAGGCATTCTGGACAAGTGACTTTGGACTCTAAAGGGGGGTGGATGTTCAGAACATGCCGCTTCATATGATGACGAGATTTGAACGTCATATTGCAAAACACACAAGGGTGTCTTTCAATTGGAGTGTGCTGGAAATGGAGATGTCGATTCAAGTTCAGAGTGTTCTTATAAAGTTTATTACAAAGGTGGCATTTGAATTTTTCCTTATTCGCTTTATGACAAGCTTCAATGTGGTACTTCAGCTTGTACGGCACCGCGAATTCTTTGCCGCATTCGTGGCATTTGATCTCCGGGAGGGTATTAGGATGGATTCTTTTAACATGCATATGCAAAGCTCGGCGTGTCCGAAACTCTTGCAAGCAGAATTGACAATAGCATTTCTCGAGCTCCGAATAATGTTTATTCATCCTATGCATGTATAAATAATGCTTATTTTTGAATGTTTTGTCACAAATATCGCAGACGACGGCAGAATCTTCAGACGAATGAACTCTTGTCGTATGAAGATATAAGTTTTGGTAGTTTTTGAACTCCTTATTACATTTGTTGCAAATGTAACGTTTGATTCTTTTTGGGAACATTACAGGCTTCCAGGTGGAGAGAACAGACTCATACATCTCTCTCTGTTCCTCAGTGAGTACATCGCTTGTGACGCTGATGAACTTCATAACTGGTGGGCTTTCAGCGGTCAAGAAGTGACCTTCTTGAGGTTTTGGAGGATCCACCTCCACCTTAACGTCCGTCATTTTTGATATCTGGAAAAATAAGAAATATTATATTAGTTCTTACGTTTTATTATTGTTTTTGAGGCTTTCCTTCACAAAGGGGAAAAAGGGCGATTCGTTCCGGAAAGAGACAGAGCTACACAAGTCGTTTAGCTCCATCTCGTTCCCACAGTAAAACTACCCTCGTTTTAAGACATCATGGTATGCCATCTGAAGACATGCGATTTATGTAACCTATGGATGTCAATAAGTGTTTTTTTAATGTCAGCGTTAGATCGCAACGCATTCAAGGGATCGCACGCCGCTAATGCGATCTCTGTTTCCGGTAACAAAGATCGGATTACCAAAATCGAGGGGTCGTGGGACTTTCTGGGATCGCGGGACTGTCTCTTCAGGTTACCGTGGCCCTGGAACGTAAAGGCCCGTGAATTTTAATCAGTACAAGTCCCTCCCGTCCTGCCCTGGGTAGAAGAACTCATTTGATGATTTTACCAAGATAAAAAAAAACTGAAATCGAAGAGATTGTTTTTTTTTTCAACCCACATAAAAAGTTGTTGTATTTGTTCTTGGTAATCAACATCTCATGTTGCTGAGCTGATGATGGAAGGTAAAAATCGAATATCTCTATATCTCTTCAATAAATAATAGCAAATCAACTGTAATTGTTACTGATGTTTGTTAGTCAGTTAATTAAACAAAATATTTGTATAAAACAACAGGAGAAATTCCAATTGTGTGGGATGTCTTTAATAGTTTGGAGTTGTTAGGGGCTCCCTTTTCCGCATTTAGACTCGTAGGTGGTCCGTTACGCGTGAGGTGGGACGGTTGGCTATATGAGCCAACCCAGCTCCTTCCAAAAGCTCTCAGAAGTCTCCTGGAATGTTCACAGGCTTCTTGGAGCGACCTTGGGATGCCAAGGTTTTGTGCCCGTTGGTTGGCAACGCCCTCACATTCCAGGATTATGTGGGTTGCCATTTCATCTGCGTTCAGGCAGCCCCTGCACAACGGGCTGTCTGTCGCGTTGATGGTAAACAGATGATAAAATATACATTATCTACTATCATGCTATTACTCCTCTATAAAAGAACCTAAAGCCGCGTACAGACATCGCAAGGCGTGCGACACGAATGGTTCGTCTCGCATGCCTCAACCTGAGGCATACGATGGTACATTTATACGTGCGTCCCGAACGAAACATGCTCAAGCTGAGCAAGCATACAACACCTGTCCGGAGCGCACGGCTCGTACTGAGGCGGCGTTCGCAACGATCGTATGGCGCGAATGCTCACTGTGAGCACACACGTCCACACAGCCCGAGGCATGCGAGACGAACCATTCGTGTCGCACGCCTCGCGATGTCTGTACGCGGCTTAACAACAATTAGCTTATTGCCAAACGCGTGATATTATGAATTTAAAAAAAAAAGAACATTCTCATGCAATGACATTTTCACCACCAGATCGTTAAAATTTTGAAAAATTCTCGTCTTATCGTGTTATTTCCCGCCATTTTAATAGATATATTGTAGATAAAGTCTTGTATGCAACTGTTATAATTAGGTATTAATACACTCATATGTGATACTATTATCACACTCAGCTACGCCTCGTGTGATAAACCCACATTCGTGTTTTAGGGATCGTCCACACCAAACGTATTGTCCGCCGCTGACTGTGAATATACTCACTGTTTGTAAAGTCAGTTCGGTCGGTTCGGTGTGAACAAGAAGTTATACAGGGTGAATTTTTCAAGTGGGCGTGGATGGCTATTTTCGAAACTATGAGGAATATCGAAAAACGTTGAAAGGAGTCTCGAGGCCGATTTTGACGAAAACTAAAACTGCATCATTGGATTTTAGAAAAATCAATCATCCTAGCCAGGAATCGAACCCGCTGATTTTAGAAAAAAAATCGCACCCTGTATTATTACACCATTTGATAGTGTTGCTGGTAAGGATCAAATTCTGGGAAGTAATCATATATGGCAAACTTAAGGAAATAGCAGATTTTTATGAAATTGCTATTTTTCCATGTTACTTTACTTCTACTGAGCCATAATTTATTCCAAGTTAATTTTTTCATGTTTCACTGGATTTGACGTCTCAACAATCCCACTATACTTAGCAATACGAAATAATGGAGTTGAACTAAAATAACATTATTATTTTAAAGAAGAAATGGTAATTGATGTTTCAAATACCCATATTACCTTGATGGTTGATTAGTTTTTTTGTAATTATACGTTTTCCTTAAGTTTGCCGTACATGATTACTTCCCAGAATTTGATCCTTATTAGTAACACTGTCGAATGGTGTAATAATACAGGGTGTGATTTTTTTTCCAAAATCAGCGGGTTCGATTCCTGGCCAGGATAATAGACTTTTCTAAAATCCAATGATGCAGTTTTAGTTTTAGTCAAAATCGGCCTCGAGACTCCTTTCAACGTTTTTCGATATTCCTCATAGTTTCGAAAATAGCCATCCACGCCCACTTGAAAAATTCACCCTGTATATATATTGAAAAACAATAAACTGCGTAACGCGTGCTCACAGTCAGCGGCGGACAATACGTTTGGTGTGGACGATCCCTTTATACCCCTGATTATACAACAGTTGCATAAATAACTATTAAACAAAGAAATCCAGTTTTACAATAGGTAATTAGGTACTACTATATTGATAACAATTTTTTTTCTTTTAATTTTTTTCTAAATTTGAAACCATGCAAAACCAGTGTCGAACTTGACTAAATAATTTTTTGACTATAGAAACTATTTTGTGACACTGTTGTATTACAGAATGTCACTCAATACTCATTTTTTTTTATAGGTATGTTTGCGTTTGACCACTATCTGGCCTGATGGTAAGCGAAGATGTGGTCGACGGGAATGATTGATGTATTGAAGATTCAAGGCATTTGATTGGTTGAAATCTAGATTTATCTAGATTTAAATATAGATCAGTGCTTAAGTTTCGTTCTGTAATACGGCCTAAGTCACTGGCATTAATTCCAGTACCTAAGCTAGTGTTATTGAATTTATTCATCAATAATTTCCTAAAAATAGCTCAGAATCTGTATTTATTCCTATTTCATGGCTAGAGACTTGCTTTTTATTTACTTAGGATTTAAACAAAATAGGCGAAACCTGGTTGTACTAGGTGTAATTAATATCTGCTTATCCCTTGGGGTATAGCAGGTGTGATAGTATATTATTAAAGCAAGGTAATAAATGGAAAATCAAAGTAGAATTGTAGAAAATTCTAGTGATTTACGAAGCCGTCGCGTTTTTTTTTTTTATTTTGTCCTTCAAAATGTCCATAGAGCATTTGATTATGAAAAAAAAAAACAGAAAACTAATAATTAATAATCTTGTTCAACTTACAGTCTAATTAGCTACGGTAGAACGTCAGAAACTTTATCACTAGTTTGATGCAGCAACAAAAGAGTTTTTACGCTATGTTAAAATGGCTAAGCCCCTGGGGCACAATAATTACGATCATGTCGAACTATCATGTTTTACACTATTATCACTTTGAAATATTACACAAATAAAGTCCAGAACGGTTATTGTTTAGTATTAGGAGATAATAACGAATTGAATTAATTCTTTCTTTAGTAATCGGCGATAAAAATTATTGTGGAAAATCTGGTTTGACATTACTTCGCTTTGTCAGAAAAGCTAAACGTCAAAAAATAAGGCAATGCGGGCCTATTACTAAAAACGTTTAGTTTCGTTTTGTGATAATTTGTAAAAGATAAAAATGCTTAGATAATAATTTAATTTAATGATTTTCGTTAATTACTAATTAAATCATAGTAATATTAAACATTTAAAATTATAAATTTTATCAAAAAAATTAAATTATACAATTGGAAAATAGATGGCGCTGTTTTAAACATTTCAATTCTTCCCCACTTGAAGCCACAGCATGATTTTCTTTTACAGATTTCTACGATTTATTAAAGAAAATTAACGCAGCAAACGCTTTTGTTTCAATCAATCATTAATTAAAAACAATACTATAACGATTTTAGAACTAATACTCATCCCGCGTGCCAGATAGAACTGCGTGCGTAGACTTACTAAAAATAGTTATTTCTGTTGATCAGTTTGTCACGTTCGGGTGTTTTGTAAATTGTAAGTGAAAACATTGAAAATGCGTGAAATTGTGCACTTGCAGGCAGGACAGTGTGGCAACCAGATCGGCTCAAAGGTGGGGATAATAAAAACTATTTTTCTAATCCTCTTTTAGCGATAAATCTTAGGAAAAGACGTAGGTATTCTATTTTTACTGGGACACGCTTCATTTATAAGTCTAACGGAACTCGCGGTTATTATAAGATGTGATATTTTCCCGTTGATTGACTGTAAAGTTCAATAGATCATTGCTATCTGTTTTGTAATTATATTTTCTTACGTATGTCTATTGTAAATACTGATAGATTATTCCGCTTGCACGGTAGACGAACGCATTTCTGTTGATATACGAAAATTCGCGCGTAAAATTATAACGCGTAGCTTTCTTTCTAGGCCACTCAAAATAAACAACAATAATATTTGTTTGATTAATACCCAAGAATTTTCATTAAAATAAATACTTGATTTCCCAATACTACGTCAATAATTAAGAACCCTAGTTAAGATTCAATCTAAACTAGAATTCTAGATTAGATAGGTAGGGAGGGGGTCTATGCACATAATAGCCGTGTTGTAGACTTTCAATTATTTTGTCTTCTGATCTCATTCCGCCGTGATCCTGGAACGTAAAGGGCTATTAGTAGGGGCGGCGAAGAAGGGATTTTTGATGTGACTCGAGCGTTTCAGATAACTTTATAGGGAGAATCCACGCACACCCTCCAAATGGTGGGGTTTGTTTGGGGGAACCCGCCAGATTAATAAAAAAAAAAATTGATCTTCAGAAAAACTCGAGACCGTCAGATTGAGAAAAGGTAGGTATATTAATTACATTCAGAAGAGTGTATCTGTATAAGTATCTAATTAATCTGACAATTTGAGCGTGGCATTAGGAAATGAGACGCCCGCGGCGTCGGACGTTGGCACTGTTGGCAGTCGATCTCCGGCCACCGTAGGCGCGGGCATACGGACAGCTAGTAAAGGGCAACTCGCTGTCCGACCTTAGACCATGCCCGGGTCGACGGAGCGTCGTGTTCCACACGCGCCATAAAGAGTATCAGCAAAAGTGACGGGGACCCCTCTCAGAGAGCCAAAGCCTGCCGGGGTAGCGGAATTTTATTTCCTCACCGAGACGCCCGGTACATAAAAGGCTATTGAAGGACACCGTGGGTCAGCACAAGTCTGACAGTATGAGGTGGGAGGACTCACTTGATGATTTTATCACACTAAAAAACAACGACGATATAATACTAGACTCCTAATAACAGGCGACCGATGTCTGCCAACACATTAGGCAAAAAAGTCTTATATATTCGTCTCATTTCGACCAATCCTGTGAGCCGTAAACATACGTTGAGACAGTACAGACCATGAGTTAGCCAATCACAACGCAGTACCCCGTCTCCCTCGCTTACGTAGTACCTCAGGAACTTGGCAGATTAGTTTTTGTTCTTTAGATCGTGCATGCGGAGACTAGTATTATATCGTCGTTGTTAAAAAAAAAGGTCCTGAAGTTGTAAAACAAAAACGTAACGCCTGCTCGTTTCTTATAGCAATCAACGTTCCGTCTAATTAATTTAAATTATTTATAAGTAAGGCGTTTTTGTTTTTGACAGTCGTCGCGTCCCGCCCTGGGTAGGAGGACTCATTTGATGATTTTACTACCATAAAAAAGAACATAAACAACCGTGTATTCTGCGCTCTATTATACTACACATGTAGTGTACACTTTCTTTCACTGCAATCAACTGCTAATTACCATACAAAGCTAATGGTGCGAATCTCAGATGTTTGTCTGTACTCCCACAGTTAAGACACCGCATTGTCCGATAGAGCAGTGGTGGCCCAGTGGTATCGATCCCGACTTACGAGTTGTAGGTCGTGGGTTCGAACCCCGCCAGGCGCATTACTTTGTGTAATTTATTTCATCACCACTGCTCTCAAAACGGTGAAGGAAAACATCGTGAGGAAACCGGCATGTCTTAGAACCAAAAAAATCGAAGACATGTGACATCTACCAAACCGCACTGGACCCGCGTGGTGGATTATGTTATGGCCCTCTCCCTCTCACAGAGAGAGGCCTGTGTCCCAGCAGTGGGAACATTATAGGCTGATAATGATTGTCCGCATTGTCTGTTTGTCCTGGTTAGTACTTCACGCTTTTCATTCCGTGAGGGTAGACAGATATTAGAGGAACTATGATTATTTTTTTGGGCGTATACTCATCGAATATGATATTTTACTCAAAAAAAAAACTTTTTTCAAAAAGAGAACCGACTTCAAAACCAAACACAAAAAATTGTAAAATAACTTTTCTTTCTGAAGTCGGTGGCTTTGTTTTTTATTTCATCGACTGTGGCCACCGACTTCCGAAAGAAAAGTTATTTTACAATTTTTTGTGTTTGGTTTTGAAGTCGGTTCTCTTTTTTAAAAAAGTTTTTTTATTTTTCCCTTTTTAGTTTACATATTCAACAAAAAATTTCATATAATCGGCGTCTTTGAAAATCTACAACCCTTGTAAGCAATAAAAACGGATCTATGCGACCAATTTCTCGAGATATCCATTATTGTTATATACTTAAACTTTCTCCAGAATGTAACGAACAGTTTTCTGAAAACCGCATCAAAATCGATTCAGCCAAACGCGAGATAATCGCGGACTAACATGCAATCGTCTCTGAAAATCTATGATCCCAGTTAGCAAAAACGGGTCCACGCGGGCAACGTCACGGGATATTTATTAGTATTATATACTAAAACCTTCTCCAGAATGTAATGAACACTTTCCTGAAAACCGCATCAAAATCCGTTCAGCCAAACGCGAGATAATCGCGGACAAACATACATACATACATACATACATACATACATACAGGTCGAACTGAGAACCTACTTTTTTTTTTGAAGTCGGTTAAAAAGGAACAAAGATACAATGCTTCTAAATAAAAATCACAAAACGTCACTCAGTGGGTATAATTTACAAGCCCAATGACGTCACAAGCCCCCACTGCTCAATTTTAAAGTGTTTTTATCTTTGTCAATATTGATTGGTTAAAAAAATAAAAAAATAGGTGTTCATTACTTTCAATATTGTAAGTAACGCACTACACAGATTTTTAATTAATTTATGCAGTAAATAAACTAAACAAAAACAATTACAGGGTGAGTGGCAATTAGTGTACGATACTTAAACGCGTGATTGTGCTCATGATAACAAACAATTTTTACTATGGGAGCAAAGACAAAATCGTGAAAAAAAAAATCTGCTGTTCAGTACATAAATGTACTGAACAGCTGATTTTTTTTCGCGAGTTCATGTTTGATGGTTATCGTGAGCACATCAATCACGTGTTTAAGTATCGTACACTAATTACCAGTCACCCTATACAACGTGTAACGTTAATAGCGCAAAACCTCTCGTGGGGTAACTCAGCCCATGTTACTGAACAATGCAACGACGATATAATACTAGACTCCGCATGCACGATCTAAGGAACAAAAACTATTCTGTCAACTCGCTGAGGTACTACGTCAGCGAGGGGGACGGGGTACTGCGTTGTGATTGGCTTACTCAAGGTCTGTTCTGTCTCAACGTATGTTTACGGCTCACAGGATTGGTCGAAATGAGACGAATATAAGACTTTTTTTGCTTTTTTGCCTAATGTGTTGGCAGACATCGGTCGCCTGTTATTAGGAGTCTAGTATTATATCGTCGTTGGAACAATGTTTGTTCTAAAACTTTTGGAAAAAAAATATTAAAAAAAAATGATTTTTCATACTGATGGGCTCAATCAATTTCTCATTTTGTATGAAAAATAATATTTATTTTATTTTATTTTCCAAAAGTTTTTGATCAAACATTGTTCAGTAACATGGGCTGAGTTACCCCAGCCCACGAGAGGTTTTACGCTATTAACGTTACACGTTATAATACCTATAGATAGAAGTAAGATATTAATTATGTATGTTATATTTTTCTCAGTTCTGGGAGATCATATCAGACGAGCATGGCATCGACCAGACTGGTCATTACCGTGGAGACAGCGACCTGCAGCTGGAGAGGATTCAGGTCTACTACAACGAGGCGTCTGATGGTATGCACTACTACGAAACGTCGTTCTGCCATTCAGAATGTCTTATCATTCATACTTCTCTATTGATGAGGGATTCTCGATGAGAGATGACTTATCGAGAATCCCACAGTGTCTCAAGACAAGGGTGTTTAACCAGTGTGTGTTGCCAGTGATGATATATGGCTCTGAAACGTGGTCTTTGACTGCTGGCCTCTAAGAGAGACTAAGAGTCACTCAACGAGCAATGGAAAGAGCTATGCTCGGAGTTGCTTTGCGGGATAAAATCCGGAACATGGATATTCGGCGAAGAACCAGAGTCACTGACATACCTCATATTTGCAAGTTGAAGTGGCAATGGGCAGGCCACATCGCTCGTAGAACTGACAACCGATGGAGAAGAAAAGTTCTCGAGTGGCGACCACGGACCGGAAGACGCAGCGTAGGCCTCCCACTAGGTGGACCGACGACATCGTGAGGGTTGCGGGCAACCGATGGATACAAGTGGCGAATTGTCGTTCGGCGTGGCGGTCTAAGGGGGAGGTCTATGAACTGCTGAACAGCAGTGGACGTCTTCCGTCTGATGATGATGATGACTTCTCTATTACTGTTCATCATCAGTACGCTAGTTATCCACATCATACTCATACTTCAAACAATTCATCATAACTTTTATCTTTCCTCTACTGAAAAGCCTCGAAGCTCCAATCGCTCCAGAGTTTTTGGAACGAAGTTTTGGAACGAAGTTCCTTATCGACCGTTGTGAAAGGGGAAGAAGAAAAAATTCTTACGAAAAGTTGTCACGACACTTTTTGGAATGAAGTTCCTTATCGCGCGTTGCGAAAGGGTGCTAGAGCTCAAAAAGTGGAGTGGAGTGGAGTCTCGACGATTATTTTTGTTGAGTGTATACAGTAACTTCGTTCCATCCGGGTGTCCTTTGGCACCTCTCAAGTTTTTTGTAATAAATATTATGATAATTGAGATCCCTCTTAACCTTGAAGATCTTTTGAGCTTTTGTTACTAAGACACGAGATGATAGTAGACCTATTCATGCATGGTATTTTTTTCAGGAAAGCGCTTTGTACCCCGTGCTGTGCTGGTGGACTTGGAGCCAGGGACTATGGACGCCATCAGATCCTCGCACTACGGCCAGTTGTTTAGACCAGATAACTATGTCTTCGGACAGAGTGGTGCTGGTGAGTGGAGAAGCTTGTCACTGCCAAATCTCTAAAGAACTTTTTCCTTAAAAGACCTCAAGGTGGGTGCAATGGCTGGCTGACCCATCGTGCACGGATCAAATATTTGGATGATTTTAGGGTCTTCTTCCATTCGAACCAGATGCAGCTGAATATCAGTATGTTACATGGAGCGACTGACTATCGGACCTCTACAACCCAGTAACTCTAACTGGGTAATACGATACCACATGGTAAGACTGGTTGTCAGACTGTCTTCTAACGACTGTCAAAGATCTATAGGTAAACGACAGCCGGGACCAACGGCTTTAAATGCTTTCTAAGATACGGAGAAAACTCGCTATGACAGATGGTCAATCATCCACAGACTAACCTCGGCAAGCGCGGCTTAACCCGGCAGATTGGCATGAGCAGGCGCATTTAGCGGGATAAAATCTGTCCTGAACTTCTGTATCACCACAGAGTTTTATTCCCTTTTTGGTTGTTGGCAGGTAACAACTGGGCCAAAGGACACTATACGGAAGGAGCTGAGCTGGTGGAGTCCGTGATGGACGTCGTACGGAAGGAGGCGGAGCCTTGTGACTGCCTGCAAGGTAGGGAACCTCTGGTTTAAACCCCTTCTTCACGATCAGACCCGACCGCCTTACAGAGGTGACCTTAGTCCGGTGGGTGTGAAAATTTACCGTGTACCTAGACGTTTCCGGTCGGGCGACCAAACATGTGCGGAGTCAATGGACCTTTGGATGACCTTGGTCGGGGGCGCATCCGTCCCGACAGGCTGCGTCCGCGG
Organism: Agrotis segetum; assembly: GCA_036375495.1. Lineage (NCBI taxonomy): Eukaryota > Metazoa > Arthropoda > Insecta > Lepidoptera > Noctuidae > Agrotis > Agrotis segetum. The sequence continues at coordinate 688,839 of JAQSVV010000397.1, forward strand.
TCGGGACCGACCGTCAGCCAACAGCGTTCCAGACGGTTGGGTACTGTTGACGCAACCAAGGTCACCTCTGTCGGCGGTCGGGTCTAATCGTGTAGAAGGGGTTATAAATCTATGGGTTTGTGAGTCTTGTGTCAGGAGTGACGCACAACCGGGGTTTCAGGAATATTTCTGGTGTCGCGGTACTGTCATTCAATAGATAACAGTAACAGCAAGACGCTTCTGAAAGGCACTTTAATTCCAGGACGAAAGATATGACTTGTCTCAGCAGCTGCAACAATTGACGTACAAAAGCCATACGTGGTGTTATAATGTAGTCTTTAAACGCTTGTTCCCCAGGGTTCCAATTGACCCACTCCCTGGGTGGAGGCACGGGCTCAGGACTGGGCACACTCCTCCTCAGCAAGCTTCGCGAGGAGTATCCAGACAGGATCGTCAACACCTTCAGTGTCATGCCATCGCCTAAGGTAAGTTATAAATGACTAGCTATTGCCTCTTGCTTCGCTCGCCCTACCCAGTGTTTTCATATCCCTGGAGCTATCTCGCCTGATGGTGATTCGTCAGGCGAGATGAGAGAGGTCAAACGCGAACCTATCTTTGAATAAAAAAAATCCTTAGGTCTCAAAATCTTTTGATTTTCCTTGGAATTAGGCCGTGTTTTAGAATATCTTAAGAGCCTCGGCACAGGAACGCGAATACAAATTGTAGGAAACGGTCGTTCCCGGGTCGCGGTTAACTTTAAGAACAATCCGACAGAACTCGACAAACTTTTGGCTGTCTAAGGCGGCTTTTTTCAAAATTGCTGACAGCTTTATAAGGCGTGCGTGGAACACATCCCGCCGTCGACTCGGGCATGGTCCATGATCAGACAACGAGACGCCCATTACTCGACGTCCGCTTGCCCCGCGCCTGCGGTAGCCGGAAATCGTCCCACGACAGGATGCTGTGGGAGTCTCCCGAGGTCCTTAGACCAATACTGTGTGCACTTATAGATCTTTGACAGTCGTTACTGTTAGTCAGCACCTCTAAAAGTCTGACAATCAGTCTTACCATGGGGTATTTAATTACCCAGTTACTGTGTTGTGAAGGTCCGATAGTCAGTCGCTCCATGTAACATACTGATATTCAGCTGCATCTGGTTCGACGTAAGCAGACCACAATATACATAGTTGGCAAAATGCTGGCAGATGATAATATAATAATAATAATAATATTCCACAACTATCACACAACGCCATCTAGTCCCAAGCTAAGCAGAGCTTGTGTTATGGGTACTAGACAACTGATAAACATACTTATATTATATGTCTAAATCCTACTACTATTATAAAGGCGAAAGTTTGTAAGTATGGATGTATGGATGTTTGTTACTCTTTCACGCAAAAACCACTGAACGGATTTGGCTAAAATTTGGTACACAGATAGTTTATAACCTGGATTAACACATAGGATAGCTTTTATCCCGATTTTATGTTCCCGTGGGATAATTTTCGAGATGTAGCGGGTGAAGCCGCTGGCAACAGCTAGTATATACATATTATAGACTAGTGTTTGCCCGCGGCTTCGCTTGCGTTATTTTAGAATTTGAGAAACAATACGGATCGTGTGGCGCCATCTGGAATATGAACGTAATTGTTTTCTCGGAAACAGCTCTCTTCTGTTATTCGGGATGTAAGATACCTTATATCCGTGTCTATACTCCTGACAACGTATATGCTAAATTTTGGGACGATCGATTCAGTAGGTAGTAATGCGTGAAAAGGTAAAAAACAAACATACCTACTTGCATTTTTATTATTAGTTTAGATCAATAATGTTATATCTAGGTACATAGTTTGCATAGGAAACGTCCTTGAGCGACATTAATTTCAAAGAACCGTGTTTATTTTAAACTTAGACTATCATTTTTGGGTCGATTTACAGTATCGCTGCAAATTGAACGTACCATAGCATTGCTCTTTAGCATATCGCGTGATACCTAAAAAATAACTTATTATCTGACTCGATGAGTACAACTTGTCGTCGTTTAAAACAGAATCTATGCACTGGTTTGAGCACCAATTCAAAACATAAATAAACACAAAATAGAAACCCTGATTTTTTTCTAATCTTTAAAATTCCACACCTCGAAACAATTAGGTACAATTAAAAAAAAATATCCAACTTACTACCTACAATTTAAATCGGTGTAGATTTATATCCTAAAGAAGTATTGAAAAAAAAAATTATTATTTAAAACCGCGAATAATATTGAAACAAAAGTATGTACATTTTTTTTTTATTATCTAAAACTCTAAGGACAAATAAAAAAAAACTCAAAAAGAGAAAAAAAAACTGCGAGATTCGATCCAGAGACCCCTTGCACGAAAGTCAAGCAGGTTACCGACCGGACTGGCTAGTACGCTGACAATGACTTTCAAATAGCGGTTCTTGTACAAATGTCAACAATGACTGAAAATCAACATATTATAAAATTGCTAATCCCCCAAGGGGAATAGCGTAATTATACATATCCTATTAATAGAACAGCAGTTTAAGGAATATTTGAGGAAAAATTGACTAAATAATATCCAGTGGTTTAGCTTCCAATAATCAACAAACATCTAAAAACAACAAAATTCAAAATTGCTCATCTCCCAGGAAAAATAGCGTAATAATACATAGCATATTAAGAGAAGCATATTATTAGGAATATTTGAGGAAAACTTGATCGACAACTTTACAGTAGTTTCGGAGATAGATCAAATCAAAAAAACATAAAAAATTTCGAAAAAAAATAAAAGTTGATCTGGCATCAGAATCGATCCCTTATCTCGAAAAAAATACAAAAAGAAAAAAATATTCAATGTACAGGAATGACAGCTCTACGATTTTATTATATGTAATTTGAGGAAAAATTGACTAAATAATATCCAGTGGTTTAGCTTCCAATAATCAACAAACATCTAAAAACAACAAAATTCAAAATTGCTCATCTCCCAGGAAAAATAGCGTAATAATACATAGCATATTAAGAGAAGCATATTATTAGGAATATTTGAGGAAAACTTGATCGACAACTTTACAGTAGTTTCGGAGATAGATCAAATCAAAAAAACATAAAAAATTTCGAAAAAAAATAAAAGTTGATCTGGCATCAGAATCGATCCCTTATCTCGAAAAAAATACAAAAAGAAAAAAATATTCAATGTACAGGAATGACAGCTCTACGATTTTATTATATGTAAAGAAAAGATAAATTACACCCAGACACAGAACAAATGATCGTGCTCATCACACAAACATATGTCCTGGGTGGGAATCGAACCCACGACCTCCGGCATAGCAGTCAGGGTCACTAACCACTAGACCAACAGAATTTATGGCGTGTTCTAATAAACTTTCTTTCATCTTCAGGTGTCAGACACGGTAGTGGAGCCATACAACGCGACCCTCTCAGTCCACCAGCTGGTAGAGAATACTGACGAAACCTTCTGCATCGACAATGAAGCGCTCTACGACATCTGCTTCAGGACCCTACGCCTGGCATCACCTACTTATGGAGATCTCAACCACCTGGTTTCCGTGAGTGTCAAAGATTTGATCTTCTGTTTCGTGGGGATGAGTGACTTGCCACCCGATCAAGGGCCGATCCTGACAGCGCCTGTTCACGAACACAACACATGTATCAGCACCATTTTGAAAGGGAACTGAATGATCCGGCTCACGCGCCACCATCAGCGAGACATTTGAGTGAGCATGACACATCATCATCAAATCAGCCATAGGACGTCCACTGCTGCCTCCTTCTGCGAGCAGTCATGCTAGTGAAGGAGGAGGCGTTAGGGAGAGGACAGCGTTCACCACACAGCCCAGCCGCGGTGGTAGACGCCCAGTGCCCACGGCGATGGATGTCGCAAGGATCTCCGGCCACCGCAGCCGCGGGCATGCGGGCGGCGAGTAATGGATGACTTGGCCAATCATGGACTATTTCCGGGTCGACGGCGCGTTTTGTTCAGCGCGCCTCATAAAGTGTCAGCATAATGACGTTGACCTTACAGGGCCGCGCGACTAGCGAGCTACCGTGACCCTGGAAAATAAAGGGCTATTGAAGGACACTGTAGATTTTAGTCAGTACAAGTCTGACAGTTCCTCCCGCCCTGCCCTGGGCTCATAGACTTATTTGATGATTTTACCACGGGAAAAAAGGGATAATCACATATTTATTATTTTATTGTATTTTTCAACAGCTAACAATGTCTGGAGTGACCACGTGTCTTCGATTCCCGGGACAGTTGAACGCTGATCTCCGGAAACTTGCAGTAAACATGGTCCCCTTCCCGAGACTACATTTCTTCATGCCAGGTATGAAATTCAGAACTGATAAATGGCAGTGGAGCAGTGATGGCCCAGTGGTAATATCGGCCCCGACTTACGAGTAGGTTACTAACCACTAGACCAATAGGCCAACAAAAAAAAAAACAGGGCAATAAATAATAATCGGTTCATACCGTCATTTATCATCATCATCAGCCTATAATGTTCCCACTGCTGGGACACAGGCCTCCTCTTTGTGAGACGGAGAGGGCCATATAATCCACAACGCGGGCCCAGTGCTGGTTGGTAGATGTCAACATGTCTTCGAATGTTTGGTTCTAGGACATTCCGGTTTCCTCACGATGTTTTCCTTCACCGTTTTGAGAGCAGTGGTGACTGGTGACGAAATAAATTAAAGTAATGCGCCTGACGGGGTTCGAACAACTCGTAAGTCGGGACCGATACCACTGGGCCACCACTGCTCTAAAAGAAAACACTTTGTTTATCATGCCTCCCCTCTCCCCCCAGGCTTCGCCCCCCTCACAGCCCGCAACAGCCAGGGCTACCGTGCACTCACGGTCCCGGAGCTCACACAGCAGATGTTCAGCCCTGTCAACATGATGGCGGCCTGCGACCCGCGACATGGAAGGTACCTCACTGTGGCCGCCATCTTCAGAGGCAGGATGTCCATGAAAGAGGTGGACGAACAGATGCTGACGGTACAAGATAAGAACTCCAGGTAATTATGAATAACCTTGTCGGTTATAACCGCCAACGTCGGATATATTTGGGTCCCATAACGCCAGAGTCGGATATATCCAGACTAAGTAGAGAGACTGATATATCCGACAGATAATTTGATAATTGATAAATCACGATTTTTGTTGTTTTGTTTGATTGTATTGAACTAAACTGGACTGGACCGGACCGGACCGGACCGGACCGGTCCGGACCAGAACGGACCTGACTGGACATAACAGGACAGAACTGGACAGGACAGAACAGAACAGAACTGAACTTAACAGAACATAACAGAAAAGAACAGAACAGAACAAAAGAGAACAGAACAGAACTTGACAAGAGAACTTGAGAAGATAGTAGAACTTGAGAAGAGAAGAGAAGAGAAGAGAAGAGCACCCGATTTGTGCGTCACTCGTCTTTTCCCTCGCACCCAGTATACGCGCTCTCGCTTACACTTGTGTGCCGCTAAATGCGATGCGCAAACTTATCCCCACTACACCATTACATAATCTTGCCAACTTACGTGCCGGGTACTGTACTACGCAACGACGATATAAATACCACAGACTACTAAGAGATACTACATAAATACTAGACTCCGCATACACGATCTAAGGAACAAAAACTATTCTGTCAACTCGCTGAGGTACTACGTAAGCGAGGGGGACGGGGTACTGCGTTGTGATTGGCTAACTCAAGGTCTGTTCTGTCTCAACGTATGTTTACGGCTCACAGGAGTGGTCGAAATGAGACGAATATAAGACTTTTTGGCCTAATGTGTTGACAGATATCGGTCCCCTGTTATTAGGAGTCTAGTATTATATCGTCGTTGGTATACTACGCTTGTAATTTGAATCGGTTTAACTATCGTGTCGTCAATTAAGTCTAAGTACCTACTTAAAACATCCCCTTTCTGTTTCAAGCTTAAAACATATTATAATAATGTAATATTCCACAACTATCACACAACGCCATCTAGTCCTAAGCTAAGCAGAGCTTGTGTTATGGGTACTAGACAACTGATAAACATACATAAATATTTCTAAATACATACATTTTATAGATAAATTACACCCAGACACAGAACAAATGATCATGCTCATCACACAAACATTTGTCCTGGGTGGGAATCGAACCCACGACCCCCGGCATAGCAGTCAGGGTCACACTAACCACTAGACCATCAGGCCAGTCAAGTCATTATATCCCATCTTTCTTTCAAGTTACTTCGTGGAGTGGATACCAAACAACGTGAAGGTAGCTGTGTGCGACGTGCCTCCCCGCGGCCTCAAGATGGCGGCCACGTTCGTGGGCAACACCACAGCCATCCAGGAAATCTTCAAAAGAATCTCTGAACAGTTCACTGTCATGTTCCGGAGAAAGGTAATCATCATCATCATCATCTGCCTGTCTTTACCAACTATATTGTGGTCTGCTTCCAGTCGAACCAGATGCAGCTGAATATCAGTATGTTACATGGAGCGACTGACTATCGGACCTCCACAACACAGTAACTGAGTAATACGATACCCCATGGTAAGACTGACAGACTTTAGAGCTTCTGACTAATAGTAATGACTGTCAAAGATCTACAAATGAAAGCCGGGAATAACAGTTTTACGTGCTTTCTGCACGGAGGAAACTCGCTATGATAGATGGTCATCCATCTACAGAAACCGGCATTTCTAGAACCAAAAATTCGAAGACACGTGACATGTACCAACCCGCACTGGACCCGCGTGGTGGATTATGACTCACTCCCTCTCACAGAGAGGAAGCTCGTGTCCCAGCATTGGGAACATAGGCTGATGTTGATGAAAAGCACCCATAATAGGTTCCTAGTGCGGTTCCACTTGACTTAAACTACTATTGTCTTCTCCAGGCCTTCCTTCACTGGTACACCGGCGAGGGAATGGATGAGATGGAGTTTACAGAAGCTGAGAGCAACATGAACGACCTGGTGTCCGAATATCAGCAGTATGAAGTAAGTTGTTCACTTCATCATCTGCCTGCCTTTTACCAACTATATTGGAATCGGTTTTCAGTCTAAAGGACTCTAGCTCTACCCATGGCGCGATTCCAACTACACATGAAAATGAACCTTACCACTACGGCATATGACACAAAATGCGCAGTTGACGGGTAGATGAAAATAAACTCGAAAAATATTTGATAAATATTAAATGCATTAACGCATGCGTAGCGAATTTCAAAGATTTTCTTAGGAAAGAAAAATTCAATCCGCGGGCAAAATGTACTGAATCCGAAGGCCGCAGGTTCGAATCCTGCCCGCGGATCGAATTTTTCTTTCCTAAAAAAATCTTTGAAACACGAAAAATCTTTACAATGGTGATCATCAGTTAGTAAAGAACTGCAATTTAACTTCTACTAAAACTTAACATAATCTACAATTTGTATACTTCTGATGTCTGATGAGTTGGAACTGGAAGAACCTGAGGCTTTGCCTCCACTGATCGGGCATCAGTCGTCATCGTTGCAATTTAGCTTAGTAGGTAACTTTTTTTTAAGCGCATTAATGCCTGCGACGCGTATCGTAAAGATGACTTGATTTGAGGAAAGAAAAATTCTGATTGCACGTGGGATTTGAACCCGCGTCTTCTGGATAGGTACTCCAGACGCCTTAACCAACTAGGCTATTACAACCTACACCTGCTAGCTGAAATTCTCTATTCTTCTCGTTTTGAACGCTTTTCGGTAGCGTAGCGCCATCTCTTGGATCAGTGACTAACTTCCACCCAACACGTTGACATTACAGCCAAATCATCTTCTTTATCTTTATCTTTATCTTTACATATAATAAAATCGTAGAGATGTCATTCCTGTACATTGAATATTTTTTTCTTTTTGTATTTTTTTCGAGATAAGGGATCGATTCTGATGCCAGATCAACTTTTATTTTTTTTTCGAAATTTTTTATGTTTTTTTGATTTGATCTATCTCCGAAACTACTGTAAAGTTGTCGATCAAATTTTCCTCAAATATTCCTTATAATATGCTTCTGTTAATATGCTATGTATTATTACGCTATTTTTCCTGGGAGATAAGCAATTTTGAATTTTGTTGTTTTGAGATGTTTGTTGATAGTTGGAAGCTAAACCACTGGATATTATTTAGTCAATTTTTCCTCAAATATTCCTTATCGATCGTCCCAAAATTTAGCATATACGTTGTCAGCAGTATAGACACGGATATAAGGTATCTTACATCCCGAATAACAGAAGAGAGCTGTTTCCGAGAAAACAATTACGTTCATATTCCAGATGGCGCCACACGATCCGTATTGTTTCTCAAATTCTAAAAAACGCAAGCGAAGCCGCGGGCAAACACTAGTTGTTTTATAATGAGATAGCAACTACCATACTTACGCGGTTTCGAATCCCACTTGCAATCAGAATTTTTCTTTCTACAAAAATCATCTTTAACTTTTTATTTGCTACTGGGAAATGAGCAACTCCAAGAGGCCTCGCAAAGCTGAAGTCACTATCACACGGTATAATCATAAATTTGGTATAGATACCGAGTCATCTTACAACAAAAGAGCCTCTCGCGAACAGCGGGGGTAAGTCATATTTTAGATCCTGAAAAAAAGGGGCCTCGTACATGCGACTTGACTTTCCTAGATTCGGTACCGCTACGCCACTGGTTAAAAAAAAAAAAGATTGGTAACATTTTTATTTTTTTTTAGCTTGGTAAAATCATCAAATGGGTCCTCCCACCCCGGGCAGGGCGGGAGGGACTGTCAGACTTGTACTGACTAAAATCCACGGTGTCCTTCATAGCCTGTTAAGTTCCGGGGTTACGGTAAGGGAATAATCCCGCGACCCCGGCAGGCTTTGGCCCTCTGAGAGGGGGGCCCCGTCATTATGCTGACGCCCTTTGAGGCGCGCATGGGACTCAACGCGCCGTCGACCCGGGCATGGTCCATGGTCGGGCAGCGAGCTGCCCTTTACTCGCTACCCGCATGCCCGCGCCTACGGTGGCCGGAGATCGTCTCGCGACGTCCGTCGCCGTGGGCGTCCTACACCGCGGTTGGGACGGAGGGAGGACTCTGTCCTCACTCGCGCGCGGCGCGCCTCCTCCTTCGCGATAATTACTGCTTCGCAGAAGGAGGCGACCGCTTCCCAAAGATTGGTAACATAAGAGAAACATAGGAAATCGACTGTTATAATGATCATGATCTTAATATGTATTTTTATGTGCATTTTGCAGGAAGTAGGAGTAGATGATGCAGAATTCGACGAGCAAGAGGAGGAAGCTGCCGAAGAGTACCCCGAGGAGGAGTAGCCTCCATATTTCCTCCACCAACAGAAAGCTAGCTTATTTACTAGACTTTACACAGGGCCGTAGTTAGGTCGGGGCGTCGTGGGCGCCCTACAATAAACAACCAATCCTTTTATTAAATCCTAAATGTGTTGTTTGTAAGTAATAAGATTTTAGTTTCTAAGCAAAATATTTATCATGTAGGTATATTGTAGTCATAAGTTAATATTAAAATATTTAATTAAATAAGTTTTTCGTTTTATTTTTTTTAGAGCCTATTTCGACAGAATATTGAAACTGAAACTTAAGTCGTCGCGTTAAGAAATATTAATTAAGTGGAATGAAGTTAATTACATTCAATACTTATAACTTTTTTTATCAAATGAGTCCTCCCACCCCGGGCAGGGAGGGGGGGACTATCAGACTTATACTGACTAAAATTCACGGTGTCCTTCAATCGCCCTTTATTTTTCGTTGTCACAGTAATGAGATAAGCCCGCGACCCTGGCAGGCTTTAGCCCTCTAGAGGAGGGGCCGTCATTATGCTGACGCTGTTGAGGCGAGCGTGGAAGACAACGCGCCGTCGGCCCGGGCATGGTCCATGGTCGGATAGCGAGTTGCCCTTTACTCGCCGCCCGCATGCCGGCGCAATTTAATATAACTGGATATAGTTCCAGAGTCGGATTAGGTCGGTAGGGCATGGGTCTTTACTGGAAGATTGATCTGTGTAACAGTAGCTTTTATTATAGCAATGACCTGCAAACTCAAAGAAAAATAAAACAACAAAATTCATGAAGAATTTTGATTTATATTAAATTTTATCTTATTTACAGGTTTATATGGTACTTTTTTGATTATTTCTTTGCCAAAACTATTGTAGTTTAAATGTTCATTGATATTAGTTAAAACTTCAGTTTCTGTTGATGTAAAATCGACAATTTCACAAACTTCAGTTGGTAAAGTTTCAGAACCTTTCACAGTTACAACCTCTTTATCAGAAACTTTTTCAATTGTAACCTTTTCTGTAACGGCAACACAGTGTTTCCTGTCAAAATTTCTTGATTGAACTTGCAATGTTTCACTGTGACAAAATCAGCTGTTCTTTTACCAATTCCAATATTATTTTCATTACCCATATACAGTTTATTTTCAACAACTTCTTCGGTTACCATTTTTTGTACTACATCATCTGTTTTGGTAACTGCACTTGGAAAATCTGCGGTTCTGTTTAAATTTTTTAATCTGGCAACAACATTTTTTTGCCGTTGTAATAACTTATGCCTGGTATCATTAATAGATTCAAATTCTGGTGCATAACAGATGTGGAGGACTCCACCGTAATGATTTTTCGTATCCAACATTTTCTTTGAAATTCGAGCAGATTGTATATCTTCATATACAGCATGGTACGTTTCCGTAAACTGCTCCGAAGGGTATTTAGTCAAGTTGAAGCTTTGTAGTTTACCAAATCTTGAGAATAAGGCTTTGGTCTCCTGTCGAAGGTTGAGGGACGGTACTCTGAAGACCAGGAGGTGTCTGGACTCATTGTTGATGGAGTAAACCTGTAAAAGACAGGAATTTAATGTGAAATAGTTCAGTTTAAACCATTATTAAAATTAGTATACGAGTCTGGGGAGCAGTGGTGGCCCAGCGGTATCGGCCCCGACTTACGAGTTGTAGGTCGTGGGTTCGAATCCCAGCAGGCGCATTACTTTGTGTAATTTATTTCATCACCACTGCTCTCAAAACGATGAAGGAAAACATCGTGAGGAAACCGGCATGTCCTAGAACCAAAAATTCGAAGACATGTGACATCCACCAATCCGCACTGGGCCCGCGTGGTGGATTATGGCCCACTCCCTCTTACAGAGAGGAGGCCTGTGTCCCAGCAGTGGGAACATTAATAGGCTGATGATGATGATGATGATGATACGAGTCTGACAGTCCCTCCTGCCCTGCCCTGGGTGGGAGGACTCATTTGACGATATTACCAAGTTAAAAAAAAATAAAGCCTTATAATGTAAACTCAATCTAATTCTTTATTGCATTCTTGTGTACATAGGTGTTACAAGTAAATAAGTTTCAACATGAAGCTCGGTACTGGACCGGTTCCGGAGTGTGTAATCCCAACTTATACTCTAAATTCTAATGTTTGTGACACTTTCAGGCCTAAATATCTAGTTCAATTTTGATGAATTTTGGCACAGACTTACACGAGATTCTAGAGGGAGGGTGGTGTGCGAAGGCATGAGTCAACGCTTGCATATGTCATAAGTATTCTAAACTATAGCTCTAATCCTTCCTTAGTTAGGCACGGCTTCATCTACCGGCAGACATGTGGGCGCAAGAAGGCAAGTACTACTTCTAGTAAGTAGAGGAAAGGGTTTCTCAGGAGCGTAATGATCATCATCATCATCATCAGCCTATTAATGTTCCCACTGCTGGGACACAGGCCTCCTCTCTGTGAGAGGGGGTGTGCCATCACGCGAGCCCAGTGCGGATTGGTGAATGTCACATGTATTCGAATTTTTGGTTCTAGGGCATGCCGGTTTCCTCACGATGTTTTCCTTCTCCGTTTTGAGAGCAGCGTAATGATAGCTATATATATTGTGCGGTGCACAAGAGAGGCCTGCCTATAAAGGTACTCAGGTAGACTGAAGCGTGTATGGGAACAGTCCTGTGCAGTTTTTTTACCTTTGCAAGCAACCGGTGCAAAATCGGAAATGTATTATTTTTAATGACACCCAAAGAGATTTAAAAGAACCTATAGAGGGCATTGAGAAAATTGTCATACAAAATTATTGATGCCGTGCGTCAGTAGCACTATCTAGCGTTGCATACCAACGCGACTACTAGACTGAGGGACTTTTTACCTATTGGTAAAAAATTTTGGATCACAAATTTTTTCGTGATGTCCCGTCTACTGCTCGTATATAGTTTAATGTCTTTGATGACACCACATATTGTTGATCCAGTGTTGAAAGTTGTTAGTTTTGTCCAGTATGTGGTGTTGTCCTGTTCTACGAAGCCTGCTTGATTATTATAAAGAATAACAACCTTATTACAAGAATAAAGTGAGGTAACATCAACGCCAATAATTTTGAAAAAGCGAAAAATATTTACAATGATATTAGCTAAAAGTAATATACAAACAAGGTCTGTGCATACTTTGGAAGCGACAAAAAACTTGTTTATGCCTTTATTTTGTAAGAAAATAACATATTTATAGAACTAACTTTAACAGCGGTGAGTTTTCTGCCCTGCCTGTAAGGCAAACGTGTCTCACACAGGTTCTGTTGCTCATGATGAGGTAAAAGTACAGGCGCCGAGGTTTCTTCAGCCATTGTGGGATCTTCTTCAACAAATTCCACTTAGTTTTCAAACAATCGTTGATGCGAATTGTAAAAAACAACAAAAATGATAAAAATTAAAAATCACAAACAAAAACATGATCATTTAGAAAATGACTTTGACATTGACATTTTTTTTTCTTCGTCCGTCGACCGTCCGTTCCGTAAGGACAGGCAAAGAGTCAAGCCCATACAGCCAGGCACATAATAATGAACGTATCTCTTAGTAGTCTGTGCGTAGAACTATTTAAACTATCGCGGTGCGGTGGTATAGGTAGGCTATTTAATGATACCCCACATTAAGGGGTATGCGAGAAAAAAAAAACCCCACTTTACGTGTACAGGAGGTACCCTAAAAAATATTTTACGGGATTTATTTTACCACTTTTTCGGCGCAACAATTCCGCATATTTACACCAAATTACAGCTTTCTAGTACTGGGCGTCTGAGCTAAGCTGCGGACAGACGGACGGACGGACGGATGGACATGGCGAAACTATAAGGGTTCCTTGTTGATTAATAATATAATAATAATAATAATAAATTGCTCGTGTGCTAAATCTGGATTTAGCACACGAGATTGTCGACATGTGGGACGTGGACTCAACAGTCATTGTACCGATAGTCGTTACGGCCAATGGACTAATTGCGAAGAGCCTCGACCAACACCTTAAGAGGCTCTCATTGTGCACCTGGCTCAAGGGCCTGATGCAGAAAGCAGTTCTTTTGGACACGGCGCGCATTGTGAGGAGGTTCCTCTCTCTAGAGCCCTAACCACCGGCACTTTGGACCCTGTTCCCGATGCTGGTGGTCCTACTATTTTTTATATTTTTAAATGTTTTTAATATATTTTTTTTAATCATATTTAAAAATGTAAAACGTATGTAAAATGATGAATAAATGAGAATAATAATAAAGCCTTTTATTCGGACAGTAAATTTACAGTTTCGTTTCTATACACTTTTACATACACTTTCCATATATACCTAGTCAAAATTTTTCACGTATTTCGCTTTTCTTTATTTTTTGTAGGTCCGTTTGCCAGTTGGCAAAGGCCTCCTCCAACCTATTCCATTCATGTCTCTCTTGAGCCACTCTACTCCATGTTATGCCTACAACCTGCCTGATATCATCGTCCCATCTTTTTGATTGTCTACCTCTTTTCCTTTTACCTTCTCTTGGGTACCATTGTGTTATTAACTTACTCCACTTGTCCTTTCCTCTAATCATGTGGCCCGACCACTTCCATTTTTGCCTTTTTATTTTTAGGGTAACATCCTGTATTTTCGTCTTTTTCCTAATTTTAATGTTTCTTAATCTATCCCTTCTCTTTACTCCTAGCATGCTCCTTTCCATTGATCTTTGGCAAATGGCAATTTTATTGATTGTGTTTTTTGTCATGGCCCATGTTTGACTTCCGTACATTAAAATTGGTAAGATACAGATATTGAATACTTTGCTCTTTGTTGCTATATGTAGGTTTTTGTCTTTCATTATTTCTTTTAGGCCCCAATACCTTTTCCAGCTATTTGCTATCCTTCTTTCGATTTCCTTGTTTATGTTATCTTTAGGTGATATCAGCTGCCCGAGATATATATATTCTTCTACATAACTAATTTGTGCCTCGCCAATGTTTATGCTGCTTTTATATCCATTGGTCATTACTTTTGTTTTATCGGGATTTAGTTTCAATCCAACTTTTTCACTTTCAAATGCTAGTTCGTTTAACATTCTGTTTAGGTCTTTTGGCGATGTTGCGAATAACACAATATCATCAGCAAATCTTAAGTGTGTGAGTGTGCGGCCATTAATATTTAAACCCAGATTTTCCCACTCAAAGTTTCTGAAGAAACTCAAAATTTCCTTGTTGATTACGGAACCCTAAAAATAATTGTTGTTGAAATATTTTCTATTATTTCAACGTACCTACATACCTGAGTTCATAAATTTGCCCACACTTGGAATTACTTGTACCTAATCAATAATTACAATATGTAACCATAATTACGTTTACACTAACTGAGGTTAAAGTCAAATAACACGCTTTATTGAAAATACAAGTATAATTAAATTGACATATTATTGTTGCGATACAATATTGTACGATTTGATTAAAAACCTGTATTTTCACTAAAGCGTGTTATTTGGCTTCAGCCCAGTCCCATTGCTGGCGGGCAGCGATAAAGTATCGACAATTTTATTTTAACAATACCTCCCTGCCGTTACAGCTTGACAAAAAACTGTAGAAAACTGGAAGTCGCCAGTCTTCACGCTACCAGCACTTTGAATGTTTTTTTTTCCTTTAGGGGAGGTACAGCTTGGCCAGAACGGATTGAAACAGAACTAATCTTTTTGTTTCTGACAACGTTTTAAAATCCTTGTTATTTGATGTAAACAAAGACTGCAGGTTTGTTAGATTTTTTATTGTACCATAAAACTAACGTAACAAGTGATAAAAAAAAACATTCAAAGTGCTGGTAGCGCGAAGACAGTGGCGACTTCAGGTTTTCTACATTTTTATGTCAAGCTGTTATTTTTGGGGGGGAAGGGGAAAATTAAAAAAACATTGAAAACTGTATCATGTGACATATCAAATGAAAGGTCTTGTTGAGAAAATCTTAAATGTATTTTTTTATTTAAAATAAATAGTTTCAAAGTTATTCAAAAAAATAGACCAATATTATATATATATTTTTTTAGAATATTTTTTTTACCCTTTATCCGAAACTACTGAATCTAAAATTTTGAAAAAAAAATACAGAAGTTAGTTTTCTACTAGACTTTTTTTATATTTTTTTTTTTACAACTTACGACATTTTACATGTGTTCAAAGGAGTACTAAAATAGGGAGTAAAAAATATTAAGCATGCTCCCGTGTCTTCAACTTCAATGCCAGCTGGAATTTAGGGTGTATTCCCGTTCGTCCACTCGACTTCGTCCCACTAGTGGGACGAACGGGAATTTACAAAAATAATATTTAATTTGTTCCCGATCGTCCCACTCCTAATTCAAGAGGGGACGAACGGGAATATGTTCTTCGACTAGTGCCATTCGTCCCACTAAAAAGATTTGTGCAGAAATATGTTTATTCGTTGTTTCGTAGTTTGCTTGTCCCTTACTCCACTTCGTTCTCGACAATAGCTATACATTTTTTCTTATAAATTTATTTTTATTAATCGAAAGTTGATTCTGTGTTTGTTACTGTGATTGAAATGGCGGATTTTTATTCCAAATTTGTTTTTTTTACCTATTAAAACCACCGGTCTTATATTATTTAGTGGGACCAACAGTACTACAAAAAATAATCAACAAATTATTCCCATTCGTCCACTCAAAAAATTTAGTGGGACCATCGGGAAAATAAATAACGAATTCCCGTTCGTCCCACTAGTGGGACGAAGTCGAGTGGACGAACGGGAATACACGGAATTTAGCGTGGTCGTGCTGGGAAGCAGCCTTCTTAGCACGACCTAAATATCTACGGTAATTGAGAGGTACAAAATTCCTAAGAAGTGGTATAAAATAGTAAATAATTTTTTAAAAGGAATTATTACCATCAAAAGTTATAATGAATGTGTTCACGGTCGTGCTAGGAAGTAAGTATAACACAATATTAGCGCCCCCACTACGTTATATACGCCACACCCCGTCAGGACTAAATAAGTAACTTTGTTTTTGAAGTGAAAACTTCTTTAGCGGCGTTGTACACTTTTTCTGTAATGGGTAAAAAATTTAAAACTCGCGTCAGGGTCACGTGACCAAAATTCGCGTCAGGGTCACGTGACCCTGATCGAAAATGAGTAAGACGTCATTCAAATTAAAAATAAAACATAGTAACAAAAAAGTTTTCACTTCTACCGGCACTCCTGGAGTGCAACCTTTTTTTTTTTTTTATTTTCTGTATGTGTTCCACGCTTACTGCCTTTGCTACCGCTATTCGCTCCCGCCAATCGCGGACAGTGAGGCAGGTGCCATCTAAGAGTATTAAGTATATAAAAAGACTTATAACTCGCTACATTCCTCACTCAAAGCAAAAATCATCATGAAGAGTTGGCAACTAGTTCTGTTTGCGGCTGTTCTGTTGGTTGCCAATGTGGCAGCTTACGCAGGTAATGTGTTCAAGATCTCAAACAGGTTCCTTTAAACCACCAACGTCGGATATATCCGACAAATATTTTCGGGCCCATTACGCCAGAGTCGAATATATCCGACAGAGAATTTTCACGGTTTCTGTTGTTTTGTTTAATTTTATTGCATCTATTGTATATCTCGCTGTTTGTGTAGATAGACAGATATAATGCAACTTATGGAATTAGGCGTTACTTTGCGGAAATCCATGACATTACACGTGCAAAAAACGGAAAAACATGCCATGCAATCAAATCTTTACTCGTTATAATATCCTCGAGTAAAGGTTTGATTGCATGGCATGGCATGCTTTTCTGTTTTTAGCACGTGTGCATTTGTGCATGTGGGCGGGTATAACATTTTTATTATATGTATAGGTACCTAACTGTCTTTTAAGTGTTAAGTACCTACTTCAAAAGAAAAAACAAGAAAAAACCGGCCAAGTGCGTGTCGGACCTCGCACAGTGTAGGGTTCCGTAGTTGCCCATCAAAATACCTATGCGAACTAACTATACTGATTCGCTGAATTTAATTTAAAAAAAAAAAGAATTTTCAAAATTGTTACAGGCGTCTTTGAGAAATCGGGGAAAATATATTTAAAAATAAGATTACGACGAATTGAGAACCTCCTCCTTTTTTTGAAGTTATTTATAAATATTTAACTTACAACGTACGACTTTTACCTGTAGTTAAATAGGAGTACATAGGGAGTAAAAAATATTAGGTATGCTCCCGTGTCTTCAACTTCAATGTCAGCTGGAATTTAGTAAGGTCGTTCCGTTATTCTCTTGAAAAACTAAATAACGCCCAACATACGAATCGAACGCAGGCCCTCAGGCGCAGCAGTGGCCCTTGCAGCCTCTACCACAACGGAGAGAGGCTAATGAGGCAGGTCTGACACCGGAGCAGCTGAGACTACGTGCCATATGCACACACAACTACCAGTGCCAGGACTCCTGCATCTGCATGCACACCATCCCTGAAGATCCACTGAAATATTGTGTGTGCTATAATGGTGATTGGCCAGCGTAAGTAGCGGCCACTTCTGACGTGGATTATTTTTTCTCATGGTCAATTAATCCTCTTATAACGATATAATGATAATAATATTCCACAATTATCTCAACGCCAACTAGTCCCAAGCTAAGAAAAGCTTCAATACGACCCCGGCAGGCTTTGGCCCTCTAGATAATTATGCTGACGCTCTTTGAGGCGCGTGTGGAACACAACGCGCCGTCGACCCAGGCATGGTTCATGGTCGGACAGCGAGTTGCCCATGGCAATGCCTTTCACTACAAATATTGTGAGATGTTATTCTGTTTCTAGGGGTAAAGTATACTGTCGAAGAAGTGAGTATCTCTAGGTGAGCGGCGTGCTGCGAATAATTGAAGTGCAATCAATCAACAATACGATCTGAAAATAATACAGAGATGTATAATAATAAAAAGTAATTCATTGAAATCCCTTGTTCTTTTAATATTCCCTTTGTTACCTGTAACACATTTTATTACATCGGTACCTAACTGTGTTTCAAGTGTTAAGTACCTACTTCTTAAGAAAAAACCGGCCAAGTGCGTGTCAGGCCACGCACAGTGTAGAGTTACATAGTTGCTCATCAAAATACTTATGCGAACTAACTAAACTGATTCGCTGAATTTAATGTTAAAAAGAAGAATTTTCAAAATCGGTCCAGGCGTCTTTGAGAAATCGGGGAAAATACATTTAAAAAAAAGATTACGACGAATTGAGAACCTCATCCTTTTTTTGAAGTTAGTTATAAATATTTATCTTTCAACTTACGACATTTTACCTGTTGATAAATAGGGGTATTCTATTGAGTAAAAAATATAAGGGCATGCTCCCGTGTCTTCAACTTCAATGCCAGCTGGAATTTAGCGTGGTCGTGCTGGGAAGCAGCCTTCCTAGCACGACCTGCATATCTACGGTAATTGAGAGGTACAACATTCGTAATAAGTGGTAAAAAATAGTAAATACTTATTAAAAGGAATTTATTACCATCAAAAGTTATAATGAATGTGTTCACGGTCGTGCTAGGAAGTAAGTATAACACAATATTAGCGCCCCCACTACGTTATAGCCGCAAACTCCCGTCGGGAATAAATAAGTAACTTTCACCCCTACGATAATGATGTAGGTTAAAAAGGGTCTTTAGTTGCTGTCTGTGTTCCACGCTTACTGCCGTTGTTACCGCTATTCGCTACCGCTAATCGCGGACAGTGAGGCAGGTGCCATCTAAGATTATTAAGTATCAAAAGACTTATAATAACTCGCTACATTCCTCACTCAAAGCAAAAATCATCATGAAGAGTTGGCAACTAGTTCTGTTTGCGGCTGTTCTGTTGGCTGCCAATGTGGCAGCTTACGCAGGTAATGTGTTCAAGATCTCAAACAGGTTCCTTTAAACCACCAACGTCGGATATATCCGACAAATATTTTCGGGCCCATTACGCCAGAGTCGGATATATCCGACAGAGAATTTTCACGGTTTCTGTTGTTTTGTTTGATTTTATTGCATCTATTGTATATCTAGCTGTTTGTGTAGATAGACAGATATAATACAACTTATGGAATTAGGCGTCACTTTGCGGAAATCCATGTCATAACATGTGCAAAAAACGGAAAAACATGCCATGCAATCAAACCTATACTCGTAAATCGTCGAGTATAGGTTTGATTGCATGGCATGCTTTTCCGTTTTAAGCACACGGTGTGCATAATGCATATTATGCATGTGGGCGCGAGGGTCGGTCCTTTGCTGCATTGGCATATGCGCCAGGCGCGGTCCGAAGGGGGGGGTCACAGGGGACATGACCCCCCCCAAAATCTAAGATCACACAGAAAAATCTCAAGAAGCCAAATAATAAAAGGAAATTGCTAACTACTTATCTCCTCGGCGGCGGCGATAAAATAGTTTGCTGACATCTTGTGCATTAAGCAATATTAACAATGTCTTGTGCAGAAATCTTTATTTTATTCCAGATACCTATTTTTTATTAGTGTAGTGAGTGACCCCCCCCAAAATGTCAGGCTGCGACCGCGCCTGATATGCGCATGATTGCATAGGGTGGGAGTGCATCCTGCAACAAGTCTGGGTTTTTGTCGTGGAATTAAAACTAGATATTTTTCATAAAATTTAAGATATAATACTTCTTATTGTACACCATAATATTTCACAAATCGGAGCTTAAGAGGAGCAGAAAGAGAGGAACTTATAACTACAAGTTCCTTGTAAGTACATGCGCCAGGCTACGAATCGGGGAAATCACCGATTCGTAGCTTGCTGGCACTGGGGTCACGACAATAATATGAAGTCTGGCGGTTAAAAGTTTGAAATAGGGTGATACTTACCTTATTTGTAACGATTAAAACCCGCCTCTCCATTCGAACTGCCCAGTCAAGTTTATAATTATATGGAGAGCTTAATTTCTTTTTTCATTTCCTGAAAAAAAAATGTGGAAGATTGTTCAGTTTCGTCTACTGAGCAAGCCCTGAAAGTTTGTGGAAGGCTGTACCTTACACACAATATATCTGAGACATCTTCCTGCCCGCATCACACTTTATTTTTTACTCACTTATTCTTTTGAAAAACTAAATAACGCCCAACATACGAATCGAACGCAGGCCCTCAGGCGCAGCAGTGGCCTTTGCAGCCTCTACCACAACGGAGAGAGGCTAATGAGGCAGGCCTGACACCGGAGCAGCTGAGACTACGTGCCCTATGCATAGACCACTACCAGTGCAAGGACTCCTGCATGTGCATGCACACCATCCCTGAAGATCCACAGAAATATTGTGTGTGCTATGATCATTGGAAATGGTAAGTATCGGCCACTTCTGACGTGGATTATTTATTCTCATGGTTAATTCCTCAAATAATGATATTTACATTCCACAACTATCACACAACGCCATATAGTCCCAAGCTAAGCAGAACTTCAATAGTCCTTTATGTTCCGGGGTCACGGTAAAGAGATAAGTCCCGCGACCCGGCAGGCTTTGGCCCTCTAGAGGCCCGCTCCGTCATCTTGCTGACGGGTCAATCTCCAATTTTTGAACTTCCGTTGAGGATAATGACACCCGATACTTTTACTGCTAGTGCAACCATCCATTGACAAAAAACAAAAATATATATTATTATAATTACGTTTAACTAAAATGAAATTAAAATAATTTGTATTTTTGTTTTTTGACAATGGATGGTTGCTCTAGCAGTAAAAATATCGGGCGTCATTGTCCTCAACGGAAGTTCAAAAATTGGAGATTGGCCCACGCTCTTCTTGCTGACGACCCGGGCATGGTTCGGACAGCGAGTTGCCCATGGCAATGGCCTTTCACTACAAATATTGTGAGATGTTATTTTCTGTTTCTAGGGGTGAAGTAGTCTGTCGAAGAAGTGAGTATCTGTAGGTAAGCGGCGTAATGCGAATAATTGAAGTGCAATCAACAATACGATCTGAAAATAATACAGAGATGTTATAATAATAAAAAGTAATTCATTGAAATCGCTTGTCTTTTTAATATTTTTTTGTTACCTTTAACATTTGTATTATATAGGTACCTAACTGTCTTTTAAGTGTTAAGTATCTACTTCTTAAGAAAAAACCGGCCAAGTGCGTGTCGGGCCACGCACAGTGTAGGTTTCCGTAGTTTTCCACCAAAATACTTATGCGAACTAACTAAACTGATTTGCTGAATTTAATTTTAAAAAGAAGAATTTTCAAAATCGGTCCAGGCGTCTTTGAGAAATCGGGGAAAATACTTTAAAAAAAGATTACTAGAAAAAAAATACAGAAATTAGTTTTCTACTAGACTTTTTTATATATATTTTTTACAACTTACGACATTTTACCTGTGTTCAAAGGAGTAGTAAAATAGGGAGTAAAAATATTAAGCATGCTCCCGTGTCTTCAACTTCAATGCCAGCTGGAGTTTAGCGTGGTCGTGCTGGGAAGCAGCCTTCCTAGCACGACCTAAATATCTACGGTAATTGAGAGGTACAAAATTCGTAATAAGTGGTATAAAATTGTAAATACTTATTAAAAGGAATATATTACCATCAAAAGTTATAATGAATGTGTTCACGGTCGTGCTAGGAAGTATCACACTATTAGCGCCCCACTACGTTATACGCGCATAAGTAACTTTCACCCCTACGATAATAATGTAGGTTATAAAGGTTTTTTTGATGCTGTCTGTGTTCCACGCTTACTGCCTTTGCTACCGCTATTCGCTCCCGCCAATCGCGGACAGTGAGGCAGGTGCCATCTAAGAGTATTAAGTATATAAAAAGACTTATAACTCGCTACATTCCTCACTCAAAGCAAAAATCATCATGAAGAGTTGGCAACTAGTTCTGTTTGCGGCTGTTCTGTTGGTTGCCAATGTGGCAGCTTACGCAGGTAATGTGTTCAAGATCTCAAACAGGTTCCTTTAAACCACCAACGTCGGATATATCCGACAAATATTTTCGGGCCCATTACGCCAGAGTCGAATATATCCGACAGAGAATTTTCACGGTTTCTGTTGTTTTGTTTAATTTTATTGCATCTATTGTATATCTCGCTGTTTGTGTAGATAGACAGATATAATACAACTTATGGAATTAGGCGTTACTTTGCGGAAATCCATGACATTACACGTGCAAAAAACGGAAAAACATGCCATGCAATCAAATCTTTACTCGTTATAATATCCTCGAGTAAAGGTTTGATTGCATGGCATGGCATGCTTTTCTGTTTTTAGCACGTGTGCATTTGTGCATGGGGGTGGGTATAACATTTTTATTATATGTATAGGTACCTAACTGTCTTTTAAGTGTTAAGTACCTACTTCAAAAGAAAAAACAAGAAAAAACCGGCCAAGTGCGTGTCGGACCTCGCACAGTGTAGGGTTCCGTAGTTGCCCATCAAAATACCTATGCGAACTAACTATACTGATTCGCTGAATTTAATTTAAAAAAAAAGAATTTTCAAAATTGTTACAGGCGTCTTTGAGAAATCGGGGAAAATATATTTAAAAATAAGATTACGACGAATTGAGAACCTCCTCCTTTTTTTGAAGTTATTTATAAATATTTAACTTACAACGTACGACTTTTACCTGTAGTTAAATAGGAGTACATAGGGAGTAAAAAATATTAGGTATGCTCCCGTGTCTTCAACTTCAATGTCAGCTGGAATTTAGTGTGGTCGTTCCGTTATTCTCTTGAAAAACTAAATAACGCCCAACATACGATTCGAACGCAGGCCCTCAGGCGCAGCAGTGGCCCTTGCAGCCTCTACCACAACGGAGAGAGGCTAATGAGGCAGGTCTGACATCGGAGCAGCTGAGACTACGTGCCATATGCACAGACAACTACCAGTGCCAGGACTCCTGCACCTGCATGCACACCATCCCTGAAGATCCACTGAAATATTGTGTGTGCTATAATGGTGATTGGCCATGGTAAGTAGCGGCCACTTCTGACGTGGATTATTTTTTCTCATGGTCAATTAATCCTCTTATAACGATATAATGATAATAATATTCCACAATTATCTCAACGCCAACTAGTCCCAAGCTAAGAAGAGCTTCAATACGACCCCGGCAGGCTTTGGCCCTCTAGATAATTATGCTGACGCTCTTTGAGGCGCGTGTGGAACACAACGCGCCGTCGACCCAGGCATGGTTCATGGTCGGACAGCGAGTTGCCCATGGCAATGCCTTTCACTACAAATATTGTGAGATGTTATTCTGTTTCTAGGGGTAAAGTATACTGTCGAAGAAGTGAGTATCTCTAGGTGAGCGGCGTGCTGCGAATAATTGAAGTGCAATCAATCAACAATACGATCTGAAAATAATACAGAGATGTATAATAATAAAAAGTAATTCATTGAAATCCCTTGTTCTTTTAATATTCCCTTTGTTACCTGTAACACTTTTTATTATATCGGTACCTAACTGTCTTTCAAGTGTTAAGTACCTACGAGGGGTTATCAAAAAGTAATGATAATGAATATAAAACACGGTCATTAAAGTCAAAATAATAATTTATTATTCTACATAGTCTCTTAACAAATTAATCCATTTAGTCCATCTTTTTTCTAAACCCAAGATTCCCTTTGAAAAAAATTCTTTGTGTTGACCCTCCCAAAACTCCTTAACAGCGGCCATCACTTCACTATCGTCTTCAAATTTCTTGCCTCGGAGGCGTTCCTTAAGCAGAGGAAAGTGGTAGAAGTTGCTAGGAGCTAGTTCTAACGAATAGGGAGGGTTTTCAAGCAGTTCCAATTCCGTTTCTTGAATGGCAGCCCTCACAACTGCGGCTCAACTCGTTTTTTCTTTTGCTCGTCAGTTAACATTCTCGGTACCGATCGCGCAGGGACCTTTTTCATATGAAATTTGTTTGCAAGGATTTTATCAACACTGCCATATGAGATCCCTGTGACCTCAGCTACATGCCTAATGGTCACTCTTCGATCTGTCAACACAAATTCTTCGACATATTTCACGTTGTTTTCAGTGAGGGAAGTGAATGGGCGTCATTCGCGATGTTCATCTTGAGTGGATGTTCTGCCCAGTTTAAACTCCTTGGTATAGCGTGCAACTGTAGTATACGGAGGAGCAGAGTCCCCCAATGTTTCCACAAGTCACTGTGTATGTCTTTTATAGACATTTTTATCAAACAGAGGTACTTGATGACAGCTCTAATTTCATTTTTCTCCATGTTGATGTTATTTCTTCAACATGTTCGTACTCAAATGAATGTATCTCCCGGAAATCGTGATCTATACATATGTTTTTTTTAGGCTGATGTAGTGAGTATATAAGCAAGCAAAAAACATATTTTTTTGATTTTTATGCGGACCTGAAGTAACCGATTATCATCACTTTTCGATCACCCCTCGTACTAAGTACGTAAAACCGGTCAAGTGCGTGTCAGGCCACGCACAGTGTAGAGTTCCGTAGTTGCTCATCAAAATACTTATGCGAACTAACTAAACTGATTTGCTGAATTTAATGTTAAAAAGAAGAATTTTCAAAATCGGTCCAGGCGTATTTGAGAAATCGGGGAAAATACTTAAAAAAAAAGATTACTAGAAAAAAAATACAGAAATTAGTTTTCTACTCGACTTTTTTACATATTTTTTTTTACAACTTACGACATTTTACCTGTGTTCAAAGGAGTACTAAAATAGGGAGTAAAAAATATTAAGCATGCTCCCGTGTCTTCAACTTCAATGCCACCTGGAATTTAGCGTGGTCGTGCTGGGAAGCAGCCTTCCTAGCACGACCTGCATATCTACGGTAATGAGAGGTTTTCTTTTTGGAGTTTAAAAAAAAAGTGGTTTCCAAAGACTCTATAGATGGCGTTGAACTGACGGTGTTACTCTAGGAAAAAGATGTATGCCTTCATTTTTGCACAAATTCACGAGGCACAGACTTCTCTTCTTTTTCTTTTAGGACATTTTATTTCTGGCATGGAAAACTCATAAATTAAAAAGACTGGTAATTGAATATTTTTTTCATTTTCCTTGTTGTTATTTATTTTCAAAATGCCATTTGTGTGATGTAACTGACAATGACATGACATGTACTTATTGTTTTACGATCTCAAAATTACATCCAAGTGAAAAAAATAAAAAAATGACGTGACGTTCTTTCATTGCAGCAACATATCAAGTTCAGCACCATCTATCCATTGACTAGGGAAATCATAAAAAGAAAATCCCTCATTGAGAGGTACAAAATTCCTAAGAAGTGGTATAAAATAGTAAATACTTATTAAAAGGAATTTATTACCATCAAAAGTTATCATGAATGTGTTCACGGTTGTGCTAGGAAGTAAGTATTAACACATTATTAGCGCCCCCACTACGTTATAACCGCAAACCCCCGTCGGGAATAAATAAGTAACTTTCACCCCTACGATAATAATGTAGGTTAAAAAAATGTCTTTAGTTGCTGTCTGTGTTCCACGCTTACTGCCGTTGTTACCGCTATTCGCTGCCGCCAATCGCGGACAGTGAGGCAGGTGCCATCTAAGAGTATTAAGTATAAAAAGACTTATAACTCGCTACATTCCTCAATCAGAGCAAAAATCATCATGAAGAGTTGGCAACTAGTTCTGTTTGCGGCTGTTCTGTTGGTTGCCAATGTGGCAGCTTACGCAGGTAATGTGTTCAAGATCTCAAACAGGTTCCTTTAAACCACCAACGTCGGATATATCCGACAAATATTTTCGGGCCCATTACGCCAGAGTCAGATATATCCGACAGAGAATATCATTCACGATTTCTGTTGTTTTGTTTGATTTTACTGCTGATTTTATTGCTATTGGATGTACTGAATCCGAAGGCCGCAGGTTCGAATCCTGCCCGCGGACTAAAGTTTCTTTCCTAAGGAAATCTTTGTCATTTTTGGAATCGAACGCAGGCCCTCAGGCGCAGCAGTGGCCCTTGCCTCTACCACAACGGAGAGGGGCTAATGAGGCAGGTCTGACACCGGAGCAGCTGAGACTACGTGCCCTATGCATAGACCACTACCAGTGCAAGGACTCCTGCATGTGCATGCACACCATCCCTGAAGATCCACAGAAATATTGTGTGTGCTATGATCATTGGAAATGGTAAGTATCGGCCACTTCTGACGTGGATTATTTATTCTCATGGTTAATTCCTCAAATAATGATATTTACATTCCACAACTATCACACAACGCCATATAGTCCCAAGCTAAGCAGAACTTCAATAGTCCTTTATGTTCCGGGGTCACGGTAAAGAGATAAGTCCCGCGACCCGGCAGGCTTTGGCCCTCTAGAGGCCCGCTCCGTCATCTTGCTGACGGGTCAATCTCCAATTTTTGAACTTCCGTTGAGGATAATGACACCCGATACTTTTACTGCTAGTGCAACCATCCATTGACAAAAAACAAAAATATATATTATTATAATTACGTTTAACTAAAATGAAATTAAAATAATTTGTATTTTTGTTTTTTGACAATGGATGGTTGCTCTAGCAGTAAAAATATCGGGCGTCATTGTCCTCAACGGAAGTTCAAAAATTGGAGATTGGCCCACGCTCTTCTTGCTGACGACCCGGGCATGGTTCGGACAGCGAGTTGCCCATGGCAATGGCCTTTCACTACAAATATTGTGAGATGTTATTTTCTGTTTCTAGGGGTGAAGTAGTCTGTCGAAGAAGTGAGTATCTGTAGGTAAGCGGCGTGCTGCGAATAATTGAAGTGCAATCAACAATACGATCTGAAAATAATACAGAGATGTTATAATAATAAAAAGTAATTCATTGAAATCGCTTGTCTTTTTAATATTCCCTTTGTTACCTTTAACATTTGTATTATATAGGTACCTAACTGTCTTTTAAGTGTTAAGTACCTACTTCTTAAGAAAAAACCGGCCAAGTGCGTGTCGGGCCACGCACAGTGTAGGTTTCCGTAGTTTTCCACCAAAATACTTATGCGAACTAACTAAACTGATTTGCTGAATTTAATTTTAAAAAGAAGAATTTTCAAAATCGGTCCAGGCGTCTTTGAGAAATCGGGGAAAATACTTTAAAAAAAGATTACTAGAAAAAAAATACAGAAATTAGTTTTCTACTAGACTTTTTTATATATATATTTTTTACAACTTACGACATTTTACCTGTGTTCAAAGGAGTAGTAAAATAGGGAGTAAAAATATTAAGCATGCTCCCGTGTCTTCAACTTCAATGCCAGCTGGAGTTTAGCGTGGTCGTGCTGGGAAGCAGCCTTCCTAGCACGACCTAAATATCTACGGTAATTGAGAGGTACAAAATTCCTAAGAAGTGGTATAAAATAGTAAATACTTATTAAAAGGAATTTATTACCATCAAAAGTTATAATTAATGTGTTCACGGTCGTGCTAGGAAGTAAGTATAACACATTATTAGCGCCCCCACTACGTTATAGGCGCCCAACCCCGTCGGGACTAACTACGTAACTTTGTTTTTTTTATTTTCTGTCTGTGTTCCACGCTTCCTGTCTTTGCTACCGCTATTCGCTCCCGCCAATCGCGGACAGTGAGGCAGGTGCCATCTAAGAGTATTAAGTATAAAAAGACTTATAACTCGCTACATTCCTCACTCAAAGCAAAAATCATCATGAAGAGTTGGCAACTAGTTCTGTTTGCGGCTGTTCTGTTGGTTGCCAATGTGGCAGCTTACGCAGGTAATGTGTTCAAGATCTCAAACAGGTTCCTTTAAACCACCGACGTCGGATATATCCGACAAATATTTTCGGGCCCATTACGCCAGTGTCGGATATATCCGACAGAGAGTTTTCACGATTTCTGTTGTTTTGTTTGATTTTATTGCATCTATTCTATATCTTTCTTTTTGTGTAGATACACAGATATACCTAATACCTTGCCTAATACCTACTTCTTATTGTACACCATAACATTTTACAAATCGGAGCAGAAAGAGAGGAACTTATAACTACAAGTTCCTTGTAAGTACAAGCGCCAGGCTACGAATCGGGGAAATAACCGATTCGTAACCTGTACGCTTAGTACGAATTTTCAGTATTTGAGACGTTAAGTAAACTGGAACTTTGACAATTTTCAAGGAAGAAATTAGTTCCTTCTTCTTACACCAGAGGCGCTGTTCCATTTTTTCATACAAGAAACACTGTAAAGTAAAAGAGTGATAAGGGTACTGGTGATGGGGGCACGACAATTGATAATTATGAAGTCTGGGAGTTAACAGTTTAAAATAGGGTGATACTATACCTTATTTGTAACGATTAAAACCCGCCTCTCCATTCGAACTGCCCAATCAAGTTTATAATTATTTGGAGAGCATAATTTCTTTTTTTCATTTCCTGAAAAAAAAATTATGAAAGATTGTTCAGTTTTGTCTACTGAGCAAGCCCTGAAAGTTTGTGGAAGGCTGTACCTTACACCCAGTATATCTGAGACATCTTCCTGCCCTCACCCCACTTTATTTTTTACTCACTTATTCTCTTGAAAAACTAAATAACGCCCAACATACGAATCGAACGCAGGCCCTCAGGCGCAGCAGTGGCCCTTGCAGCCTCTACCACAACGGAGAGAGGCTAATGAGGCAGGTCTGACACCGGAGCAGCTGAGACTACGTGCCATGTGCACAGACAACTACCAGTGCAAGGACTCCTGCTTCTGCATGCACACCAACCCTGAAGATCCACAGAAATATTGTGTGTGCTATAATGATTGGGGATGGTAAGTATCGGCCACTTCTGACGTGGATTATTTATTCTCATGGTTAATTCCTCAAATAATGATATTTATATTCCACAACTATCACACAACGCCATATAGTCCCAAGCTAAGCAGAGCTTCAATAGTCCTTTATGTTCCGGGGTCACGGTAAAGAGATAAGTCCCGCGACCCGGCAGGCTTTGGCCTTCTAGAGGCCCGCTCCGTCATCTTGCTGACGCTCTTCTTGCTGACGACCCGGGCATGGTTCGGACAGCGAGTTGCCCATGGCAATGGCCTTTCACTACAAATATTGTGAGATGTTATTTTCTGTTTCTAGGGGTGAAGTAGTCTGTCGAAGAAGTGAGTATCTGTAGGTAAGCGGCGTGCTGCGAATAATTGAAGTGCAATCAATCAACAATACGATCTGAAAATAATACGGAGATGTTATAATAATAAAAAGTAATTCATTAAAATCGCTTGTCCTTTTAATATTCCCTTTGTTACCTGTAACATTTTTATTATATAAGTACCTAACTGTCTTTTAAGTGTTAAGTACCTACTTCTTAAGAAAAAACAAGAAAAAACCGGCCAAGTACGTGTCGAGCCACACACAGTGTAGGGTTCCGTAGTTGCCCATCTAAATACTTATGCGAACTAACTAAACTGATTCACTATAAAAAGAAGAATTTTCAAAATCGGTCCAGGCGTCTTTGAGAAATAGGGGAAAATACATTTAAAAAAAAAGATTACGACGAGTTGAGAACCTCATCCCTTTTTTGAAGTTAGTTATAAATATTTATCTTTCAACTTACGACATTTTACCTGTTGTTAAATAGGAGTATTATAGTGAGTAAAAAATATTAAGCATGCTCCCGTGTCTTCAACTTCAATGCCACCTGGAATTTAGCGTGTTCGTGCTGGGAAGCAGCCTTCCTAGCACGACCTGCATATCTACGGTAATGAGAGGTTTTCTTTTTGGAGTTTAAAAAAAAAATGGTTTCCAAAGACTCTATAGAGGGCGTTGAACTGACGGTGTTACTCTAGGAAAAAGATGTATGCCTTCATTTTTGCACAAATCCACGAGGCACAGACTTCTCTTCTTTTTCTTTTAGGACATTTTCTTTCTGGCATGGAAAACTCATAAATTAAAAAGACTGGTAATTGAATATTTTTTTCATTTTCCTTGTTGTTATTTATTTTCAAAATGCCATTTGTGTGATGTGACTGACAATGACATGACATGTACTTATTGTTTTACGATCTCAAAATTACATCCAAGTGAAAAAAATAAAAAAATGACGTGACGTTCTTTCATTGCAGTAACATATCAAGTTCAGCGCCATCTATCCATTGACTAGGGAAATCATAAAAAGAAAATCCCTCATTGAGAGGTACAAAATTCCTAAGAAGTGGTATAAAATAGTAAATACTTATTAAAAGGAATTTATTACCATCAAAAGTTATCATGAATGTGTTCACGGTTGTGCTAGGAAGTAAGTATTAACACATTATTAGCGCCCCCACTACGTTATAACCGCAAACCCCCGTCGGGAATAAATAAGTAACTTTCACCCCTACGATAATAATGTAGGTTAAAAAAATGTCTTTAGTTGCTGTCTGTGTTCCACGCTTACTGCCGTTGTTACCGCTATTCGCTCCCGCCAATCGCGGACAGTGAGGCAGGTGCCATCTAAGAGTATTAAGTATAAAAAGACTTATAACTCGCTACATTCCTCACTCAAAGCAAAAATCATCATGAAGAGTTGGCAACTAGTTCTGTTTGCGGCTGTTCTGTTGGCTGCCAATGTGGCAGCTTACGCAGGTAATGTGTTCAAGATCTCAAACAGGTTCCTTTAAACCACCAACGTCGGATATATTCGACAAATATTTTCGGGCTCGTTACGTAATCTATGCCATTACGCCAGAGTCGGTTATTTCCGACAGAGAATATTATTCACGATTTCTGTTGTTTTGTTTGATTTTATTGCTATTGGATGTACTGAATCCGAAGGCCGCAGGTTCGAATCCTGCCCGCGGACTAAAGTTTCTTTCCTAAGGAAATCTTTGTCATTTTTGGAATCGAACGCAGGCCCTCAGGCGCAGCAGTGGCCCTTGCCTCTACCACAACGGAGAGAGGCTAATGAGGCAGGTCTGACACCGGAGCAGCTGAGAGAACGTGCACTGTGCACTGAAGACTACCAGTGCCAGGACTTCTGCTTGTGCAAGCACGCCTACGTTAACGATCCGCAGACATATTGTGTGTGCTATCATCATTGGACAGGGCAAGTATCGGCCACTTCTGACGTGGATTATTTTTCTCATGGTTAATTCCTCAAATAATGATTATGATTTTCCACAACTATCACACAACGCCATCTAGTCTCAAGCTAAGCAGAGCTTGTGTTATGGTACTGGACAACTGAACAAACATACTTATATGTTTTTCTAAAAACATAAACATTATAGATAAATTACACCCAGACACAGAAATAATGATCGTGCTCATCACACAAACATTTGTCCTGGGTGGGAATCGAAACCACGACCTCCGGCATAGCAGTCAGGGTCACTAACCACTAGACCAACAGGCCTGTTAGTGATGAATGAGTCCTTACTATGGGCCCTATTAGTAGCTTAAGACAGCCTAATATGAGCTATGAGAGGAGCTATATTCTTTCTACGTGATTGACGCAGAAATGAGGAGATTCGTACAGCTTGGCCAGAACGGATTGAAACGGAACTAATTCTTTTTGTTTCTGACGTTTTAACGGCCATTCTCCAAATAGGTGTTATTTGCCTAATTACCGTGCCGTTTTTGAATTTCACTGATATGACGTTAAACACATTAGAATATGAAACACATTAAAGTTAGGAATTCAATAGTTATTTTGGCATTCTACTATTACTGATGGTTTTCTAGATATTGAGATTTAAAAAAAAAAAAGGTTGCACTCCAGGAGTGCCGGTAGAAGTGAAAACTTTTTTGTTACTATGTTTTATTTTTAATTTGAATGACGTCTTACTCATTTTCGATCAGGGTCACGTGACCCTGACGCGAGTTTTAAATTTTTTACCCATTACAGAAAAAGTGTACAACGCCGCTAAAGAAGTTTTCACTTCAAAAAAATTGGGTATGGTAATTAGACAAGTTGAATATTTGATGCTACGGTAATTAGAAAATATTTTGTATCTCCATACTTGTATCTATATTTTCTTTCATTTGCTCAAAATTGCTTAATAATGACAAAGTACTTGTAGAAGAAGATGAGAGAGCACTAGTTGGACGCGGAGTTGATGTTATTAAGGTAAGTATGGAAGTGTTGGCATCACCTCCGAACTCTTAAAAACTACGGTCCAACCTATGCTCGGCGAGCTTAAGAGGCTGTTCAACTTCGTCATAGCCAGTGGGATTACCCCGGAGGCGTGGAGCAGGGACGTGGTGACATTTTTTTTCAAGAAAGGAGACAAAAATCTCCTCAAAAACTATATAGACCAACCCCGTTCCTGTGTCACGTCTACAAGCTGTTTTCGAGGGTCGTCACAGATCGGCTTTCCGCTAGATTTGACGTTTTCCAGCCACCGGAGCAGGCTGGGTTTCGCAAAGGCTATAGCACCTTAGACCACATATATACAGTGCGGCAGGTTATACAGAAGACAGAGCAGTATAACCGGCCGCTCGAGCTGTGTCTAGCCTTTGTGGACTACAAAAAAGCCTTCGATTCCGTCGAAACCTGGGCTGTTCTGGAATCCTTGCAGCGATGCCAAGTCATTGGCGGTACATAAAGGTGCTAAGGAAACGATATTATAGCATGGCGTCGATGTCGGTCCAAGTACAAAACCACCATCCAGCTGCTAAGAGGTGTGAGACAGGGAGTTGTAATATCCCCTAACTAAACTGTTTACCAACGCGCTGGAGGATTTGTTCAAGAAGCTGCACTGGAACGGACTGGGTATCAATGTCAACGGTGAATACATTTTGCCTACGACATAGTTATTATGGCGAAATCGATGCAAGACCTGAAAAAAATGCTGAACAGTCTCATGCTGTCTTGAGACGTGTGGGTCTTGGGATGAAACAAGAGCAAGGTCGTGTTCAATGACCATGTCATCCCAGAAACAATTTCCGTCGAAGGTATAACACTCGAAGTTGTCCAAGAATACATCTACCTCGGGCAGATATTACAGCTAAGTAGAGATAAATTCAAGCGGAAAATCGCCAGAAGAGTGCAGCTTGGCATTTGGAAAAATGCGTCATATCCTCACGTCGCCACTGCCACAGTGTCTGAAAAGCCGGGTGTTCAATTAGTGCGTCCTTCCAGTCCTAACCTACGGAGCCCTAAACGTGGAACATGTCAGTCAATCTGGCCCACCACGCTTGCTATGGAAAGGTCTATGCTTAGGGTTTCACTAAGGGATAAAATCCGGAATGAGGTACGACACAAGACCAAAGTTATAGATATTTTCCAAATCTGTAGCAAGCTGAAGTAGCAGTGGGCTGGCCACGTCTGCCTCAGAACCGACGAAAGTTGGAGTAGGATGGTTCTTGAATGGAGACCGCGTGTAGGTAAGTGTAGGGTGGGACGCCCTCCAGCAAGATGGACCGATGACCTAAAGAAGGTGGCTGGCAGTGGCTGGATAAAAAAGCAGGAGATCGTGCTCTGGGGCGCTCCCTGGGAGAGGCCTATGTCCAACGGTGGACTGCAATAGGATGAGTTGATAAATGGTCTTGACAGAGTTTCAAGAGGATCTGATATGCTGTTATCAAGCACGTCTAGATCTATGACTACTTCTTCCTCGATTTTTTCCAGGTTTCCCTTTTCCGTTTGTCTTTTATTACTCTCTAGTCTGATTTTTTCTGTATAAGTTTTGCATACAACGGTAATTATTAACACATGGTAATTAGTATATGGTAATTAGAAAACGATAGACTTTCTTCAAAATTTCGAAAACCAACAATATCTGCAAATACTGGCTTATCATAACATACGTAAGCCAAAGTACTGTTTTATTTACATTATCAATTAGGGTCTAACTTCAAAAATCAAGTATTTAATGAGTATAACGGTAATTAGAAAAGTTTTAAACCAAGGGCTACGGTAATTATATACTCAAGTGCTTCTTTGGCGCTACAGTAACGTTTGAAACGTACGACTGCTAATGGGCTGCAGCACACCCTAAGAACATTCGACGCGTGCGGTACTGATGTACCAAATACCGATAGTTAGGCATGTGCACCCGAGAACAGATACTGTTACGGTAATTATAACTTTCTATCGGACACGCGGTTATTTAATTATTATTATTTATAGGCTGGTTCTATTGAGTCCATATTTTAGTAGGTGATACACGTTGCTTAGTATTGTTTAAAACGTTGAATGGATCAAAGTAAATCTGCAGGTTTGAGAAATTACAAGCAAGTTTTGTCATCAAGTTGGAGTGCGGACAGGCTTCGGTAATTAGAAAAAAGAGCTTTTTCGAACAGAGATTCAATTAATTTAGGCTTACTAGTTAAGAACAGAACTCAATATTTTGTTTACGGCTAGATACGGTCGTAATCTAACATATAAAAAAAACCACGCTTGAATATGATCATGTTACGAATTAAGTAAGCGCGGACAAATAAAAACTTGCAACCGGAGAATGGCCGTTAAAATCT
Source organism: Agrotis segetum (assembly GCA_036375495.1). NCBI lineage: Eukaryota > Metazoa > Arthropoda > Insecta > Lepidoptera > Noctuidae > Agrotis > Agrotis segetum. Next base: position 723,508 of record JAQSVV010000397.1, read on the forward strand.
TTAAGGGGGATGCTCCAACCACTCCAACCAGCCAGCGAAATCATGTTAAAATCTCCGAAATTAAACTTCAATGCACCTTTTCTATGTGAGAGCTGATGGAGCGAATTTTTTGATAATTTTTGTATTTAAAATTATACTTGTTATTACCGCAATTCATATTTTGATAAAGTTACAACATGTCACTGGCCTGCAAATTGCAAAAAACGTAAAAAAAATTCAATTTCGCGGGCTACATCGACGCAATCACCTTAAGGTGATTGAAAAAATTGTCAAAAAATTCGCTCCATCAGCTCTCACATAGAAAAGGTGCATCGTAGTTAGATTTCGGAGATTTTAACATGATGCACCTTTTCTATGTGAGAGCTGATGGAGCGAGTTTTTTGATATTTTTTATATTTAAAATTATACTTGTTATTTGCGCAACACAAATATTTATAAAGTTTCAACATGTCACTGGCCTGCAAAATGCAAAAAACGTAAAAAAATTTGAATTTCGCGGGCTGGCTTGAGCATCCCCCTTAATATTTGATGTTATCAAAGAACGCAGGTTTGATAGATTTATTCTTGTGCCATGAAAGCGACGTAATATGTGAAAAAATTAAATAAAATCAGGCAAAGTGCTGGTAGCGAGAGCACAGTGGCGACTTCCGGTTTTCTACTGTTTTTTGCAAAGCTATAGATGAACCAAAGTTGCCGACATAACCCAGGAAATTAGCAAGTTGAAATGGCAGTGGCCCTTTTTTATTACGTGATAAAATCATCAAATGAGCCCTCCCACTAGTCCCACTCTGGGCAGGGCAGGAGGGACTGTCAGACTTGTACTGACTAAAATCCACGGTGTCCTTCAATAGCCCTTTATGTTCCGGACCCCGGCAGTCTTTGGCCCTCTAGAGGGGGGCCCCGTCATTATTCTGACGCTCTAAAGGCGCGCGTGGCAATAGCCTTTCACTAAAAATATTGTGATAGTGATGTTATTTTCTGTTTCTAGGGGTCAGGTACTCTGTCGAAGAAGTGAGTATCTGTAGGTAAGCGGCTTGCTGCGAATAATTGAAGTGCAATCAACAATACGATCTGAAAATAATACAGAGATGTTATAATAAAAAAAAGTAATTCATTGAAATCGCTTGTCCTTTTAATATTCCCTTTGTATTTGTACTCAGTAACGTGACGGTTTATGAGATTTTGCCGCTTACATATTCTTATGTTTGTCTTGATGTGATCTATCGATTTATCCAAGTTTCATTCGTGTACGCAGTTAATAAAAAAATCAAAATGGCGGATAAAGAACTGGTACAAAAAGCACAAAGACCTGTGCACAGAAACTGTTGGTTAATAAATAAATAAATAAGACGGGGGCTATTAATATGTAAGGTGATGCCAATTATCAGCCAGGCGCATTACTTTGTGTAATTTATTTCATCACCACTCAAAATCAAAAAAATCTAAATCAAAAGTCATTTATTCAAATTAGGCTGATTTATCAGCACTTTTTGAAGGTCAAATTTTACATAAGAGTCCCCCAAAGCGCCCCCCCTTCGACCCACTGCTCTCAAAACGGTGAAGGAAAACATCGTGAGGAAACCGGCATGTCCTAGAACCAAAAATTCGAAGACATGTGACATCTACCAACCCTCACTGGGCCCGCGTGATGGATTATGGCCCACTCCCTCTCACAGAGAGGAGGCCTCTGTCACAGCAGTGGGAACATTATAGACTGATGATGAAGTTTGGTTAAATAAAACAAAAATAATAAATTGTCAAAAAACATAATATTTATTTATAATCAGATCGGTGTACTTACAAAGCTTAAAACTAATAAAATTTACATCAAAATATTGCTTTTATTTCTTGATAACATTCAGTACTTGTGTATAGCTGTATATAATGTGACTGTTTCTAAATATTAAACGCATAATGCATGCGTAGCGAATTTCAAAGATTTTCTTAGGAAAGGAAAAAATCGATCCGCGGGCAGGATTCGAACCTACGGCCTTCGGATTCAGTACATCCGACGCTCATTTCCAACCGAGCCACCGAGGATCTTACCTGCCGCGGCGAATTTTTCCTTCCATTTCTAACGTCTCATGGTGACGTTCAGCGCCATCTATTGTAGAGTATTAGAACTACTACAACAAACATTACAGTTAAATCAATGTTGGATCGAAAATTTTTCCTTTCCTAAGAAAATCTTTGACTGTTTCTGCTTTGAAATTACTTACTTATTATTAAACTAGTGTTTGCCCGCGGCTTCGCTTGCGTTATTTTAGAATTTGAGAAACAATACGGATCGTGTGGCGCCATCTGGAATATGAACGTAATTGTTTTCTCGGCAACAGCTCTCTTCTGTTATTCGGGATGTAAGATACCTTATATCCGTATCTATACTCCTGACAACGTATATGCTAAATTTTGGGACGATCGATTCAGTAGGTAGTAATGCGTGAAAAGGTAAAAAACAAACATACTTGCATTTTTATTCTTAGTTTAGATCAATAATGTTATATCTAGGTACATAGTTTGCATAGGAAACGTCCTTATTTGAGCGACATTAATTTCAAAGAACCGTGTTTATTTTAAACATTAGACTATCATTTTTGGGTTGATTTACAGTATCGCTGCAAATTGAACGTACGATAGCAATGCTCTTCTCCCTTGCATTCCGCGTGATACCTAAAAAATAACTAATTATCTGACTCGATGAGTACAACTTGTCTTCGTTTAAAACAGAATCTATGCACTGGTTTGAATACCAATTCAAAACATAAATAAACACAATTTTTTCTAATCTTTAAAATTCCACACCTCGAAACAATTACAATTTAAAAAAATATCCAACTTACTACCTACAATTTAAATCAGCGTATATTTATATCCTAGAAAACTATTGAAAAAAAAATAGTAATTATTAAAAATCGCGAATAATATTGAAATAAAAGTATACACATTTTTTTTAATTATTTGTAACTCTCGGGACAAATATAAGAAAACTCAAAAAGTAAAAAAAAGAAACAGCGAGATTTGATCCAGAGACCCCTTGCACGAAAGTCAAGCAGGATACCAACCAGACTGGCTAGTACGCTGACAGTGTTTTCAAATAGCGGTTCTTATACAAATGTCAACAATGACTGAAAATCAACATATTATAAAATTGCTAATCCCCCAAAGGGAATAGCGTAATTATACATATCCTATTAATAGAAAAGCAGTTTAAGGAATATTTTTGGGGAAAAATTGACTAAATAATATCCAGTGGTTTAGCTTCCAACTAAAAACAAACAGATAAAAACAACAAAATTTAAAATTGCTTATCTCCCAGGATAAATAGCGTAATGATACATAGCCTATCAACAGAAGCATATTAGTAGGAATATTTGAGGAAAATTTGATCGACAACTTTACAGTAGTTTAAGAGATAGATCAAATCAAAAAAACATAAAAAATTTCGAAAGAAAAAAAAAGTTGATTTGGCATCAGAATCGATCCCTTATCTCGAAAAAAATACAAAAAGAAAAAAATATTCAATGTACAGGAATGACAGCTCTACGATTTTATTATATGTAAAGATTAAAAGAACGTTTATGTATTTAACATTGTAAATTATTATAAAAATAACATATCAGTACAGTTTCTAATAATCTATTTATTATGATTTATTTCTTTTTTATGCCAAATATTATGTTACAAATTATGTAACATATTTTCTGGCAATAAAAAGTGTAATATGTAATGGTAAATTTTAGCACCAAAAGAATAAAATTAAGGCACCATTTCGGCAAATATAGTCAACATATAAAAACCTTTCCAAATCTTCCTACCGAGTTACACTTCAAACGAAAATAAATCTTATGTTTATAAAGTTGAGTTGCATATTCCTACAGCTGACTATAACCAACCTGTCATACGAATAAGAACATTGATTGAAGCCAAATAAAGTGTATTTTCAAATGAAGTGCAACTAAACTAAGCTTGCAGTTGTGAGCGGCGACTTAAGGTGTGTGTCCACAGGTCGACATAGCACGTATCGTACGTAACGGATTTTAGTTTACCTTGTATGAAAACTCATACAACTGCGTCCACTGATCCGCATCGTACGGACTACTCATCGGCAATGCCTTAATGCGATGTGTACCGATGACGTCATACGGAATGCCGATCAGTGTAAGCGATGAAGGTGGCATCGGCACTCCGATTGCTGATACTCGCGTCGGCAATCCGATCGCTGCCGACACATAAATCCGTTTGATGCGATGCGTCCGATACGTACGACGCGGACCTGTGGACGCTTACCATTAGCGGGGAAGATCGAGTGTTTGAAAATGTTTGGAGCACGGAACGAAACACCGCCAGTGGCGAATTTACAAAGTAACATTTATGTATTATCACCGCTTACCGTTTAGACCAGTCATGGGGCGGAAGTTTGCTCTGATTTTTTATACCTACATAAAATGTTTTATACAGAAAAAGATCTTAAAACTAAATCAGGTATAAAACACTTCTAAATTAATATTTAATATTTACTGTGGCTGCAAAATTGGCTCATACAAGGCAGTAATTACAACATATATACAAGACAAAAACGAACTTAACAATATACAAAATAAGATCCATTTTAAAGTGACATCAGAAATATTACAGTTACCAACAATACACATAGAACTTTTGAAAGAGTCAATCTTCATATAAACTGTGAGAGAAAGAGATAGCGCTCTACAAAACTGATGATACCCGATTGTCTCTTTCTAAAAATCGATGTGTATTTATTGGTACCTTGTCAATAGACTTACGTATTTAAAAAATGCTATAAATTACAGTGTGGAAGGTACATCGACGTTCAAAATAATGTTCCCACTGCTGGGACACAGGCCGCCTCTCTGTGAGAGGGAGTGGGACATAATCCACCACGCGGGCCCAGTGTGTGTTGGGGGATGTCACATGTCTTAGAATGTTTGGTTCTAGGACATGCCGGTTTCCTCACAATGTTTTCCTCCACCGTTTTGAAAGCTGTGTTTTTCACAGAGAGGGAACTTGTGTCCCAGTAGTGGGAAGAATAAACTTATGATTTGACTTGGTAATAGCATAACTATAGTTATAGCATGATTATAGTAATAGCATAACTATAGATATAGCATAATTATAGTAACAGCATAACGATAGTTATAGCATAATTGAAGTAACAGAATAACAATAGAAATAGCATAGTTAGCTATTTTTAGTCAAATGTACAGAATGCTTAATTTACGACGTCGCTAAGATTCTAATTACACATTATAATTATGATAATTATATTCTAATCAGAATTATAAATCCATTGCTTTCAGATATTACTTACAATTAGAAAATAACTTACAAGATAAAAAATGGCTCATTTACTTACAAACTAAAATAGCTAATTAAAAGAGATTCAGCTAAGATGCCGATTTGACTAAAAAATTAGAAAAAACTGCCTTTTTTAAATAGCAGCTTGATTTTAAAAACTAAAAGAAGAGCTAGAATAGTTTTATTTTTATTATTGGTCATTAAAATACATAGTTTTGTGGTCAAAATTAATATTGAATCTCAATAAAAATCCTAGTCCGTGATCTTTGACCTCAAACTCGGGACGATTCGTTGACAATAGGGATCAAAATTGAGGCCGGTTACGTTATTTTTGATCGTTGACAAATATCGGGATTGAGACGGCCTACCAACATTATTAAGCCGGCCGGAATAGGCGGCAGTTCACAATGCGGTAAAGAACATTGAAATCTATCAACAGTAAATACAGTTCATATTTACCGGCCGGTTGTTGGGAATCTTACGATAGCTTTCAATTTTGATACATTACAAAAATAATAATTTTACATTAACTTCGCCAATAAAAGAAAGTTTGACGTATAGAGCGTAAAAGATGAAACCAATATTAACAGTAGAAAATATGAATAATATTGACTATGAAATTCAAGGCACTTTGCCCTAAATATGGTTGTCATCTCTAAAATTTGGAAAACAGGACAAGACACGTGAAATCCCCAGATTTTAGAGTTCAGAACCCGGGCATCAGTCGAATTGCGCGCCGTGGCAACTGTCGGCTGGGGGCTGGGGGACGGTGAAGTGTGTGTCGCAGGCGGCCCAAGTCTTTAAGCCTTCACAATCGGCCATGATGGCCGTGTTTGCCGAACAGAAGGAGACGGCGCTATACCAGAAAGCAAGATGCAAATAATTCTATCTCGATTCTTAGTATAGCGCCGTCTCCTTCTGTTCGGCAAACACGGCCATCATGGCCGATTGTGAAGAGGAGGCTTTAAATTTAAAAACTCGGACTACAAATTTTAATGTAGCGCCCCCCGCAGACGCTCCTTGGATGCTCTCTAAACTAGGACAAATGCAGGGAAACCTGGACGGATCGTAACCCTACCCTAAAAATATACATTACTACACACTTAATACCCAATTTGGGTTTAAATCAACAATACAGATTTTTGCCCAATCCGTCTTATTGTTTTTAGCTGTACTTTAAAAGTTACTGGATATAAATGATTTTATTAGCATATTGGTCTAAGCATTATACCCGTTCAAGAAAAAAGTTATAGCACAAAATTTGTGAGAAAACGCATTTTAAGTTTGACAATTAAAGCGCTTAATTATAACTTGTATAAATCTTCAATCTCTAACATCTTTATCATAACGCTATATAATATATATTTTCTATGTAAAAATAACTCAATTTATAGTATTTAGGCCATAACATGACTAAAAAAAAAACAAAAAAATGTAGTTAAAAAAAGTCTAGTGCCTTTTTTTAATTTGAGTGACCAATTTCTGTTTTATAACTGGCCTTAAAATATAGCTAAAGAGCCGACTTGGCTTTAAAAAAAGCAGTCAAAATTTCTTTTTTATTAACTGGCCTTAAAATACACAGTAAAAGGCGATATGGCTATAAAAAAAATTGGCCAAAATTTTTAACCTAAAAAAAACTACCACGATTATTATTCTTAAAAGATCAGTATATTTTACACAGTATCTTTCCCAGCGATATTAACTAATTTTCCATCGCTATTGAGATAAACATCCAAACCACTTTTGAACGATTTCTCATTAGCCTGCTTAATTACTGAAGGCCAAACGAATTTCTTATTTTTAATCAAAGGCATGGCTTGATGCAATTTTTCATAGAAATTATTATCATCCCATTTTAAATAAGTGTTCATTTTCATATGAGCTTTTAATTCATCCGATAATTTTTCATTTTTAGTAACATCTTCGAGCAGAATTAAAATAATTCTATTTTTCCCTTCTTTTAAAGCTAAATTATGTGCGGCACGGAATTCCATGTTCGCGTAAGCGGAATCCAAAAAGTTATTTGATAACAAAAGTACCGTTTTTCGACTCTTTTCAACTGATCGGTTTATTTGATCAGGAATAAAGTCCCCTACATACCAATCCCTGTAGTGGACGCAAGTTTTTAAACCGAATTCGTTTTCCAACTTTGGCAATATTTTTTTCAAGTATTCTCTGTCTTTGTGAGCATAAGATACAAAAACATCATATTCTTTGTCGATATCGTCGAGATCTTCGACAAAACAGCATGGACATAGTCCATGGTTAATGATAAAAACTAAAATTTCATGCGAATTCTTGTATATAACCGTGGCTATTATAGCCACTATGACTATCAGGATTATAAACGTCCCACTAGCAACAGCAGCCGCCCTCCAATTATTACAAAGCTCAAACGGATCCATATTTGTCAAAAACTTATCGCCACATTTGATTAAAGCCAAATCTTTGACAGTCAAACTTTCTTTTAAAAGCGCCAATTCTTTCGAATTCCAACAGTCGCATATGAAATTGTTATTTGATAAATACAACGTTATATTTGACGTCAAAAACTCTGTTGGTATGCTCGTTAGGTTATTGTTTGAAAAATCGATTGCTTCAACCGATTTTGAAGGAGAAAACGGTATGTGTTTTAAACCTATACCGGAAAGGTCAAGTAATCTCAAATTTAGATTATCTAAAGTCGTCGGTGGGACTTTCAACCTTAATGACAAGTATTGTACACCAAATTGTTCAGGATTTTCCATTGACAACGGTACAGATTTACAATTATAAGCTAAATCATTGGTAGCTGGTCGTAATTCACACGAATAGCAAGAATTATTACAATTTTCTGGCGGTAATTCACAAACCAAATCATTAGGTGAAACTTTTTCGAACAATTTACCTTTTAGATGCTCTGGTGAGGCGCATTTCGCTTGCCCTAAAACAAATTTCGGTTCCACATGCATTGGTTTCGCACCTCGAACTCTCATAGCTAAGTTATAGAGTCCACAATCGCATAGCAAGGGGTTGTCGTCGAGGAGTACTGAGTTGGTTGATTCTGTAGTGTTTTGAGGGGTGAAAGTTGCGTAACTCATCATCACTGATGATATGCTGTTGTTCCGTAGATCTACTACTAAGTTGTTGCTTAGAAACTGACAGTCTGTAGCCTGGAAAGACAGAGAAAAGAAAAAAAATTAAATATAATAATAATATTCCACAACTATCACACGACGCCATCTAGTCCCAAGATAAGCAGGGCTTGTGTTATGGGTACTAGACAACTAATAAACATACTTATATATTTCTAAACACATACATATTATAGATAAATTACACCCAGACACAGAACAAATGATCGTGGTCATCACTCACACAAACATTTGTCCTGGATGGGAATCGAACCCACGACCTCCGGCATAGCAGTCAGGGTCACTAACTATTAGACCAACAGGCCTGACTATTTTAGATTCCTTTCTTGAATGAACCGGGTTAGGGTGCTCACATATCTATCGCCGCGGAATCGGATTTTTCCGTCGCCCTTTCCCTTTCTGTCGCTTAGAACTGCCATTTGCTAGACCGAGACAATGCGATAGCACGCGGCCGCGTCGAGGATTCCGCCGCGTGCTATCGCATTATGCTTTCTGCCTCGGTCCTTATACACGAGGAAATCTTAGTGTGGGACAACATAATAAATAAATAAAAAATGATACTTACATACAACAAAGTAAAATTATTCCCACTCAAATTCAACTCTTTTAACTTTGTGAAAACCAAATTCCAATCTGAAAATATCTTTTTTATTTGGTTTCCATTTAGATATAAGTTTTTTAACTCCGTTAAGACGCTGAATGGGGAATGCTCCTCAAAGTTGGAATATCCCTCAGATTCTAGGGTCAAACGATTATTTTTCATGGATATGGTCTTCAACTGAACAGCTCCTTGGAATGCTGTGGAGCTGATGGAGGTCAGGAAGTTGTCATCCATGGACACATAGTTTAGATTCGTGAGGCCGGAGAAGAGGAAACTAGAAAAAAAAAATTATGTGATGAGTTGCGAAGCAAACTATACAGGGTGTATTTTTCAACTGGGCATGAATGTGGTGGTATGGTGTGAGTGGTGACCCATTGGTATCGCTCCCGACTTACGAGTTGTAGGTCCTGGGTTCGAACCCACGACCTGCAGCTCCTGCTGCTCTCTGTGTAAGTTAATAATTGCTAAAAAATGAATTGATTTAAATGTAAACTTGTTTTCGCAGTAAGAAACTTTTACAGCTATATCTTAAAGACCGCGGGTTTTCTGTCTGCCTTTTCCCAACTATATTGTGGTCGGCTTCCAGTCGAACCAGATGCAGCTGAATATCAGTATGTTACATGGAGCGACTGACTATCGGACCTCCACAACACAGTAACTGAGTAATACGATACTCCATGGTAAGACTGGTTGTCAGACTTTAGAGCTTCTGACTAACAGTAACGACTGTCAAAGATCTACAAATGTCAGCCGGGACCAACGGCTTTTCGTGCTTTCTGGACGGAGGAAACTCGCTATGACAGATGGTCACCCATCCACAGACCAACCTCGGCAAGCGCGGCTCAACCCGGAAGATCGGCCTGTGCGGCTGTAATTATTTAGCCACGAGCTCCTCTATCCATAAATAGTAAAAATATATATAAATATATAGTTTAAAAAAATACTCACTCAGGTAAAACTTCCAAATAATTCCTATTTAAATTCAAATATTTCAACTTTTTCAATGGAGTGAACACTTTCGAACTTAACGTTGCAATTTGATTATAACTCAGATCCAAATTTTCTAAATTCTTCATATCTTTAAAAATGGCTTCCGGAAGTGACGTGATTTTATTCCGAGTAAAATTTATGGTTATTAATCCGTCACATCCGGTGAACAGATCTGCTGGGAGATTCGCTGCTGAGTCCGTTATGATGAGGTTTTTAAGCGAAGGTAGGTTCGCAAAGGAATGCTTGTGTAGTTTTAAAGGTACTAAGTTGGTTTCAATTGTAATCTGAAAATAAAAACACATAATTAGCGCTGATGAAGAAGCGACGCAATTCGACGGAATATAATAATAATAATATTCCACAACTATCACACAACGCCATCTAATCAAAAGCTAAGCAGAGCTTGTGTTATGGGTACTAGATAACTGATAAACATACTTATTATATTATACAGAGTGGAATTTTGTAATGCCACCTGAAGGGAAAGTACTCTTAATACTGCAGATAGAAAATTTTACTCAAAGGAAACATTCCTTTATTTTTGAACAGAAAGCAAACTGCATTCAAAGATTTTCGAAAATTCTCTTCTACACCCGGGAATCGAACCGGCTAAAATCTGATAAAATTATACCCGTACTTTTATTGCATCGATCGTTAGGGTCAATTATACAACACAATATGATAAATTAAATGAAAGGAAAACCAGGAAATCTTAACTTAATTTAATTATTTACAAAAATGGTTCGATTCCCGGGTGTGGGCGAAGAGAATTTTTGAAAATCTTTGAATGCAGTTTGCTTTCTATTCAAAAATAAAGGAATGTTTCCATTAAGTAAAATTTTCTATCTGCAGGATTAAGAGTACTTTCCCTCCAGGTGGCATTACAAAATTCCACCCTGTATAAGTATGTGTATCAGTTGTCTAGTACTCGTAACACAAGCTCTGCTTAGCTTGGGACTAGATGGCGTTGTGTGAGTGAGTATAGACGGCACTAGTGTGCGAGCGAGAGAACACGATAAGCGCCGCCATTTATGAATCCTTTCTTAATGAACCGGGTTATATGGACTGGCATAAATAATAATGTACGAAACTCCTCCGGATCTACGACCGGACTTTAGCTAGTTCAACTCATAACTCAAGGAGCTCAACGTAACTAGAATTAAGCCGGAAACACATTATAAAACACGCCACGCGACGCAACGTGTCCACACCCGATGTGCAGTGAGCGCGTGTCGTCGCGTCGGGTGTTCATAGTGTGATTCTGGCAATGATATTATAAAGAAAGATACGCCATATTCATACTGAATGGCGTTCAGAATTGTTGCGTTGTTATTATAGTAATTTAAAACTACGACAGCGATAGATAATGCGGAACGTATTAACATAGAAAGAGATAGGGATAGTAAAGGGCAACAATTTGTCTTACTTTGTCCTCAACTATTTGTGCGTGCTAGTGCGATATCTACCTCTTTTTATTTTTAATATCATTGGATTCTGGTCATAGAAAACAATACATTTGATTTGACCCAACACGCATCACGTTTCATCGGGTGGCGTCGGGTGTTAATAATGTGTTTCCGGCTTTAGCATATTGACTTACATTCTCCAAGTGTGTGAGGTTGTACATCAATCCTGGTGGTAACTCCTGGATACTATTCATAAAGAACTCTACAGATCCAAGTTCAGGAGTATGAGCCAGCGATCCAGGTGCCATTGAAGATATGTTACAAGTAGTAAGAGATAGACTTTTGAGGGAATTTAGACCTGGAAGCAAAGAATATGGGTTAAATGGTTTATCATCATCAACGACGATATAATACTAGACTCCGCATGCACGATCTAAAGAACACAAACTATTCTGTCAACTCGCTGAGGTACTACGTAAGCGAGGGGGACGGGGTACTGCGTTGTGATTGACTAACTCAAGGTCTGTTCTGTCTCAACGTATGTTTACGGCTCCAGGAGTGGTCGAAATGAGACGAATATAAGACTTTTTTGCCTAATGTGTTGATAGACATCGGTCGCCTGTTATTACGAGTCTAGTATTATATCGTCGTTGCCACCTGCCAAGCGTGGGGATTATGGAACCCCCCCCTCCCAATATGATATCACGCTTACCTCTAAACGCATTGACTCCAATTTCTTGAATATTGTTACCCCACATGTTCAAGATCTCCAGTTTCTTCAGACCGTTGAAGGCATCCTCTGGTATTTCCTTAATATCACCTTCAGAAAGTTCTAGAAACTCGAGTTGAGTGACGTTGGAGAATACATTGCTTTCCAATGTTAATTTTGTGCCACTGATCCTCAAGTTTTTTAGATTTGGCAGCGCGAGGATGGCTGATATGGGGATGGTCTTTTCTGGACCTAGAATTGGAGATAATTTGGTTATAATAAGCAGTCATATTGGTTTCAAGCGCCAAAAAATATCATCATCAGCCTATAAATGTTCCCACTGCTGGGACACAGGCTCTCTGTGAGAGGCAGTGGGTCATTATCCACCACGTCCCAGTGCGGGTTGGTAGATGTCACATGTCTTCGAATTTTTGGTTCTAGGACATGCCGGTTTCCTCACGATGGCGATGTTTTACTTCACCGTTTTGAGAGCAGTGGTGGGTGGGAGATATGTGAAAAGATGTGTTGCCCCAGTGGTACCGGTCTCGACTTGCGAGTTTTAGGTAGTGGATTCGAACCTCGCCAGGCGCATTACTTTGTGTAATTTATAAAATTTATTTCATCACCACTGCTCTCAAAACGGTGAAAGAAAACATCGTGAGGAAACGAAGACATGTGACATCTACCAACGCGCACTGGGCCGCGTGGTGGATTATGGCCGCTCCCTCTCACAGAGAGGAGGCCTGTATCCTAGCAGTGGAAACATTATAGGCTGATGATGATGACGATGAATGAGCCTGACGGGGTTCAAACTCAAGACCTGCAACTCGAAAATCAGGACCGATACCACTGGGCCATCATTGCTCTTCACATATCTCCCACCCATTATTCCCCACACCTCAAATCAAATCAAAAGCATCTATTTCAAGTAGACCAGTTACAGGCACTTTTCAATTATCAAACACAAATAAAATATAATGAAATACTACAAAATTATGTTGCTACAGTCCCAGTCACAAGACATAAAAACTGTGAATGTACCGTAGATGTAGATGCTCATTCCAAGAAGTAGATCTCTATGGAGAAGAACGTGCAAGAAACTCCATGGACACTCTTTTTAGATCGCCAAATTTATTACAGATCCTTTGGCATCTTCCTTTCTTACCTCGTCTAATCATCAAATGCGTGACATCTCCCATCCCGGTCATATGCTCCCTCATCAACGGTGTCTTCCCATCCCACACGTTCAGGTAGTTCGCCACCGACGTCATCTGAAGAGCTTCAGGCAGACACTCCAGGATTGAAGGAGGACAATATCTTATCATCAGGGAGGAAAGAGTCATGTTGTTGCCGAAGTTGTAAACTGGGAGATCTGCGCAGGTGAAGTTTGTGCCCTGGAATAGAGAGAGAGAGAGAGAGATATCCTGGTTAGAGATTTGGGATCACGGGACCGGGCTTTTTTTAGGGTTCATGGCAGAAAACGGAACCCTTAGGGTGCTCCCACATCTATCGACGCGGAATCGGATTTTTCCGTCACCCTTTCTCTTTCTGTCGCTTAGAACTGCTATTTGCTAGACCGGAGCACCCTAATGGGTGAGTCATTGAACATGCCCGAGTCGACGGCGGGCGCGTCGTAGTGCTAGTGTTTCTGTCTCAGGTCAAAGTTGTACACTAACTCGATAGATGGCGTTGTCGTCGAATTAAATCGCGCTATGGTTTCGTTACCGCGCGACATACATAAGGTTCGGAGACAGCAAATTAATCTAGACCATCGCTCAGTTCATGAAACGCATTGCCACGCGCTTCTTCGAAACTGCAGTTAGGCACCCCAATCCGTTAATCGCATCGTCCGCTCGATACGATCCATCGCGCATTAGCTCCATTCGCCGTCCAAGGCATTCTCTAATCACCCCCGATGACCCCATCACTCTCCTCCAGGAGAGCCGTAGGGAAACCAGCACGCTTCGTAAACACAGACACAAACCGTCATTCCGCCCTCGCCGCCGAGGCCGCCCGTCGCGACGCCCAAGTCAATGCCCTCCCCGACCCTTGCAAGAGCCAGCCCGCGATGCTGAGCCAGTAGTTTTAAATTAGCCCCTAAATAATGAATATTTAGTTATCCAGCCTGTCCCTTGCTGTCCTCTGTCAGTGACGTCCTAAGCCGAGGTCCGTACCCCACAGGGGGTGCCCTTAGCGTGTGGTCACTTAGTTTTTTAACTTTAGTTTGTAAGCCCCTGGCTGGAGGCCTTAGAATCATCTTTGGCAGCCACAGGAAAGTCCGGTTGAGCAGCACACAACCTAGTAGAGGTTGACCTGCGAGATGCCAGTATCAAAAAAAAAAAAAAAAAAAAAAATTAATCTAGCAAATAATATCGTCGTTCCACCCGACAGCGGGGGAACACCATCTATACATAAATAATAAAACTGTAGAAAAATAAATTAATTAAAAATATAGCCAGCGTGTTAAAGGACAACCAATAGCACCCATTTCTAGCATTTTTAGAATTTTTGTCTGTTTGTCTGTACTTATGTCTGTTTGTATGTTTATTTGTTCGGGCATCACGTAAAATGAAATCTCAAATTCAAACTCATAAACGTCGTTGACGAATTCAACTAGTTGATTCACTATACAGTTAACGTTATTACGTTGACAGGAGATCAACGGTTGATTCAACTAGTTCGTTGCTTCAACGCTCATCCCTACTGTGTTCAACGCGCGTCGCAACGACTTGCGACGTCTGTCGTCGTGGGCGTCTATCACTGCGGCTGGGGTGGAGGGAGAACACTGTCCTCTCTCTTCCGCGCTCCTTCTCAAGCATGACTGCTTCGCAGAAGGAGGCGACCGCTTCCAACTCCGTCTCGCTCCGCAGAATGGCCTCGACCAATGCCGGGCGCGAGATTTCTCCGCCTATCGCCGTCATGTGGACACGGCGGTGCTCTGCCACGCGGGGCTGTCCTGCACCGTATGCTCCACCGTGTCCTCTGGGCGATGGCATGAGGAAGTTATAACTTTATATTTGTCGCAGAATGAACACAGAAGCACAATAATTTAGAATAACGCCATCTTAATAGATGGCGTTATTCTAAATTTAATATGTTATGTTGTAATGTTGGTTCTAAACATGATAATTCATGCTGCGGAATCAAAACAGAAACAGTTTGGAATCTCTATTCATTATTGTTAATTTAGAATAACGCCATCTATTATCGTTGGCCTGGAATCAAAACAGAAACGCAATTTAGAATCTCTATTGAGATTGTGAATTTAGAATAACGCCATCTATCTCTCATTGGACTAACTATTAAGTTAGAATTGACAGAATCGGTCCGGCAAGCTGGTAGACATCTTGGTTGCTCCTCAATGTTAAACTTCTCGCGTTCCTAAGTTTCTAATCGAGCGATATCTCGGACATCCTTGACTATTTTGTATTCACAGTGTGTTAGCAAGTAATTAAAAGTGCTAACGAAGACTTTGTGAGTGTTATTTCCGATATCCCAACCCGTTCCGTCTCCGTTATATTTATACACACCTGGCATTGAATATTAACATATTCGTTGTTCCTAGCATTGTAAATGAGGTTCGCGGCTCCTGCCTGGCAGTAGAATTCCAGTTCATCTGAAGTGGTGCAGTTGCACTGCTCAGGGCAGTCCCGTGCCAGCGACAGGGAGGCAGTCAGCGCCAGCAGTAGAAGACGCATTGTATTAGCTTGGTGGTGACATCACTAGAAAGAGAGAGAAACATAAGTTAATTCAGGCCAAGAGACTGTCTAACATCATGTCCTCTACAAACAGTTTAAGGTACAGCTTGACATAAAACTGTAGAAAACCGGAAGTCGCCACTGTCTTCGCGCTACTAGCACTTCGATTTTTTTTTTTTTCACTTATTACGTTAGTTTTATGGCACAATAATAAATCTAACAAATCTGCGTTCTTTGTTTACATCAAATATCAAAGATTTTAAAACGTTGTCAGAAAGAAAAAGATTAGTTCCGTTTCAATCCGTTCTGGCCAAGCTATAGGTGCGGCCAATAAAGGCCTTATTGGCCGCACCTATAGCTTGGCCAGAACGGATGACAGTTAAGCAGGAATTGAAAAAAAAAACGAAAACTGTCAACATGAATCGAATTTTGACATTTTGTTTTTTTTTTATTTTAATGTTAATCATTATTTAAATAAACTATCTGCGAGATAGAAAATATAAAAATGTAGCCTGTACTTATAGTAGGTAACGTAAGCAAGAAAGAAATGAAAAAAAAAAAAACTTTTTTTGCGAATCTCCAAACGTTTTAGATCGAACATTGTTCAGTAACATGGGCTGAGTTACCACACGAGACGTTTTGCGCTAACGTTACACGTTGTATTATGGGGGCGTATACTAAAACGTTTTTTACCGTTGTTAAAGATAATGGTTAGTAACCCTTCATTGCGCGAGTCCGATTTACAATTAGTCGGTTTTGTTTGTTTAGTTATCTCAATGTGACTAAGAGAGTGATGAGTATGAATGTTGATGGATGGAGAGGAAGAGGAAGGCCAAAGAAGAGATGGATGGATTGTCTAAGGAATGATATGAAAGAAAAAGGAGTAGATGATACTATGACGTGTGATAGAGGAGAATGCAATGATATTATAAAGTCATAGATATGTTATACGCGTACAAATCGACGGAAAAAACTGTGCCGCACCGAGCGGCAGCACAGATACACACTTTTTTATTCACACATTACATTTTACTACAAGTAAAAAGGATAGCTTGATACAAAGCAATAAGAAAAAAAGTGACAGCTAGATAAACAAACAGCGCCACGCGCCATCAATCCCCTCGCACGTCAGCGTCTCCTCTCACTCGCACCCGTGCTCGCACTCTTTCTTTTACGACGCCATATTTATAGAAACGTAATTTATAGAAACGTAATGTAAATAAAAATTTGTGAAAATATTAAAGATAAATAGTATATTTACGAATGTTATGTGATTCCTTGACTTTTAGATGTCTTGCATGTTTAATTTGTACAATATCTCATCACACACGACGGCATTTTCGATAGTTTTGAGTCCCTTTTACTTTTAATTCAGTCTGTGGCACGTGAAGTGCCGCTGGCAACGTCGCACTGAGATCAAGATGTGTGAATCAGCCTCATTTGAGCGTATATGTTATTGAGCGCGTATGACGTATCTACACCTTTTTTACTTATAATATCATTGGGAGAATGGAAGAAAAAAACGTGTTGCGCCGACCCCAAGTAAAATGGGATAAGGGCAGGAAGATGATGAGTTATCTCAATCTACTTTATATTTGCAAAGCTTATAAATCAATAACAGAAAGAATTTACATTTCTCAATGTATGCCACGATGAACAACAGTTATTTTCAGACGCGCCGTTTATTTTTAGAAGCTGAAAAAGATAAAAACATTTAGGTGTTTGAAGAAAATTCGTTCAACGAAAATCTAAACTTAGGAATCTAAAAACTAGTGTCCGACCGAAACTGATTTTTCAGCCGAAACCGAAACCGAAACCGAACTTTCGGCCTTGCTCTCAGTTTCGGCCGAAACCGAAACCGAAACTTTTTAAAATTTAAAATTTAAATCATTCAAAATTTCGATTATTTTTTTGAAATTACTTAACTGTTTTCTTTTAAAAATAAATGTACTGAACAGCTGATTTTTTTTTCACGATTTCGATTTGCTCCCATTATAAAAATTGTTTGTTATCATGAGCACAATCACGTGTTTAAGTATCGTACACTTATTGCCAGTCACCCTATATAGGGACAGACAAACACATAGCTGAAAGTGACTTTGTTTTATACTACGTAGTGAATAGTGAATGAATACAAAATTACTGAGTTGAAAAAAATTTCAAAAGGTTTTTTTCAAAGAACAAACTGCTATCTTATGTTTCGAATACAGTCACTCCTTTTTTTTTAACTTGGTAAAATCATCAAATGAGTCCTCCAACCCCGGGCAGGGCGGGAGGGACTGTCAGACTTCTGACTAAAATCCACGGTGTCCTTCATTAGCTCTTTATGCTCCGGGGTCACGATAAGGAAATAATCCCGAGACCCCGAGGCTTTGGCCCTCTGAGAGGGGGTCCCGTCATTGTGCTGACGCTCTTTGAGGCGCGCGTGGGACACAACGTGCCGTCGACCAGGGCATGGTCCATGGTTGGGCAGCAAGTTGCCCTTTACTCGCTGCCTGCATGCCCGCGCCTATTGTGGCCGGAAATCGTCTAGCGACGTCGGTCGCCGTGGGCGTCCACCACCGCGGGTGGGGCGGAGGGAGGACACTGTCCTCTCTCGCAGCGGCCCGCCTCTTCCTTCGCGAGCATTACTGCTTCGCAGAAGGAGGCGACCGCTTCCCACTCCGTCTCGCCCCGCAGCATGGCCGCGGCCAATGCTGGGCGCGAGAGGTCTCCGCCTATCGCAGCCGTGGGGACACGTCGGTGCTCTGCCCAAGCGGGGCAGTCTTGCACCGTATGCTCCACCGTCTCCTCCGGGCGATCTTCGCAGTGGTAACACCCAGGCGTTTCCTCCTTTCGCATCAGACACAGGTACCTCCCGAAACTTCCGTGTCCGGTTAGGACCTGCGTCAAGCGGTAGGTTAGGACGCCATGACTTCTTGATAAAGTATTTTAATAATTAACGTACGTAACAAATATATTTTATTATGACATGAATATACAAGACATACTATTTTTTTTTTATTAGCCTGTTCTGTCCCACTCCTGGGCAAAGGCCTCCCATACTATTATTGGCAGCTAATTCAAAACATAACCTCAACTCACGATCAAATGGAAGGTGGCAAACGGAGAGCCCCGCCGCGCGCCGCTAGCGAGCAAGCACGTATTAGCTACGAATTTTACCGAACGACGCACGAAAATGCACGAACAACTGAGTTTCGGCGAGGCCGAAAGTTTCGGCTATATTCTGGCCGAAACCGAAACTACGGCCGAAACTAGATTTTTTGGCCGAAACCGGCCGAAACCGAAACCGAAACCGAAATTTCGGTCGGTCACTACTAAAAACCGTACTGTATACAAACTTAAAAGATGTAAACACGTAATGCGAGTCCCGACTGGTGTAACGCGTAATGTAATCCACCAGTTGTGCTCATTGTGTTATGAGTCGAGCTACAAATGACGATAACTGACACATGCTTGCACTGACTGGACAGGTCCACTCAAATCTGTGTGGTTCTTTCTTCAAAAGACCATCTCAGACACCCGCATGGTCGCGTGTAATGTAACGCGAATTCTACGTCGCATCGTCGGGGTCTACAAGTAGAATTCGCTTTACATTACACGGTTGATTACATTACGCGTTACATCAGTCTAGTGCTTACATCTTTGTTATGTAACATAGGTAGGTACTACAAATCTTATAAAAGGAACTGTTTTCAAAAACAAACAAACACAAAAAATTATAGTTAAATACTTAAAACGAACTTTTCTTTCGGATGTCGGTTGGCTTTGTTTTTTATTTCATTGACTAGACTATTGCCACCGACTTCCAAAAGAAAAGTTATTTTAAATTAAGTACAAACTTACATTTTTTTTGTGTTTGTTTTGCTTTATGAAAACCACGGGTTTCGTGCTGACTCAAGGCTCTTTTTTCATCGTGGTAAAATCATCAAATGAGTCCTCCCACCTAGGATGGGACTGTAAGACTCATACTGACTAAAATCCACGATGATCCCTCAATAGCCCTTTACGTTCCAGGGTCACGATTACCTCATGAAGCAGTCTCGCGACCCCAGAGACCACAGGCTTCTGGATTTTTCCAGGTTACCGGCGTTTATCGTCGACTTAATCTGGGTTTTCAGCAACGACGATATAATACTAGACTCCGCATACACGATCTAAGGAACAAAAACTATTCTGTCAACTCGCTGAGGTACTACGTAAGCGAGGGGGACGGGGTACTGCGTTGTGATTGACTAACTCAAGGTCTGTTCTGTCTCAACGTATGTTTACGGCTCACAGGAGTGGTCGAAATGAGACGAATATAAGACTTTTTTGCCTAATGTGTTGACAGACATCGGTCGCCTGTTATTAGGAGTCTAGTAGGTACTATATCGTCGTTGGTTTTCAGGAACCTTCGACAATACGCCGGAATTCTTCGAAATTCCTACCATTATTTGGACAGTATAATGCACACTTTGTACTTAATCTCGTTGAGTCAGACTTTGCTCCGTCTTGCATTTATTTGCCAGGATGCAACATATTATTTACTATCCGTGATAACACCATCGCTATGTGCATAATTCGTCATAAAAATCATCACGTGTAGACTGCAAATATTCAAACTTGATTGAATACAATTTGAATTCAGAACGAAAACTTTGATGTGCAAATGGTAGGCTATGCGTATGCGGTAGTGGCCTAGTGGTATCGGCCCCGACTTACGAGTTGTAGGTTGTGGGTTCGAACCCAGCCAGGTTTCATTTTTCAGCCTGTACTGTGCTATTGCTGAGAAAACCGGTTTAGCCAAACGCGGACAAACATAAAGGTCGAATTGAGAACCTACTTTTTTATTGTTCATCAAACATTTGCCACACTCAGAAACGCCCCTACACACCAATGCATCTGCGTTCAAATGTAAAACAGCATAACCAATAAATTAATAAACGAGTTGATAAAACAATTACATTTTAACGTTTAAATATAGCTGTGTATGGATAAAACAACTCATATGGTCAGATAAGCGTTTGTAAAATGTAATATTGTTATTTTTATTCGCCAGCAGCATCGACAGACGTCACGAACCGATTTCTCGCAAAAACCGAAAGGAATAGGTATATAATAATATTCCACAACTATCACACAACGCCATCTAGACCCAAGCTAAGCAGAGCTTGTGTTATGGGTACTAGACAACTGATAAACATAATTATACATTTCTAAATACATAAATATTACACATAACAAATAATCGTGCTCATCACACTAACATTTGTCCTGGGTGGGAATCAAACCCACGACCAGTCAGGGTCACTAACCACTAGACCAACAGGCCTGTCACTACATAGGGCAGTAGGGCTGGCTATCATAATTGCGACTTAGCCGTTTTCCTCTCTCCTAATTTGCTGTGTCTAATAGAGTCCATATTGATCATTGTTATAAATGTTAAGTGCTTTTAACACTTATGGAATGCAATAAATTATTAACAACGTACAATAAGGGGGCGTTTTTTTTTAAGACTTCTATCCCTCGTTGCTGTTAGTCAGCTCTTAAGTCTGACAACCAGTCTCACCATGGGGTATCGTATTACCCAGTTACTGTGTTGTGGAGGTCCGATAGTCAGTCGCTCCATGTAACATACTGATATTCAACTGCATTTGGTTCGACTGGAAGCAGACCACAATGTAGTTGGGAAAAGGCAGGCAGAGGCAGATGAGCACCGGTATTAACATCGCTCATGTACACAACAAGCTAATAAAATTCCCTATCTCAAAAACTGCTGAACCGATTTTAATGATACTTGCATTATTCCCTAAGGTGAACAATCCCTAGTACATCAAAAAAATAATTTTGAAAATCGGTCCACAAAAAATAAACATCATCGACATAGCGGAAATCAAAAAATGCTCACAAAATAAAAAGTACTGAACCAAATTGGATGAAATTTTCGTGGGACCAAATGGCAAGTATACTGCATCGAACAAAAAAAAGAATCACACTAATCGGACTAAAAACCTAGGAGTAATCGATGTACATACATAAAAAAAAAAAGAACATACCAACCGAATTGAGAACCTCCTCCTTTTTATTTAAGTCGATTAAAATCTTTAACGGAATAAAACCTCTGATTGAGGAAAATTAAAAAGTAAAAATCCAACATTATACTGTACTGCGATTGAATGCCAAACAAGATAGGTCAAATGTTAATACAATATACAACACACGCAACTTTATTATCTACTAAAACACTAGTTTGATAACAACTCCACTACATTAATTACTAAAATATAATTAATTTAAAAACCCAACTCACGTTATAAAGACCTAATAAATTAAAATCACCAAAACACTTCACTATTTAAATAAAATAATTATGTACACCGCCGAGTAAAAATAAAAACACTGTTTTTCACAAAAAACCGGAGCTCTAAGATACGTCCGCTCTCGATAGCGACCCGACTGCGTATGAAGCTGATGGGTTGCGATAGTGCGAGTACGCATCAAAACAATGAATTAATGATATACCTAGTATGCGAAATAATAATATTAGATAATGCCTGCTGCGTTGCTTGCATGTAGTTCAATATATAAACCCCACGAGAACGTCAAAATATTTTGTGTTAAATCGTGGTTATAAACAACTTGTGTAAGTACCATATTTCATTCAAATTCGTTCATTCGTTTTTGTTTGAAAGAGTTATAAATATCCGCACATCCATCGTCTCAAACTTTGGTATTATTTTAGTAAGATAATCAGACATCTGGTATAATTTTCTACTTTAGCGTTTTAATTTCCGTTTTAAATGTCTTAACAAGGTCAGTTTTTTACTCTAAAATATAAGCTCAGATCAAGTTTACATCAAGCGAGCGCCACAAGAGCGATTTTCCTGTAGTTTGAAGACACAATCTGCAAAATTACATCAATTATTCTATTGAGAAAAAGAAAAATAGCGTCGACCCCAGTATGCTACCCTGAGGAACTCCGCGATTTAACAGAAAATACGACACTTAGGGCCGAGTTCACCGACTTTTAAAACGGCTGTTTATCATTTGAACAACTGATTAAATCATTTTTAATGTTCACCATACGCTAACCAGTGTTTACAGCCCTTAAACAGCCGATTGTTTTAACCGAGCTCAAAAGCATCGTTTAACCGCGTTAAACCACCCATTTGACATTTGATGTGAGTTGACATAACAACAACAGTTTCAACATTACTTACTTATTTTATTTAGATTTTTCGCTCTGTTTGTGAATAGTTAAACATGGAGACAGTGTTCAATGATAACTATCAAAATCACTACTTAGACCTTCTTGAAAATCTAGAGGATATAGAGACCAGAACAAGGCGACCTAGAGTATTTCATGTGCGTCGGAATTATTACGAAGAATTTACTGAGGAATCTTTTAAAACTAGATTCCGTTTGTCAAAACCTGCTGCACTGAACGTACTACAACTAATAGAGAATAAACTAGAGTTCCCGAACGATAAGTAAGTACCAATAATTATTATAACCAAGCTTTACTGTGTGTTTTGTTATTATTGCCTGGAGCCAGTAAGTGAAAAAAAGAAGTGATTGTACCAAATGGTTGGATAGAGGTAGGTACATAATTGTAAATAATTTTAGGTAAGTAGGTACTTACTACAAAAGAAATGATTCATAAATCTAAGAGTTGCAGTGGCACAGAGGTACCATCTAGCTTGTTACCCAAAAAACAAATTAATGCTACTCTTTAAAATTTCCGCAAAAACCTCCAATAAAAAAATTGTAAAGTATTTAATGTAATCTTTTCCTTTATTACAGGAATAATTCCTTGGCACCTATAAATCAGTTACTATTGACTTTACGTTACTACGCAACTGGATGTCATCAACTGACCATGGGTGATTTTTCTGGAGTGAGTCGACCAACAGCTAATCGTGTCATTCACCGAGTAACTGCAGCAATAGCCTCCCTGAGCCGTGATTTCATCAAGTTTCCGCAGACTGATGCAGATATTAGAAAAACCCAAATAGATTTTTACAATATAGCCAGATTTCCAAAAGTTATAGGTGCTTTGGACTGCACACATATAAAGATTATATCACCAGGAGGAAGCCATGCCGAAACCTTCAGGAATAGAAAAGGCTATATGTCAATCAATGTGCAAGCTATTTGTAATGCCCAATTGTTATTAACTGATCTAGTAGTTAGGTGGCCAGGAAGCACACATGATGAACGGATATTCAGTGCATCTAGAAGGCATGCCATGTTTGAATTGGAAATGTATGGTGATTCAGTGCTTCTTGCGGACAGTGGGTACATGAATAGGAATTACATGATGATGCCATTAGACAGAGTTGCTACATCAGCAGAATCTCTATACAATGAATCCCAAATCAGGACACGCAACCCAATTGAGAGGTTATTTGGGGTTTGGAAAAGGCGCTTTCCAGTGTTAGCCCTGGGAATTAGGGTAAACTTGAAGAATGCGCCACCTATTATAGTGGCTACTGGAGTATTACACAACATCCTACGAATGAGAGGAGAAGAAATGCCTGTTGACGATCCGAATCTATTCCTACCAGCACCATGGGAAGAAATGTTACACCAGGGAAGAATACAACGTTCTCTAGATAATAATGTAAGAGACATTAATTCCAACAGGAGATCATTAATATCAAATTATTTTCACAGTCTTGTTTGAACAATCAGGAATGTTATTAATTAAATAAAACTATTTTAATTAATCAACTGAACATTTTTATTACACATAAAATTTACTATATTGTCTAAAAAAATACTAAGTAAAACAATAAACAAGAAGAAATAAAGACACAACAAAATTATGCATTCATAAGTTTTTGGGTCTTTATTTGTTCTTGTTTTAATTGTTCATCCAGAATCGCTAATCTGATACGGGATTCCTTCTCTGCATTTTCTTTTAAATTTTTTACCAACTCAATTTTTTCTTTGATTAATTCATCACCCAAGCAATCAGTTTTAGGTCTTCTTCTTTTTAACCAATTCTCTTGATTTTGACTGGGTACTTTTAACTGAGTTGTTACTGGTGTTTTTAAATTCTTTGGTGTCCATGACGTCCAGGTATCATTGTCCTGTTCACAAAAAAAATGCATAAATAAAGCACTGTCATATATTTTAGAAAGAGGCCGAGTTTGTACACATATACATGGGATCATGCCTTAAGGGGTATGATATAATATCAGGTCACACGTAATAAGGCATGAACCTATTGCCATAATTATTCTGGTTACAATTCCAGAGGACTGTTACATTTTCCTCAGCAAAATAAGTGTTAGTCCAGCAGTTTGGGCTAAATTCTTACCTCGTACAGGTTACCAACTAAGCTGAATTTTAACATTTCTACTTTATAGCATCCTGGACAGTAATAGCCGCCATTTTATACCCCACTGTTGGGCACAGGCCTCCTCTCACATAGGTACAACAGTGAGAAGGAATGGGTGAATGCAGGAATGCGGAGTATATTTAATTTTACAGGTATGGTATGATGTTTCATGTGTCAACTTATAAAAAAGTGGGAACTTACATTTTTTTCTTTCAAAAAACCCTTTACATTGCTGGTGTCAGCATTCTGTGCTACAACCATATGTTGTTCGTCAACCGCTGAAACAACATTTTCTATGTTTTCCTGTAAGAAAAAATGAGTTACAATTTTTAACATGTAGGTAAGTATGTACAATGTTATAAGTAAATTAAGTAGGTATAACAACTTATAAATATTATCAACTCACATTATCTTCTATTGATATGCCTGTATAATCAGTGTCAGCTACTGTATAAACTTCTTCAGTCTGACCTAAGTCTGTTGCTGTCTTCCATTCTATAGTTTCCTGTTGAAACATTAAATTATCAGTCAGAATGCAACAATTTTAGATACAGAATCTGACAATCATGAGGAATTATGGATCTTGGGACTTAGTTCTCTGTTGAGTGCATTATAACTATACAGTGCATAATTATTAGACTTGAATACACAATATATTAGATAAAAGGAAGATTTAAAATACTTACACTGAATATGGGACTGTCGCTGTCGAATTCACTTGAGATTCCCTTTAGAGCTGGTCCTAATATGGCCTCCACTATTGCAGACTCTTTATTAGACGGTGGCGGTGTTGGCGGTTTTCCACCACCTGCATTATCATAGAAAAGAAAAATAAATACATGCACAGATACAGAATAATGCAAATAACTCCGCCTCAACGACCCACTACCACAATATGCCTAATAAACCACGTGAGTAATTGTAAGTTGTTGTACATACCAGTCATAAATATCTGTTTCTTCCTGTCGGCTCGGTCTTTTTTGGTCTGCCTTTTAATATTTTCCCAGCAACATTTTAGAACTGAGTGGGTTCGATGGCAATATGTACTGACCGTGTTGAACTCTTCTTGTAGACGGATCCACCCTTTCAACTTCGACGAATTCGTGGCGGCATCGGTGCGCTTATTTTCGACAACATCTTGGTATTTTAACACCAACTCCGTTAAAATGCGCTTCTCATCGCTTGAAAAATTGCTTGTTCTCTTCTTCTGAGCCGCCATTTCTCAAATAGTAGGTAATTTTACAATAAATCTTCACAAACTCAGACCAAGTATCCAATGAACACGATTTCACAATCACAACACAACAAAATAATGCCCACGTGAATAAAAACTAACAAAAAATATAGTTTGTGAATACAATTGACATTGACAGTAACAGCGCCGGGATGTTATTACCTAACCAAATTAAACACTACAGGCTAGTACAAAGTTCCCAATGCATTTTCGAACTTCTCAAGTTGCAAGCATTGTAATTTATGCTATTAAATAAAGATGTCACTAAAACTCGTGTTGACTAAATATAATGACGTGACTTCGCTAATGAGTAGACTTATATCATTCATTCATTCACTCTGAGCGTATGGTGATTGCCCGATTTAATAATCATGGTTGTAATAATCGTGGTGAACAGTGAATACTTAACCGGCAGCATAAACGATGTTTAAGAATTCATCAGCCGATTACTCAAACATTGGTTATATGAGAGTCGGTGAACTCGGCCCTTAAAGTATTACCTGAACAGACGGATTAAAAATCCCTAATACGGTGGCTATTGTAAGATCTTAGACGTCTTTTTTACTTCAATAATTTTGAACTTTTCCAAAAGAATTTAAAAGTTAACCTTATCAAACGTCCATTCCAAGTCATTTTACTTTGTTTAATTTGTTGTAGGAGACTGCTATGTCTTACAAGACAGTATGAGTTTGAATTTTGAAATCAATCGATATCCAATACCAT
This sequence comes from Agrotis segetum, assembly GCA_036375495.1. Taxonomy (NCBI): domain Eukaryota; kingdom Metazoa; phylum Arthropoda; class Insecta; order Lepidoptera; family Noctuidae; genus Agrotis; species Agrotis segetum. The sequence continues at coordinate 750,647 of JAQSVV010000397.1, forward strand.
AAAAGTAATTTGGGAAATATCCACTTTATTGTTTCGCTTTGATTTTGATTTCATTTGAGTGTAAGTACATGACTTAGACTGGCCTGTTGGTCTAGTGGTTAGTGACCCTGACTGCTATGAACGTGGGTTCGATTCCCTCCCAGGACAAATGTTTGTGTGATGAGCACGTTCATTTGTTCTGTGTCTGGGTGTAATTTATCTATAATACGTATGTATTTAGAAATATATAAGTATGTTTATCAGTTGTCTAGTACCAATAACACAAGCTCTGCTTAGCTTGGGACTAGATGGCGTCGTGTGATTGTTGTGGAATATTATTATTATGAATAACTACCTAATTCCGACCTCTGGTTATCACTTTATGTCCAGTTGGTTCCGTTATCTTTTGGATTCTCCCAGAAATATGTTTTGTTATATTATTATTACTGTTTTTAACAATAGCTTTGATGACACTATCTATAAATTGCGTTTTAGTCCATGAGTAACCCTTTTTATAAACATTGACAAAGGCAAAATGTATTAAATCTCGTGACATCATGAAAAATGTTACGCGTCGCTGTCCGACCATGGATCATGCCCGGGTTGACGGCGCGTTGTGTTCCACACGCGCCTCAATGAGTGTCAGCATTATGACGGGGCCTCTAGAGGGCCAAAGCCTGCCGAGGTCGCGGGACTAACGAATTATCACACCGGAACGTAAAGAGCTATTGAAGGACAACGTGGATTTTAGTCAGTACAAGTCTGACAATCCCTCCCGTCCTGCCCGGGGTGGGAGGACTCGTTTGATGATTTTAACACGATAAAAGTTTACTTAGAGCGTCCCCTTCACATTCATATATCTGTACCTTTGCACGAATTTTCACTCTTTTTTACTTTACAGTATTTACAGCGTTTCTTGTATGAAACAAGTGCGTGTCGGGCCACGCACAGTGTAGGGTTCCGTAGTTGCCTATCAAAATACTTATGCGAACTAACTAAACTGATTCGCTGAATTTAATTTTAAAAAGAAGAATTTTCAAAATCGGTCTACGAGCCTTTGAGAAATCGGGAAAATACATAAGAAAAAAGATTACAACGAATTTAGAACCTCCTCCTTTTTTGAATTTAGTTAAAAATAGTTGACGATAAAAACATACCTATCCCCAAAAAACATACCTATAAAAGCTATAAAGTTGACAAACTTACATTTGCAGTTGTCTCCGATACATTTTGTTTAAGAAATATGATATCCAAGTACATTTTATAAGTTGGTCGACTATTACTCGTAAAGTTGAAAAGCCTACTTAGTCACAATAATTTTCTTTTTAACTTCGTTATATATACTACTATTGTGAATTTTTTCACACCCCCAAACATAACCGTTTAGCTGGTAGAGGGGGGGGACACTCGAATCGAGCAAAATTTAGCACTTTAAAGCTTAATATTTCACAAACGAATTTTTTTATCAAAAAATTGTTAATGGAAACTATCATTATTTTTTAAAGGCCTATTTAATGGTACCCCACACTAAGGGGTACGCGAGAAAAAAAAAATCCTCACTTTACGTGTAAGTACTGGAGGTACCCTAAAAAAAAATATTTTACGAGATTTTATTTTACCACTTTTTCGGCACAACAAAACCGTATATTTACACCAAATTACAGCTCTCTAGTACTATGCGTCTCTGAGCTAAACTGCGGACAGACGGACGGACGGACGGACGGACATGGCGAAACTATAAGGGTTCCTTGTTGACTACGGAACCCTAAAAATGGAACAGCGCCTCTGGTGTGCGAAGAAGGAACTAATTTTTTCCTTGAAAATTGTCAATTTGAAATTGTCAAAGTTCCAGTTTACTTTACATCTCAAATACTGAAAATTCATACTAAGGGTACTACGGTCATACAAACACGCTTGATGTGAGTACCTACTACTACGCTATCTCCAATTGTTACAAATAAGGTCGAACCCACGACCCTGGACATGAATTATTTGATATGATGACATTTGGCTTCTCAACAAAGATAATATATGCTAAAAAAAATAAAGCGGGGTTCCCCTAAACATTAACCCAATGTTATAAAGTCGGCAGTGCGTTGGTCTGTTTGTTACGCTTTTACAACTAAACTGCTGAACAGATTTTGATGTGTGATACAGGGATAAAGGAGACCGTTCCCATACGTCTATCCAAATTCTCTGTTCTACAGTATCTGTTTTTTTTAGTTGGTAAAATCATCAAACGAGTCCTCCCTCCCTGTGATACTGTCAGACTTGTCTTAAAGTATCACATAGTAGTGAATACACTACTGACTTGACTTATAACTAAATCCTTCGTGAAAATTCAGTTGCCTTTTACGTTCCAGGTTCTCGGTTACCTGATGAGACAGTCCCGCGACCCCAGCAGGCTTTGTCCCTCTGTTAGGCACCCGTCAGATTGTTGACAGCAGCGTGACAGCGTTTGAAGCGTGGGCTAAGGGGCCTGGGCGGGCATGGTCCTACCCAACACTTGCCGACTGTATGCCCTTGCCCAAGCTTATACGCCTAAACTGCTCAACGAATTTTAACCAATTTTGGCAGAGGAATAGATGGCCCATGCAGACCCCCTGTTTAAAGAGCACCTTGCATGGCGAGAGGTGCTCTTCAAAATATGTATTATTAAGAAATTAATAAATATAAAAAAATGATAGGTCCTTTTTTTAACCTAAAAGTGTGAACGCAGTCGAGAGTAAAAACTAGTTAGGTATCTGTGTTTTTCTTTTTGCGGTCAGTGAGACTACAAGATAAAAATCCCAGTACTTGGTTACTAATTAAAGTAAAAAAATACAGTAATTATTAATTGGAAATCTGGTATTAACATACGTGCGTGAACATTTTATCCAAATATGTCAGAAATCAATATAGGATAGGTACAAAAAAATTAATGCCACTTTTCGTTGTAATGTTATAACTCAAGAACGGGCTCACCTATCCAAAACAAATGTTTAGGCTTTGTTCGGACTATTTACTAGACTAGAAGAACTCAGACAAGTATTCTTTTTAATTCTACTTATTTTGAAGAACACTTTAACTTTGAAGCCAGTTTTGCAAGATGCTGTGAAAAACCCCGCTCTCTAAGGCGCGGGCCACATTGAAAAGACGTAAGATGAGGACGCGTCGCGGGCAGGCGAAAATGTATGAGAGTCGCGCCCGCGACGCGTCTCTTCTGTATGTTTTACGTCGCGAAGATTCTATTCATTTTGATGAAAGAGACGCCGAAGAGACATAATGGGTACGGTTAGCCGATACAATATTTGAGCAGCACTAAAAGAAAAATGGTGAATGCTGAGTAGCAAAGGCTGAGACAGCTGTCAAAATGCTTCAGTCTCGTTTGAGCTCAGCATAGTTTCAGCCGATAATTTAGTCAGCATAGGCTGACTGTTCAGCATTTTCTGATTTTGTATCGGCTAACCGTACCCAATGTCTCCACCCCGTCTGCGTTTTACGTCTTTTCTAATGTGGCCCGCGCCTAAGGCCACGACACGAGTTAGACTTCAGTCATTGCGTAAGAAATCGATGTACTGGCTTGTTTGAAACTAACTACTAGATAGATCCGTAATTACACAACTTAATTGATTGGATAAACCCTGTGGTTTTAACTTCTCCGATATAAACTATTAAATTAGCACATTTCCTAAATCTGACTATCCTACTATAATATAAACATGAAAGTTTGTTTGGATGTTTGTTCCTCTTTCAATTGTTGAAATTCTGTTTCCCCAGATTTGTCCTAGTTAAGAGAGCATCCGGGGAGCGTCCGGGCCGGCTTTATTTGTAGTCCGGGTTTAAATTCTTGGGCCGCCCGCGACACACGCTCACTTTACGGTCCCCCCCACCCCTCCCAACCCGGGGTGCTAAGACAGGAAACTTCCACGTGCGCCCGTGGACTGGAGTTCCCTCTCGGATACGTCCGGGGGGAAGACCAGTTTTTCGGGCCGGTCGCGGTGCACCCTGGGATGTGGGCAAAAACTCTTCTTTAGGCACTGTGCGCCTAAGTGGTCTCTTTGCCCGTATGCGAATAGCCTGTCGTGTGGATGCTCCAACGCGTGTCCCTCTGATAAGCAGAGGGCACAGCGGCGGAGCGGGCTTGCGGACGGTAAGTGATGGATAACTCGCCGTCCGACCAAGGACCAAGCCCGGGTAGGTGGCGCGTCGTGTTTCGCGCCAATGCCTGCTGGGGTCGCGGGTTTTTTTTAACCCAGGATGCCGTGGCACCGGAACGAAAGGGCACTTATTTTAAAAAAAAAACCCTCCCGACGCAGTTGCCACGGTGCGCACTTCGTCTATGTCCGGGACTCTAAAATCTGGGGTTTTCATGCGCCTTGTCTTGGTTTCCAAATTTTAGAGATGGCAACCCTAACCTGGATTAACAAATAGGATAGTTTTTATCCTAATTGTATGTTCCCACGGGACGTGTTGTAGCGGCTTGCAACTGCTAGTAACTAATATATTATAGAAGAGATATTTTTTTAGAAAAACTTTTCATGCAAGAACGACTGAACGGGTTTGAATGAAAGGTACAGCGTGACAAAAAACTGTAGAAAACCGGAAGTCGCCACTGTCTTCGCGCTACCAGCACTTTGAATGTTTTTTTCACTTACCTATTACGTTAGTTTTATGGCACAATAATAAATCTAACAAACCTGCGGACTTTGTTTACATCAAATAACAAAGATTTTATAAACGTTGTCAGAAACAAAAAGATTAGTTCAGTTTCAATCCGTTCTGGCCAAGCTGTACATAGATAGTTTATATTATTAACTTGGATTAACACATAGGTTTTTATCCCGATGTAATGTCCCCGTTGGATAATTTTCAAGTTTGAAGCTGTGTTGACAACGACTGGTTCATCTAAAAACTACGCAGACACACAGATCATAAATTACTACGTATTCATAATTGACTGATAACCATTTTAATTGCTTGAACCATTAAGTACCTATATAATATACAAACAAATTAACATGAACGTGTCCGAATAATAAATAACACTAGTGTTTGTGAGATACGCCACGTTTTTTTTAACTAGGTATCCAAAAATGCGAATGCGATTATAAATAACATCAGCTACAAGATGTCCACTGCTAAACAAAGGTATTAAGGCCAGCCAGCACACACCAAAACGCGACGTGAAGTGAGGCGCGGGCCACATAGAAAAGACGTAAGACGAGGACGCGACGCGGATGTGCGAAAATGTATGAGAGTCGCGTCCGCACCCAGTCTCTTCTGTGTGTTTTACGTCGCGACGCGTATGAAAGAGATGCCGAAGAGACATATTATGTCTCCGCCCCGTCTGCGTCTTACGTCTTTTCTTTATAGCCCGCGCTTAACGAAACTGGAAATATGAATCTTTTCTTGAAGTAAATAGAGGTAGATTTTCAGTAGCACTAATGAAAATATGTACGCACAGCGTCTCGCGTCCGGATATGAATTGACCTTAGGCCACCACGCATATCAAGTACGCATTTCCAAAATCGTCGTAACTCGATGTGAACTGACCCTAATGCGAGTGAAGCTACGGGCAGAAGCTAGTGTTAATTGTTAAGTGTCATTAAATTTGTAGAAATTACGTCGGAAAAGTGACGTAGATCAATAATTATATCGCTGGGATTAAACGACGTTTTTCCTTGTTGGGAAATATTAATTAGACCAGTTTTATAAGTCAACAAGTTATAGATTTAATTAACTTTCTAGTTGTAGGTATAATGTAATAACGGAAATGATTTATTTATCGAACTAAAAGGGATATAATTATAATATGCGGAACCAAATTGTGCAGTTTTATTTCATACGGTCAAACGGGGTGAATACGGAAGCGAGGGTAGGGTTACCATCCGACCGGATAAAGCCGGTCTAGACCGAGTTTTTGCGTGTTAGGGACTGCCTCCACGAGCGAGAGAATCGCGACGAGTCCGCCCTTATATCGTCGGATAATCTCCACGAACGAGCGATAATTCCGCCGCGTATCGTCGCGAGTCGTTACGGTATCGCGGCGATTCCGCGGCGACTCGTAACGGTATCGCCGCGTTTTGCGATAGGCAATGCTGAAATGACGCTGCGTTTGACAGCGCGCCCGCCGCGCGCTCGTCGCGAGAGCGCCGCGAGCGCGCGGCGGCGGCGGCGGCGGTCGCGTTGCCAGTCGCGGCGGGCTAGCGACGATGTAATGACGTTTTGCACGCTCGTTGCCACTCGTCGCATCGCGGCGATAATATCGCCGTGTGGAGACGGTTCCATAGAGAGTGTATAGAAAAACGTGGCACGGCGATAATATCGCCGCGATTCTCTCGCTCGTGGAGACAGCCCCTTAGACCGGACTCCGGACTCCGTCCGGATTTTACATCAGGCCGGATTTTTTTCAAATTGCATGTCTTCCCACCCGCTCAAGCGACGAGTGAAAACTCGAAAAAAAATTAGCTGTTCAGTACATTTGTTTGCTTAACAATAATTATGAACAGCTGATATTTTTTCACGATTTCGGCTTTGCTCCCATAATAAAAATTGTTTGTTATCATGAGCACAATCACGTGTTTAAGTATCGTACACTAATTACCAGTCACCCCATATATTCACTACAGACGTGAAAACTACAACGAGTGTATTAAGTAATTTTTTTGGCAGGGAATTCCACCTTTCAAAAGTTACATTGTACATGATATTATTATTATTAGGATGTAGTCGTAAGTATGAATGTAAGATAAATTCACAGAAATCCAAACATATGGCCCTGTTTGCGTGGGTGACGCATCACCGCCAAGAACCAAGATATAGATAAACCACATCTAAAATTAACCAAGTGCTGTAATGTACGAAATTGTTATTTCAAAATGGGTTCGGGTTATTTTTGATTTATTCCGCGTTCAACCCCCAAATTTTTTTTAAATCCACGGTGTCCTTCAATGGCCTTTTATGTTCCGGGGTTACGGTATTGGGATAATTCCCACGACCACGGCAGGCTATGGCCCTCTAGACGGAGGCCCCGTTAAAATTTACCTTAGGGAAGATTCTAAAGATTTCGTTTCTAGATAAAGATTACTGTCAGGTACCCTACGCAGATAGATTCCTGGGGGGTATTTGGATCAAATTGTCATATGAAAATGGACTCTTTTACAAAACCCACACGCAAAAGGTACTTAACCGAATTTGAACTCACAACCTCATGCAAGATAGGAAAGGTCTTATCCGCTGGGTCAACGATAAATATGGAAAACCCAAATAAGTTTGACAAATAAAAAAGGTCATATTTGTGGTGTTCGTAAAAGTTTCTTAATATTACGACCTCCAGATCTGGGGAACTACAGCACCTCGAAAGTTTACTAAAACCACAAGTACCTTACCTATGTATTTTACTTTTTGGGTTTCCACAATTGTTTGTGTAATTGTGTTTGTATCTAAAACCGTGGGTTCCGGCTGTCATTTGTAGATCTTTGACAGTCGTTACTGAGTCAGAAGCTCTAAAGTCTGACAGCCATTCTTACCATGGAGTATCGTTTTATCCAGTTACTGTGTTGAGGAGGCCCGATAGTCAGTCGCTCCATGTAACATACTGATATTCAACACATATTTATATTTTTTGTGGTAACACGGTAAATTTTTAAACTCGGACGCTCTCTAAACTAGGACAAAATCCGGGGGAACCCGGACGGATAGCAACCCTACTTCTGACAGTCGTCAGAAGCAAGTAAATATGTACTTGTTTATGATGTTATGCGAATTTTCAGAGTGATCGCAAACATTTCTTGATGTGTGAACAAAAAAATACCGACCGAATTGAAAACCTCCTCCTTTTAGAAGTCGGTTAATACAACATGTTGGGGTCATTCAACCATAATTGTATGGAGATTAGTTTATCAATACATACTTCATTTTAATATGGGTTAAGGAAAACATTGCCGTTTTTGGAAGGTAAGCATTCAAGGCTCTCTCTAACATACATGGAATACGTCACAACAAACAAAATATTTACCAGCCTTTTTTAAGTGGTAGAAAATCTTCTAACCAGTCTCCTGTCTCATTGTAGGGACTTCCAGACTGGTACTGACTAATAATTACCCTGTTATACGTAATAAGTTACGCTTTTATACATTTTGTATGAAAAGGACGCTGTAGAAACACAGCGCCCCGTCTACGTCTTACGTCTTTTCTGTGTTACCGGCGCTTTTAAAAGACCTTTCCGAAACCCCGCGAAGGCATTAGACCCTATGCGGCCCCGTTAATTATACTGACAGCTCTAAAAAGCGCGCGTGGAACACTACCCGCCGAATAGGAGTTGTAACAGTAACAGGTATAACCGCATACCTGTTCCTCCTAATCTTGATACAATATAAAATTCCAAAAACCTGTTACAAAATAACAGTCTGTTATTACATACTATGTGGGAACAGCAGCTTTTACGAAGACACTTAAAATTGTTCCCACTAGCTGCTTCTTTTTCTAAATATGGTGTTACCCTTGCGAAAAAAGGAAAAAGTTTGTGACGACCGCAACAGGATGTCACTGTTTAACATTTTTATCTTATTTTAACAAAGATGTTATGTATGAATAAAGATAAACTTAAGATAATAAGCATGAATCATCTGCCTGCCTTTTCCTGGGGTCGGCTTCCAGTCAAACCAGATTCAGTTGAATATCAGTATTTTACATGGAGCGACTGACTATCGGACCTCCACAACCCAGTAACCGGGTAATACGATACCCCATGGTAAGACTGGTTGTCAGACTTTAGAGCTTCTGACTAACATAACGACTGTCAAAGATCTACAAATGACAGGCGGGACCAACGGCTTTATTGAATTATAAAGAAGATAAAGAAGACGGGTTTTTAAAGATGAATTCAAATGCTTAAAAGTTTCGTATCTTCATCAATTTATGTAAATTTTAATGAATTACGATATTGCAAATCCCAAATTCTAAAATGGGATATCGGAAAACGATAATTCGTGTGACGTAGAGGATAAACCTCAAGGAAACCGATAATTTGTTTAATAAACAAGCGTTTTAATTAATTACTTCCTTTTACATAATAATATGCAGGAAAAAAAATCTTACCTACTTATCTTACTAATTAATATTATAAATACGAAAGTGAGGATGGATGTATGTATGGATTTTCTTTTCTTTTCACACAAAAAGATAGGTACTTACAGCTATTTATGAGCTACATAATCATCATCATCAGCCTATAATGTCCCCACTGCTGGGACACAGGCCTCCTCTCTATGAGAGGGAGTGGGCCATACTTATTCCACCACACGGGTCCAGTGCGTGTTGGTGGATGTCACATGTCTTCGAATTTATGATTCTAGGACATGCCGGTTTCCTCACGATGTTTTCCTTCACCGTTTGGAAAGCAGTGGTGATGAAATAAATTACACAAAGTAATGCGCCTGGCGGGGTACTATCGTAACTCGGGACCGATACCACTGGGCCTAAGACCTTAGTTGCCGCATATTTTGACTCTCGAGGTGTAATTAAAACCTGTACATAATTTATTAAACTGCTCTGAAGAAAAAACGCCGTCGACGCGCGTTTTTAAAACGCGCTGCACCGTCGCGTTAAAAAAACGTGGTGTGTATATAGGCTCTAATGTGAGCACTATCTATTTTACCAATTCCGAGAATCAAACACGGCTATGAGTCAGGTCAAGGACGCCATTGAACCGCGAAACCGGTGAGGTAATTTTAACGAGACTGAACTATTTCGATGGCCTCTTTACTATTTCGATGGAATATCATGCCCTGCTCTGCCCTGGGTGGGACTCATTTCATGATTTTACTACTTCAAAAAAAGGAATATAGGTAGGTATCTTCCTGCCCTCATCTGACCTGCCTTGCTCACCCACTTCTGTTGGCCAGATATTTTCCTTCCCATACAATGAAATGATCCTTAAAATTATCTTAATTGGCTAGCACGGCACGCAAGTTTAAATGACATTATCCGTCGTGCTCTTGTCACCGCCGGTGTGCCAGCCGTTTTAGAACCCAGTGGCTTGGCACGCGACGATGGGAAGAGACCAGATGGGATGACTATAATGCCATGGAAGTTGGGTAGACCTTTGGTGTGGGATGCAACCTGTGTCGACACCCTTGCGCCATCCCATCTTCCTGGTACTGCATGCTGTGCTGGTGCGGCTGCTGCAAGTGCCGAAAACCTCAAACGGCGCAAATACAATGGCTTGACTACTAGCTATGCATTTGAGCCGTTTGGGGTTGAAACACTAGGGCCATGGGGTCCGAGTGCTCATCGACTTTTCAAAGACATCGCCAAGCGTATAGTCGACGCCTCGCGTGACCAGAGGGCTGGCATATTTCTTGGGCAAAGGATCAGCATTGCCATCCAACGTGGCAATGCTGCCAGCGTTCTGGGCACTTTCCCCATTGACAGCGATGTGGATGAATTTTTTGACGCCCTTTAAATTTTAGTTTTTGTTTAGTTATTTCTGTAAATATTTTACTCTTAATTTAAGTTTTTATATATAGTATGTATATATAGGTATTTTTTATATAATAATTTTGTTATAGTTGTATATGTGTAATTAATGTATGTAAATAAATATCTCCTTAAAATTAAATGACACACTAAATCAAATATCATAAAAAAAAATGATAATATTTCGTTCTTTAAAACCAGGGACCGAAACCGGTATGATCAATACGGGTATTTTTTCGGTAACAATATTTTTTTCTTATACAGGTAATTTTAAAGATTACCTTTATTATTAAAGTGAATACATAACCAGTATTAATACCGGTTACCGAAATAAAAATTACCCCTATCTTGCACACTTCACACGTGCCGTCGGCAATAGTCACAGGGCGCGCATCGCCTGTGTGTGTGACAAAGAGTCGTCATCTTTAGGAAACCGGTATTAAAAAGGTAACCTGAATAGAGGTTACATTTTTCTTCGGTCTGGTTACCCAGATAGCGGTTACCTAAGTCTGAAAAATAACCAAAACTCTTCAATACCTGTACCGTAATTTATAAAGGTTTTCGGTCCCTGTTTAAAACAATTTGTGTGAAAAAATATTGACCAACTTTCCGATTCCGATTGGACCATCGTCGCGTCGGGCAACCGATGGATGCAAGTGGCGAATTGTCCTTCGGCGTGGCGGTCTTAGGGTTGAACCAGATCTGGCAGCACGGAATCGTCTTTTTAGACAGAAAGCATAATGCGATAGCACGCGGCGGAATCCTCGAGGTGGCCGCGTGCTGTCGCATTGTCTCGGTCTAGCAAATGGCCGTTCTAAGCGACAGAAAGTGAAAAGGCGACGGAAAAAGGCGATTCCGTGCTGCCAGATGTGGTTCAACCCTAAGGGGGGGCCTATATGTTCAATTGTTTAGCAGTGGACGTCTTCCGGCTGATGATGATGATGATGAATTAGATTTCACTGTACACTTTCCTAGTTTCTGCGCACTCATAGGACGTTAGACAATAATAACATAAGTCAATGTACGTCCATTGTACGGTACTAATTTAATTACGACGTCTGCTTCGCTTGTGGGATTACTCATGCATGCATAATAAGAGTTATTAAGAAAATACCAGCACGAGCTGTTTACGAATATTTCCAGACATTTATACTCGACAATAATTATAAAGATATGCTTACTGCGGTACTAAAATTAGTTTTTAATAATTTCGCACCAATTTGTAGTACCAGATTTAACTTTAAAAAACCTCGATTTTATGTAAATTGACATATTTTTGCGAAAACAATCTTAAGCCTGCTCTACACCAATCGCGAAGTTGCCTGTGTCATCATTGTGTGCCCTTTGACTCGGTCGCAAAAACCGACAACAAATTTAAGTCGGCTACAAGTGGAAGCGAGCCGAAGTTGCACGAAGCGAAGCGAAGTACCTACCCTTCTACACTATCGTATTCGGTTAACTTCGACCAACTTCGTGAGTAGTGTAGAGCGGGCTTTAATTAAAGCGGGAGTAACTCCAGTGTGGGAATGAGATGGCGTTAGATCAAATCAAATCAAATCAAAACGTTTATTTCAACTAGGCCAATTACAGGCACTTATGAATTGTCAAAAGACATAAATTAAAACAATTACAAAAACAGTTATGGTGCTACAGTCCCAGTCACAAGACATAAAAACTGTGAAAGTACCGTAGGTGCTCATTCCAAAGCGTAGATCTCTATGGAGAAGAATGAGCAAGAAACTCCATGGACACTCTTTTTCAATCGCCAAAATTATTACAAAACTTTTGTTACATCATTCATCATCAGATGGTACATTACGTGAGAACGATGTGGCAAATTAATAGTGTCCATAGAAAAATGAAAAGACAATTCAAAATAAAGTTACTAATAATTAAAATAGACCGTGGCAGCTAAGAGATGACCAGTCCCAACTGACAGCGCCCGTTCACGAACATGACACATATATCAGCACCATTCAGCTCAACCATTTTGAAGGGAACTAAATGATCCGACATACACGCCACCATCAGCGAGACCTTTGAGTGAGCATGACATACTCTCAACTGCCAGAGTCATTCAAGTCAATGAAAGACGTAGGTTTCTAGTCAATGATAGATCTGAAGCACATGGTACTCACACAATGCTGGCTATGACGCTATATAATACTAGATAAATAGACTCTATACAATGCAAAAGATAATTTTACAATCTTCATCCGCTCCGACAATTTTATTAAAAATCAAGAAAACCTACGACTGTCGTACTTAAAAAATAAAAAATACTTACACAAAAAGAGACAAGCAATAAAATGTAAAGTAGGACAACAATGTCCGTCGATCAAGTAAAACAATAAAACAAATACAAACACATAAAACAAAACCAGATGACTTAACTAAGTCATAAAAAAAATATAAACAATTATATGAACACATATAACTAGTCCGGAAAAAAAGGAAAAAAGAAAAAAAGAAAAGAACTAAAAAACATCTGGGAAAGAGCATGAAAGCCGTCTTAACTTCAACAGAGTGACCAGCTGTTATTATCCACTAAGTAATCGTTTATGGAATAGATGACTAATAAACAGCTTGGCCAGAACGGATTGAAACGGAACTAATCTTTTTGTTTGTGACAACGTTTTAAAATGTTTGATATTTGATGTAAACAAGGACCGCAGGTTTGTTACATTTATTATTGTGCCAAAAAACTTACGTAATAAGTGAAAAATAATGAAAAAAAACCATTCAAAGTGCTGGTAGCGAGAGCACAGTGGCGACTTCCGGTTTTCTACAGTTTTTTGCCAAGCTGTATCTATAAGATTTATAGGGGGTTCACATGGAACGATTTTCATCGCTCTACGACTAAGCCACCGGCCACCCCTCTTGGAGGAGTGGCTGGATAGGCGTCATGGCGTCCTGACCTACCGCATGACGCAGGTCCTCACCGGACACGGAAGTTTCGGGAGGTACCTGTGTCTGATGAGGAAGGAAGAGACGCCTGGGTGTCACAAACTTTCGTATTTATAATATTAATTAGATTAGATAATGTGAACAGTAGTTGGCAATGGATCGACCGTCGAGTGTCGACTCGCGCAACGCGATTAGCCTATATTACTGTTGTATTAGACACTCATACAAATACCAACTTTACAATCATGTTGTTAAGGTCGATTTCAGAACTAACAATAAGGTTTTCACACTACAATTTTTTGAGTTGTTGCAAACTGAACTTTTTTTCGTATGTTTTAGAGTTGTATTTAGCAAAAATACTCACAATTTGTTTACATGTTGCGAATTTAAAACGTGAAAAAACTACACATCGTGTGGCTAAAAATAATAACAACGCTATACTAGTGAAAATCAGATATTGACAAATTATAATGGGGCATTTACACGAGTCGATTTCTTGGTCGATTTGCATGGCGACTAGACCGCGAAAATCGACCGTCTAAAGGCCGATTTACACATTCAACATCGCCCGGCAAGAAATTAAATGAGTAAGTTACTAGTAAATTAAGACAATACGCAAGTTGAATTTACTTATAAATGTTTAAATCGGCATTAAATGGAAAATCATAAAACTATGTTGTTGTTTACTACTTTTGTAAGCGATGCGACTGGCCGGGCAAATCGACCAAAAAATCGACCTATCGAGTATAGACGGTTGAATGTTTGTTACTCTTTCCCGCAAAAACTACTGAACGGATTTGAATGATATTTGGTACTCAGATAGTTTATAACCTGGGTTAACACATAGGATAGTTTTTATTCCGATATTGTTTGTAAGGGATAATTTTCAAGTTGTACCGAAGCCGCAGCATTAAGGTCGGGTGCGCGTGAGTAATGGCTGCTACACACATAAAAAAAATCGAACAATCTGTACGGTATTATTTTCTCATACACACTTGTCGATTTATCGTTGCAGTTTGAACTGTACCGACTAATCGTAACGATTTATCGTATGGTGTGTAGCAACCATAATACCTAATCATAACCGGCGTGTTTCGTGTTGCGAGGCAGTGGTGGCCCAGTGGTATCAGCCCCGACTTACGAGTTGTAGGTTGTGGATTCGAACCTCGCCATTGCAGGCGCATTACTTTGTGTAGGTACCTAATTTATTTCATCACCACTGCTCTCAAAACGGTGAAAGAAAACATCGTGAGGAAACCGGCATGTCCTAGAACCAAACATTCGAAGACATGTGACATCTACCTACCCGCGTGGTGGATTACAGTCCACTCCCTCTCACAGAGAGGAGGCCTGTGTCCCAGAGGAACATTATAGTTTGTTTGTATCACCAGATGTATGAACGTGGATGAGGTGGAAGAAGCATGTAAGATCGTATCATAGCGAGAGCGAGCACGCGGACGGTGAGTAATGGGTGATGAGCATGAGCGTAGCCAGCTATATGCGCAGGATGGGGCAAAATTCTTGATATGAGCTCACGGTGGGGCAAAATTCTAGATATTTTTTTGTGTCGGTTGACGATTGTCCAGTGTGAGGTTTCTTACGGATATTAAGTAGGTATTGTATTAGGTAATTAACCTACATTAAACCTACATTATTTAATTTTGGTTAAAAGACACCTAACAAGTTGGAGTCAGGGTGGGGCAAGCACCCGACCCTGCCCCACCGTGGTTACGCCCATGGTGATGAGTCGTTGTCCGATCATAACCATGCCCAGGTCGTCGGCGCAGGCGTATCCCCCCCAGACCCCGCGATGCTGAGCCTGTAGTTTTAAATTAGCCCCTAAATAATGAATCATTTAGAACCAGCCTGTCCCTTGCTGTCCTCTCTGTGTGACGCCCTAAGGGGGTGCCCTTAGCGTGTGGTCACTTAATTTTAACTTAGTTGTAAGCCCCTGGCTGGAGGCCTTAGAGTCATCTTTGGCAACCACAGGAAAGTCCGGTTAAGCAGCACACAACTTCTTATAGGTTGATCTGCGAGATGACAGTGTCAAAAAAAAAAGGCGCGGGCGTGTCGTGTCGTGTTCCACGCGCGTATCAAAGACCTGTCAACGTTATGACCGGGCCTCTCTTACAGGGCCAAAGCCTGCCGGGGTCACGGGACTGTCTCATTGGAAACCGTGACCCTCGAACATAAAGGGCTATTGAAGGAATACCGTGGGTTTTGGTCAGTATTAGTCTGACAGTCCCTCCCTCCCCTCCCTGGGTGGAAGGTAAGGACTCATTTGATTATTAACTCATCATCATCATCATCATCAGCCGGAAGACGTCCACTGCTGAACATAGGCCTGATTATTACAACACGATAAAAAAAACATAGCGAGGGGGAAAATAACATGTTTTTGCAAGTAAGTACATATTTTTGATACGGAATTCTCAGTACTTGTAAAGATAAAGATGCTGTTCAAAGAATGCTAAAATTAAATTATGTATGTTTACATTCGGGAAGTGAGTCAGGAGGCTCTAGTGGGGCGCATACCACATGCTGATTGGTCGATTTTTATACAGAGTAGATGTAAAAATCGACCGATAGTACTTTTACAACTTAAGATAAAAATGCTTAGACAAAACAATATTTAAAGCTTGTATTATATTCCTTTTTACTATATTTGTCGATAATTATTTCGTACTATAAAATAGATGTTTGTAATCGGCTACGAAACCAGTTTACTATGATCTCGCTTTTGTATGATCTTCTTACGTTCAAAGGTCAGCTTATTCTGGTTTTGTATGACTTGATGTGAAACATACTCTCGTAATCTCTTTGCTCTGATCTGTCAAAAAGCTAATTTTATAGTATTTTGACCTCTATTTAACTAAGAATAAGGTTTATATCTGTAGTAATTACTAACGAAGCTATTACCTAAACGACGTCTTTTAAAAACATAGCATTTTTATGATCATTAATCTTTCTTAATTATTACAAGTCTATTTTAAAATAACAATCAGTATATATATTTTTTTTATATTTATAGTCACCATGATTTCCAAAAAAATATCATTAGAGGCACATAACGTAAACAAATAAGATTGCAAACAAAAAAAAAACACTAAAGAAAATAAAAATCGACCATAAAGTCGTAAGTCTGTCACCAACCTTAGGTTTCTCGGCCTATGTAGCAATTCCAATGAATTTATTGAATAACACTTTTTTAAACTCTTAGCTGCCACAAAACTTTAAATAAACACTAAAACAATACACTAGAACACTTAAGAAACCATTTTGTAGCACATTCACATAGTTTTTCTAGTAAAATACACGTAAATAAGTTTGTTTTTATTATTTAAACACAGATCCACACATAGTCAGTGATGGCGACGTCAATTTACGTCACAGACTAACAATAAATAATTTCACTGTGGTCGGTGTTGTCATGCGCAAATTGAAATTTGCTTGGAGTCTTGAACCACAGATTAAAAATAGAGGTAATATTGTTTTGTGGTCGTTAGGGTTGGGTAGTTTTGGGGGCAGTTTGTCTAATTTTAACATTCTAAAGATGATGTTTGCCGATCTAATTGAAATAAATCTATTATATAAATATTTACGTACTTTAAAAGTGGTAGGTTTAGTTCTGAGAAAATTTAACCTTTATAGTACTACCGCGTTCGCATATCGTAAACTTAATAAAACAAACGAAAAAATCTTTAAGAAAATAATGAGGGAAGCGTTTATTGATGTGGTAATTTGGCTATGTAACACTTTTAAAACTGTTAACATTGTGGAATCAATTCAAATGTGGTAATTTGAAATAATAATTTATTAATACTTTTCATTCACGGAGATTTTGGAACACCAAAATACAGAATCATTTTTCATACAAAATCTGCTACTTACCCAACCATAAATCAAACATCCCACACAAAAAGGCAAAATTTCATCAACCTGGCAACACAAACATCCAGTTTTGTTCAAGCAATTTGACACGGATGTTACACATCCACGTTATTTTTGCAACTAGCACAACCTCTATTCCGACGGAATAAAGACTATTTTCTTTTAACTCAACACTTCAATAACTTTGTTTACAAGCGCAACTCGCAGTGATTTTTACCAACTGATTTGCGGTTATTACGATCTTTAGTGCTATGAAAATAAAGTATATATTTGTTTGAAAGCTATGTATATTAAATTAGTCCTTGCAAGACGCGGGGTTCCAAGTATAGTATTGAGGTCTCTTTACTACGATTTTACAACCTTGTAAAAATCACAAATAAATGCCTTATAAGTCCGCCATATTGAATTTTAAATACGTAAAAACCATTTAGTATTCTAGACGTGTATAAAAATTGGAAAATTTTATTAGTGCATCGTTTTTTTGTGGTTTTACGGCAAAGGTTATTTTTATAAATAACCTGTTTAGTTTTTTTTTTAAGATTCTAAGCAAGTACACTATCATTTTATTTTATTACGAGTGATTTGACTAAATGCACTGCGTGTCGCGTGTTCGATTCCCGATTTCCCGCACGGAACGAATATTTTTGTATGATCTATGATGTGCCTACAAGTAGGTAGTTTGCGGGGGATGTGTGAGAGGACTCATACCCTCTAGGTGGACTTGAAGGGACTATCAGACTCTTACTGACTAAAATCCAGTGTTCCTTAAATTGCCCTTTACGTTCCAGGGTCACGATAACCTGTTAAAACAGCCCCGCGACCCCGGATCGGCTGAGTATATAACAAAACTTAAAAAAAAATACTCATAAAAATATTGACTGACTAAAAAGTTTGTTTGAAAGCGCTAATCTCAGGAACTACTGGCTCGAATTGAACAAATCTTTTTGTATGTAATAGCCCATTTATTGAGGAAGGCTATGAGCTATATAACATCATGCTATGACTAAAAGTAGTCGAGCAGCGGGAGTGAAACCCCGAGGGAAAACTGGTCCTTACTACTCGTAATATTATAAATCCGAAAGTTTGTGAGGACGTATGCAATGGATGTATGTGTATGTAGGTATGTTTGTTACTCATTCACGCAAAAACCACTGAACGGATTTGGCTAAAATTTGGTACACAGATAATTTATAACCTGGATTAACAAATAGGATAGTTTTTATCCCGATTTTATGTTTCCGTGGGATTATTTTTGAGGTGTAGCCGGTGAAGCGTAGTAGGTAGGCAGGCCTCCCACTAGGTGGACCGTCGACATCGTGAGGGTCGCGGGCAGCCGATGGATGCAAGTGGAGGATTGTCGTTCGGCGTGGCGGTCTAAGGGAGAGGCCTATGTTCAGCAGTGGACGTCTTCCGGCTGATGATGATGATGAGCCGGTAAAGCCGCTGGCAACAGCTAGTAACTAATCATTTACATAAATAAACTGTTATTGAGAAATAACATTGAATAAAATAAAAGCGATGTTCAAAGACATGTTTTACTAGTTTTTGACACCCACACATATTTCATCTACAAAACCTACCTATTCTTCAATTAAGTTTAACATATAACACGCTCAATCACAAGTATTTAGGTAAGATAAACAAATCATCATCATCATCTGACTTCCTTTCCCCAACTATATTGTGGTCAGCTTCCAGTCGAACCAGATGCAGCTGAATATCAGTATGTTACATGGAGCGACTGACTATCGGACCTCCACAACACAGTAACTGAGTAATACGCGATACCCCATGGTAAGACTGGTTGTCAGACTTTAGAGCTTCTGACTAACAGTAACGACTGTCAAAGATCTACAAATGACAGCCAGGACCAACGGCTTTACGTGCTTTCTGAGGCACGGAGGAAACTCGATATGACAGATGGTCACCCATCTACAGACCAACCTCGGCAAGCGCGGCTTAACCCGGAAGATCGGCCTTTGCGGCTGTAATTATTTAGCCACGAGCCCCTCATTTGATTTATAGACGAATTCTACTCATGTTCTACTAGTTTTTGACACCCACACACATTTCATTCTTCTTGTTTTTTCCCAACTATGCTGTGGTCTGTTTCCAGCCGAACCGGATATTACATTTATTTTAATTTAATGTGGTAATATCATCAAATGAGTCCTTCGACCCCGGGCAGGGCGCGGAGACTGTCAGACTTGAACTGACTAAAATCCACGGTGTCCTTCATAGCCTGTTACGTTCCGGGGTTACGGTAAGGGAATAATCCCGCGACCCCGGCAGGCTTTGGCCCTCTGAGAGGGGGGACCCGTCATTATGCTGACGCTCTTTGAGGCGCGCGTAGGACACAACGCGCCGTCGACCCGGGCATGGTCCTTGGTCGGGCAGCGAGTTGCCCTTTACTCGCTGCCCGCATGCCCGCGCCTACGGTGGCCGGAGATCATCTAGCGACGTCCCCGTCACCTTGGGCGCCTACCACTGCGGCTGGGGCGGAGGGAGGACGCTGTCCTCTCTCGCTCGCGGCCTGCCTCCTCCTTTACGAGCATTACTGCCTCGCAGAAGGAGCTGACCGCTTCCCACTCCGTCTCGCCCCGCAGCATGGCCGCAACCAATGCCGGGCGCGAGAGGTCTCCGCCTATCGCAGCCGTGAGGACACGTCGGTGCTCCGCCCAAGCTGGGCAGTCTTGCACCGTATGCTCCACCGAGTAGGTACCCTTAGCACGAATTTTCACTCTTTTACTGTACAGCGTCTTTCCTGTATGAAAAAATGGAACAGCACCTCTGGTGTGCGAATAAAGGTCTTCGCACATTATAACAACTCCACGCCAACGCGGCAGCAACTCTACTCACACTCTCGATGAGTAGTCAACTAGTTGATCCACCCAATGGTCACTAGTGGACAACGCGGTGTCAAGGAGTGGCCAACGCGGTGCCAACGAGTGGGTTATTCAACAGACAACTCGTCTAACCTCAGTTTTCGGTTAAATTTTGTCCAAAGAAGTCGTGTTGCTTATGAAATGTCGAACTTTACATTCAGTGAACTGGCGATGATGATGATGATGATGATGGCGGGCGGGGGGAAGGCACGGGGCGGACGGGTGGGCTGGCAAATGGTTGCCCGTCACGCGTCAGTCGCAAACGCATAGTCGTTACGTGGACAACGTGTGGTCGTTGCGTGGACGACGTATGGTCATTGCGTGACAAACGTGTCGGGGTTGACCTCTAGTGTACGATGCGTAGGCCACTCGTTGTACACTACTTTATAATCATTTTTTGAAATTGAACCTTGAACATATGATACAGGGCTTAAATTTCAATGTCTAGCATAGAGTCGAGTCGCCGGTGAGTTGTTATAATGTGCGAAGACCTTAAAGAACTAATTTTTGCCTTGAAAATTGTATATTTGAAATTGTCAAAGTTCCAGTTTACTTTACGTCTCAAATACTGAAAATTCGTGCTAAGGGTACTTTTACATTACGTTTTGATTCCTCAATATTCCTCGTATTACAAAAAGATTAGGTACCTATAAAAATATTCAATGCAGCTAAAAACATAATGTTTTGTTAAAGTTCTTGATAAAACTGGTTGTTAGACTTTCTGGCGTCTCAATTTGACCTCTAAATGATCTTCGCAGGTACAAACTGAACAGGTTTTTGTTCGGATTAAAGATAAAGTAAATCTTAATTTGTAAACAACACACATATACAACCTTCCAGGATAAACAGACTATCCGAAAAAGTAATGTTTTTCAATTCGAATCAGTAGTTTCTGAGATTGGCGTGTTCAACAAAACAAATGAACTTAGGCTTTAAAATTAATAAAATTATGTTAGTATAAAATGATAAAGGTAATGATTGTTTTGAAAATATGAAATAATGTTTAATTTTACAAACTAGATGAGGCCGGTGTTTCGTATGATCTGACTACTCTGAGAAGAAACAGCCGAAACAAACTCAGAGGTCAGTCTCTTTTAAAGTCCAGACATTATTATTGGTAGTCATACGAGGACCATGTCGGTGTCTGAGGTGGTCTTTTGAAGAAAGAACCACACAGATTTGAGTGGACCTGTCCAGTCAGTGCAAGCATTTGTCAGTTATCGTGTAGCAAGACATAAAGTCAGTACTTATTAGTCGTGGTAGTCTATAAATCGACTTAGTTTATAATTTAACAGTCTAGTAAATAGTGGACTCGCAAACTGTTAAGATAGCGAGATGTCCAGTTTATTACCGTTTTAAAACTGAGACAAAAACCAGCTCGTCGATTACCATTCCGTTACTCTCATAATCGCCTTTCTAAACATTAGCACAGATTAGTATGCGACATAGCATCGTGTCAGACGCGAACAATACTGTAATGATTGACACACAATACTACGGAGTGGGCCTCTTTAACAATATCATAATGTGAATCATAATACAAATTGCCAGCAAATCGGAGGTATTCAATATTCGGCCCTCGCAGAAATGGCACCTGAATCAATGGCACCTGATCCAATGGCACCTGATCCTATGGCACCTGAGCCAACGGCAGCTGGGCCTATGGTACCTGAACTAATGGCACCTGCGCCAATGACATCTGATCCAATGGCACCTGAGCTAATGAGACCTGCGCCAATGGCATCTGATCCAATGGCACCTGAGCCAAAGGCACCTGACCCAAATGGCACCTGAGCCAATGGCACCTAGGCCAATGGCCCTGGTCCAGTGGCACCTGAACTAATGGCACCTGAGCCAATGGCACCCGAGCTAATGGCACTTAACCCAATGGCACCTGAGCCAAAGCCACCTGAGCCTATGGCACCTGAGCTATCGGCACCTGAGCTAATGGCACCTGAACGAATGGCACCTTATTATTGTACAGACGGCTCTTTTTTCGCGGTGCCTTGACATCGTGGATTTTAGGCTGCGTTTCCACTGAGGCGGAGCGGAGAGAAATTCACCAATTCTTCTGCTTGAAGTGGGAGCAGTGGTGGCAAAGTAGTATCGGTCCCGATTTACGAGTTATAGGTAGTGGGTTCGAAGTTTCGAACCCCACTAGGCGCAATACTTTGTGTAGCTAATTTATTTATCACCACTGCTCCCAAAACGGTGAAGGAAAACATCGTGAGGAAACCGGCATGTCCTAGTCCTAGAACCAAACATTCGAAGACATGTGACATCTTACCATCCGCTCGCGTGGTGGATTATGGCCCACTCCCTCTCACAGAGAGGAGACATAGGTACCTAAAAGTCACTCTTGAATTCACAATATTAAATCACGTTAAGAATTGCTCTAAGTTGCCGTTTTAAGCCCCTAATCGTAGGCGTATGATACACAATGGAACATTGGTATTTACGAACTACTTATCATATTCATCACACTTAGTATTCTTCAAAGGTGTGGGCAGCAGAGTAACCAAGTCATCACCAACCAGTCTTTTCCCAACTATTATTGTGGTCTGCTTCCAGTCGAACCAGATGCAGCTGAATATCAGTATGTTACATGGAGCGACTGACTATCGGACATCCACAACACAGTGACTGGGTAATACGATACTCCATGGTAAGACTGGTTGTCAGACTTTAGAGCTTCTGACTAACAGTAACGACTGTCAAAGATCTACAAATGACAGCCGGGACCAACGGCTTTACGTTCTTTCCGAGACACGGAGGAAACTCGCTATAACAGATGGTCACCCATCTAAAAAACAACCTCGGCAAGCGCGGCTTAACCTTGAAGATAATTATTATTTAAATATAGTCTCTTCATAACAAATTAAAAATAATAGTCTATTATTATACAATAATTCTTTAAAACCGTAAAGCTGAGAAAACAAAGAAAAAAACCGGCCAAGTGCGTGTCGGGCCACGCACAGTGTAGGGTTCCGTAGTTGCCCATCAAAATACTTATGAGAACTAACTAAACTGATTCGCTGAATTTATTTAATTATAAAAAGAAGAATTTTCAAAATCGGTCCAGGAGTCTTTGAGAAATCAGGGAAAATGCATAAGAGAAAAGATTACGACAAATTTAAAACCTTTTTTTGAAGTTAGTTAAAAATAGTTGACGATAAAAACATACCTATCCCCAAAAAACATACCGTAAAACATACCTATTAAAGCTGTAAAAATAAAGTTGACAAACTTACATTTGCAGTTGAAGAGCATGTTCTCCGATACATTTCAAGTACATTTTATAAGTTGGTCGACTATTACTCGAAAAGTTGTAAAGCCTACTTAGTCATGATAATTTTCTTTTAAACTTCGTTATATATACTACTATTGTGAATTTTTTCACACCCCCAAACATAACCGTTTAGTTGGTAGAGGGGGGGGACACTCGAATCGAGCAAAATTTAGCACTTTAAAGCTGAATATTTCACAAACGAATTTTTTTATCAAAAAACTGTTAACGGAAACTATCATTATTTTTTAAAGGCCTATTTAATGATACCCCACACTAAGGGGTACGCGAGAAAAAAAAAATCCTCACTTTACGTGTAAGTACTGGAGGTACCCTAAAAAAAAATATTTTTCGAGATTTTATTTTACCACTTTTTCGGCACAACAAATCTGCATATTTACACCAAATTACAGCTCTCTAGTACAGTGCGTCTCTGAGCTAAACTGCGGACAGACGGACGGACGGACGGACGGACGGACGGACGGATATGGCGAAACTATAAGGGTTCCTTGTTGACTACGGAACCCTAAAAACCAGTCCAATGACCACATTATAAAAATGCCATCACGCAATTAATTCACAATAACAAAAATATAGCCGTCTCATTCTTACTTACTTGAAATTGTATCTGCCATCTCTGTCTAACGTAGATTAATGATCGAGATCTGAGTTTAAAATCGACTCACGCGCATCGTAGCAGAACTGATGGCAGGTTTTGTCACAGTTAAGTTAATCTAAAGTGGTTTAATACTTAACTGTTTCATTTAACTATTAAATATTACGTAGGTTTTATTTAAGCTAACAAAAACTACGTGGCTAAATATACAGGGTGAATTTTTCAACTGGGCGTGGAAATTATAGCTCAGTACCCTTAGCACGAATTTTCACTCTTTTACTTTACAGCATCTTTCCAGTATTTTTTGTATGAAAAAAAAAATGGAACAGCGCCTCTGGTGTGCGAAGAAAGAACTAATTTTTTCCTTAATAATTGTCAATTTGAAATTGTCAAAGTTCCAGTTTACTTTACGTCTCAAATACTGAAAATTCGTGCTAGGGTACAGTAGAAGTAAAATAACATAGAAAATTAGCAATTTTCATAAAAATAAGCTATTTCCATAAGTTTGCCGTATATTATTACTTCCCAGATTTTGATCCTTATTAGCAACACTATCGAATGGTGTAATAGAGGGTGTGATTTTTTTTCCAAAATCAACGGGTTCGATTCCTGGCCAGGATTATTCATTTTTTTTAAATCCAATGATGCAGTTTTAGTTTTCGTCAAAATCGGCCTCGAGACTCCTTTCAACGTTTTTAGATATTGATACAGCCATCCACCCACTTGAAAAATTCAGCCTGTTTGTAAACAGTAGATCGAAGTTTATGCTACGCTTATCGAGGTCAATTTGAGGATGGGTGACCATTCAAATCTTTACAAATATTATAAAGCTGAAGAGTTTGTTTACTCGAATTTAAATCCACCACAGGTGGTAAAATCATCAAATGAGTCCTCCCACCCCGGGCAGGGCTAGAGGGACTGTCAGACTTGTACTGACTAAAATCCACGGTGTCCTTCAATAGCCTTTTACGTTCCGGGGCCACGATTACCCGTAAGACCCGCGGTCACCCGCGACCCCTGATATGTACTATATAAGAAGGAAACAGGTATTTTCGTACATAAAAATATAGGTAAGTAGTTAGATATCTAAAAAAATAGTTTATAATATTGATTACAAAAACTCGGATTTTCCCCATTGACTAAATCGGTATTTTGATTACAAAAATAATATATTGATTACAAAAACTCGGATTTTCCCCATTGACTAAATCGGTATTTTTTACCACTAAAATGTTCTAATTAAAAACCCAATCGGATTTAATAGATTAATTATGTTGTATTTAACCACAAGCGAATGAAAACCCACCGTTGAGTTAAACTTGATTTATCTATAACTCATAATTTACATAATTTAATACTTAGTAGTAATCTTTTTTTAGGATGGTAAACTCATCAAATGAGACCTCAATGCCCGGAACTTTCATACTCCGAAGCAGAAGGCACTTTGAAACTCCGAGGCAGGACGGACTTTCAGACTCCAAAGCATAAGGGACTTTCAGACTCCGAAACAAAAGGTCTTTCAGATTCCGGAGCAAAAGGGACTTTCACACTCCGAAGCAAAAGGGACTTTCATACTCCGAAGCAGGAAGGACTTTCAGATTCCGAAGCAGGAGGGACTTTCAGACTCCTAAGCATAAGGGACTTTCAGACTCCGAAGCATAAGGGACTCTCAGACTCCAAAGCAGGAGGGACTTTCAGACTCCGAAGCATAATGGACTTTCAGACTCCGAAGCATAATGGACTTTCAGACTCCGAAGCATAAGGGATTTTCAGACTGCGAAGCAAAAGGGAGTTTCAGACTGTCAAGCATAAGGGACTTTCAGACTGCGAAGCAAAAGGGACTTTCAGACTGTCAAGCATAAGGGACTTTCAGACTGCGAAGCAAAAGGGACTTTCAGACTGTCAAGCATAAGGGACTTTCAGACTGCGAAGCAAAAGGGACTTTCATACTGTCAAGCATAAGGGACTTTCAGACTGCGAAGCAAAAGGGACTTTCAGACTGTCAAGCATAAGGGACTTTCAGACTCCGAAACAGGAGGGACTTTCAGATTCCGAAGCGTAAGGGACGATCAGACTGAAGTCTTTCAGTTTCGAGTAAGGGATGGGTGACCATTGAAAACTATACTAATATTATTAAGTGAGGAGTTTTTTTATTTACGCGCTAATCCCAGGAACTTGTAAAGTCTATTTATCATCATTAAATGGGTCCCAGTCAGGGCAGAACTTTGTCGGACTTGCACTGACTAAAATCCACGGTATCCTTCAATAGCCTTTTACGTTCCAAAGCCACGTTCACCTGATAGTCCTGCGACCCTGCCAAGCTTTGACCCTCATATTATATATTTGGCCGTCATAATTCATCACCTCTGCTCTTATAAGACTGATAGAACGAAGATCGTGAGCAAATTTTTTCACAATAACATCTCCAAGTTTTCCTGTTGATAACTTGGCGCGTAGACGATAATTATTGTTTATATACTCGTATGAAATACAGACTAATCTAAATATGTATTAGTACTCAAATGTGACTGACTGACATAGTGATCTATCAACGCACAGCCCAAACCACTGGACGGATCGGGTTGAAATATGGCATGCAGGTAGATGTTATGACGTAGGCATCCGTTATGAAAGGATTTTGATCAATTCTACCCCCAAGGGGATAAAATAGGGGTGAAACTTTGTATGAAATTTTGTCAGTTTTAGCAAAAAATACATTGTTATACGTTCTGACATCCACGCGAACGAAGTCGCGGGCACAGCTAGTACAAAAATATAACAAAAGTTACACTCCATTATACGAGTAAAAACGTCCTTAGACATGCAAATGCCACATAATAAATTTCTCATGTGTTTCAGCCACTGCGGACGAACGTGCAGTCAAAGGAGATTCGTGGAAGATCGTCTTATTTATTCTATGATACGTCCACTATACTAACAGGTTATGCAAATAATTAATATACTACACATCTATAAAAGGAGTTATTATTACCTATCCATTTTGCGCATAAAGTAAATAGATAATAGTTGCGGTGAAGAAACCTAATTATATCGGTACAAAACATGTTTTTTCAAGATAAATGGGTTTTTGTATGGAAACGACAGGAAATCTACTAGGTACACGCGGCTTTAACCGCTAAAACTCAAAAATTATCCCACGGGAACATAAAATCGGGAAAAAAACTATCCTATGTGTTAATCCAGGTTATGAACTATCTGTGTACTCAATTTCATCCCAAACCGTTCAGTAGTTTTTTCGTGAAAGAATAACAAACATACCTACATACATCCTCACAAACTTTCGCATATTTATTATATTAGTAGGATGGTACGGAAACCCTGACAGTCTGTCTGTCTGGTCTGCTAATAGAAATTTCTTATGAAATAAGCAGTGCCTTTGTACTATTAAGTTTAAGCATATCGTTATATTTTATTTTTAACCGACTTCAAAAAAAAAAGTTGGTTCTCAGTTCGACCTGTATGTATGTATGTATGTATGTTTGTCCGCGATTATGTGTATACATAAATGATTAAATAAATAAATGTTTTGGGGTCGTTATACTGAAGGCAGAACACATGAGAAAGGCAATCCTCTACCTATTCCCTATTGCCGCTTCAGCTAACCTATTCTAAGAGCTTTACTTTCAAATTCGATCCCCAAAAGAGACACAAAACATAGCCACTGAAAAAAAGAACGAAAAATATACAATCACCCCTTTTGCTAAAAATATAACTACCCCGAAACACCCCCTGAAACAAAGAGAAACAACCCCTTCCATTAAATTCCTGCAAATATTTTATTAGGGGTTGAAAGGCGTGGCTTAAACACACCCCTCGAACAGGCGGGGTGTAAATAAGCCACGCCCTTTGAACCCATCATTTACGCCAGTATGATTTTGTCTGCCTTTAAGATAGTATCTCTAAGGTATTTTATTGATGTTCGATTTTGCGTTTTGCAATTTGTCGCGCGGTTTTTGTGAAAAGTGCGTTTGTGACGGTTTCGAAACGAAGTTTGGTGTGTGTGTTTTTGAGTGTTTTTTTTAATGTAGGTAGCTTATATGGGTAATTTTTCTTAGTAATAATAACGGGCGATTTTGCGATTAGTCCTTAAAATTGGTTATTTTCTTTAATTTTGCGAATAACATACCTACCTACTTATTATTATTATTACACGAATCTCCCTCATGCTTCGGAAGGCGGTCGCGGGACTCACGAATTACCGTGATCCCTAAACGTAAAGGGCTATTGAAGGACACCGTGGATTTTAGTCAGTAGAAGTCAGACAGTTCCCTCCCACTCTGCCCTGGGTGGGAGGTGGGAGGACTCATTTCATGATTTTAGTGCCAAAAAAAAATGCTTCGGAAAGCACATAAAGCCTTCCGACTGTCCAAACAGATCAATTTTGTGTTAATTTTAGGTACATTTTATTTGAATCTCCCCTGTGCTTCGGAAAGCACGTAAAGCCGTTGTTCCCGGGTGTCATTTGTAGATCTTTGACAGTGGTTACTGTTAGTCAGAAGCTCTAAAGTCTGACAACCAGTCTTAACATGGGGTATCGTATTACGCAGTACTCACTGGGTTGTGTTTGAGTGATGACCCAGAAACATGGAACGGACCAGCAGCGCGTTGGAATTTGGACCAAACCCCCTTTTTTATCGTGGTAAAATCATCAAATGAGTCCTCCCAGCCCGGGCAGGGCGGGAGGGACAGTCAGACTTGTACTGACTAAAATCCACAGTGTCCTTCAATAGCCCTCACGTTCCGGGGTCACGGTAATTCGTTAGTCCCGCGACCTGAACATTTGGTCACACTTTGCCTCACACTATGAATTTCTGCGATACACTATGATTTTCTGGAATACAAACAAACACCGATACCCAGTAAAACCGGTAAACTATTAGAAATTTCGCTCGGTTTTTAAAATGTCTACATCTTGGTAATCGAGCTTTTCTCGAACCTAGGACCTTGATAAATCGATTCCTAGAGCCGAAAAACCCCTAATCTGTAACTTTCATGAAAATCCTTGGAGCCGTTTCCGAGATCCTGATTATATAAAAATATACAAGAATTGCTCGTTTAAAGATATTTAGATTATATTTGTACCGTCCGGGAATCGAACCCACCACACGTAAAGCTTCGAGAAGCTATCTTTTCTTCCTTGGCTAATCGCAAAATTGCACCATTTGATTCTAATATTATTTACATTCGTAATTCTGATTGAATCTAAATAGTGTTTATTTAGATCCTGTTTTGTGAAGTGCTATGACAATTATATTCAGTGCTTTGTAATGTAAAGTGCTCCTAATTCGTATTTTTAAAATAACTGGTAAGTTAACTCTATCTCACTATACCTTACTATTATCATCATCATCATCATCAGCCGGAAGACGTCCACTGCTGAACATAGGCCTCCCCCTTAGACCGCCACGCTGAACGCCAATTCACCACTTGCATCCATCTATCTATATATATAAAAGCAAAAGGTCACTCACTCATAGGACACGAAAGCTCGGAAACTACCAGTGCTAAGGGTTCAAAATTTTGCACAGGGGTTCTTTTTAGGACGTAGGTACCCGCTAAGAACGGATTTTGCGATATTACGCCCCTAAGGGGTTGTTTTTGGGGTTGACAGTTTGTATGAAACTTTTTTGCTACAAGTACTAGGAGTTTCAAACTTTGCATGCGGGTTCTTTTTAAGACGTAGGTGCTACTTTAGAAAAGGGGTTTACGAAATTCGACCCCTAAGGGGTTGTTTTTGGTGTTGAAAGTTTGTTTGAAACTTCATTATTACACGTGCTAGGAGTCTCAAATTTTGCATGGGGTTTGTTTTTAAGACGTACGCACTACCCTCAACGGGGTTTTTCGAAATTCAACCCCTAAAGGGTTGTTTTAGGTGTTGATAGATAGAGGTCTCAAATTTTGCATGGGGCTTCTTTTAAGGACGTAGGTGCTCACTAAGACAGGATTTTGCGAAATTTCACCTCTAAGGGGTTGTTTTGGGGTTGATAGGTTGTATGAAACTTTGTTATTACAAGTACTAGAAGTTTAAAATTTAGCATGCGGGTTTTTGTAGGAAGTAAGTGCTACTTACGACAGGGGTTGTTCGAAATTCGATCCCTAAGAGGTTGTTTTTGGTGATGGTAGTTTGTATGAAACTTTCGTTACTACACGTTCTAGGAATTTCAAGTTTTGCATTTGGTTTTTTAGAACTTTGGTGCTCACTTAGATGGGGTTGTGCGAAAAGTCGAATTTGGCACAACCCCATCCACCGCCAAAAACAACCCCTTAGGTGGATCTAAGGGGTTGTTTTAGGCGTTGATAGATAAGAGTCTCAAATTTTACATAGGGAATTTTTTAAGACGTAGGTACTGCCATTGACGGGATTTTTTATAATTCTATCCCTAAGGGGATGTTTTTGGGGTTGATAGTTTGTGTGGGAGTAATAAGAGTGTCAAAATTAGATGTCTTTGGACTTTGTTCTTGATAGTAAGATTTTTAAAATTTTGTTCTACCTACCTCAGACGAGTTTAGGATAAATCAAGCCCTACAGGGGTTGTTTTAGGTGTTGGTAGTTTCTATGAAACTTCCTTAAGACGAACGCTGGGATTCTCAACTTTTGCGCGGGAGCTACTTTTAGGATACAGAATTATGCTCATTAAGACGGGGTTTTGAAATTGGTGAAATTGGACCCCAAAGGGGATGCTTCTGAGGTTAATAGTTCGTATGAATCTTCATAAATACAAGCAAGAACTAGAAGTTTTAAATGTTTCACAGGAGGGTTCTTTTGGCACGTAGGTGCTTCTTAAGACAGGATTTTGACGGAAAATTCTCTCCCGAAGGGGTAGTTTATAGCTTTGGGCACGCCGCAATTGTATCGGTAAGACCCCTCTTTGAGGAGTGGCTGGAGAGGCGTCACGCTGCCTTATCTTCCGTCTGACGCTGGTCCTCACCAGGCACGGATGTTTCGGGAGAATTTGTTCCTGTGTCATATGGGGAAGGAAGAAACGCCTGGGTGTCACCACTGCGAGGATCGCCCGGAGGATGTGGTGGAGCATAGGTGCAGGATTGCCCCGCTTGGGCAGATCACCGCCGTGTCCTCATGCTGCGGGGCGAGACGGAATGGGAAGCGGTCGCCTCCTTCTGCGAAGCAGCAAGCTTGCATAGGAGGAGGCTGAACACGTGAGGGAGAGGACCGCGTCCACCTCATGAAGACGATCTCCGGCCACCATAGGCGCGGGCATGTGGACAGCGAGTAATGGGTGACTCGCCTTCTGATCATGGACCATGCCCGGGTCGACGGCGGGTTGTGTTCCACGCGCACCTCAAAGAGCTGTCCTGTCAGCAATCGGACGGGACCTCCCTAAGAGGGCCAGAGCCTGCCGAGATCGTGGGACTGTCTCACTCGGTAACCGTGACCCTGGTACATAAAGGGCTCTTGAAGGAACACCGTGGATTTTAGTCAGTACAAGTCTGACAGTCCCTCCTGTCTCGCCCTGGGCGGGAGGACTCATTTGATGATTTTGCTACAATAAAAAAGTGGTCGTTTATACCTTCATAGTTTTTATGAAACTTCGGTACTACAAGTGCTACGAGTCTGTTATTTTCCCTGGGGTATGTCTTTAGGACGTAGATGCTTATTAAGATGGGATATTGCGAAAACCGAACGATAAAGGGTTGTTTGGTGGTCTATAGAATTTTAGTTGCGTATTGATTTAGATTTTATAAAATATTTCATAAACAGGGTGGCCAGGGAAGAAATTCACAGAAGCAAAGTTCGAAGTAAACGCGGACGAAGTCGCGGGCGAAGTGCTAGTCAGCTGATATACATAACTATAGGCATATTGAATACTTTTGAAAAATAATGGAAAGGTACTTAAATATTTTTTCTTTTGTTAAACCAAAGCATATTTACAAAGATTTAACTCATCAAAATTCAAGAGTCACTCATGACGTCACAAGCCAGTCAAAACTGTACTGGCTTGTGACGTTATTGCAATTTTGCAAGTGACGTATCTTTGTCAAAATTTGGTTTACGCAACAAAAAAAATACATGTCAAATATTTTTTGATAATAATCTGGCAGATTAATTACATTTTTTTCAGTCAAATACTCTATTGGAGCAGTGGTGGCCCAGTGGTATCGGTCCCGACTTACGAGTTGTACTTATAGGTCGTGGGTTCGAACCCAGCCAGGCGCATTACTTTGTGTAATTTTATTTCACCACCACTGCTCTCAAAACGGTGAAGGAAAACATCGTAAGGAAACCGGCATGTCCTAGAACCAAAAAAATCGAAGACATGTGACATCTACCAACGCCCACTGGGCCCGCGTGGTGGATTATGGCCCACTCCCTCTCACAGAGAGGAGGCCTGTGTCCCAGTAGTGGGAAAATTAATAGGCTAATGATGACTCTATCGGTACGAATATTGTTACCACACTTTTTATCTCGGTATGATCTTTCCAGGGGATAGTGATCAAAGTTCACGAAAATACTCGATGTTAATTCGATATTAATACAGTTAAGTCATTCTTACTAATAATACACCACAGCTAATGAGCTTATTTTCGCTTTACACTCCTAAACCGTTGAATCGATTTTGATGCATTTTGCTACAGAAATAGATGGCTGAAAATGGTTGTCGCCATCTTCTTTAGCGTCTATCTTGAAGGGGGAAATCAAATAATGAAACATTTTGCTGTCGTATTTGTTTCAAACTGAAATAATGAAGAATAACGACAGTTTTCTTATTTTTTAAACCTAACTTATCTAAGCACCGTTGAATTTTATATTCTCAATGAGAAGTTTTATTCTGAACGCGAGAAAACTCGAAAACAGAATGTAGATGGTTTAATAGTTTGTTGATTTAGCCAATAAGTAGGCGTGAAGTGTGACATTACCTGGTTATTTTAAGAATATCAACTGCTTGAGAAACCACGGTCATATATTTTGTAGATCTTTGATTAGGTATTCTTTACCAGGTAATCAGTCAGTGGTCTGAAATAGTTATTCGATAAGCAAGGCTGCAAAGTTGATATTTGGCGCGAGTACTTGAATTGAAAACTGAGCAAGCGAAGGATTCTAAGATTGAACCGCGAGAGATACGAGCGGTTCAAATATGAATCCTGAGCGATGCGAAGTTTTCAAAGGTACGAGACGCAGAAAAACTTTGCGCAACACACAACTTTTCACCTCACAGAGCGAAAAAATGCAGGGGGGGCGGCTCGCCTGTCAGTGTAGAAAACAATTGAATACAAGACGTGTTAGAATTTTGAACAACACTTTGTGCTCTAGAGCACAAAATGGAGTTTTGCGCTCAGATTTTGAGTGAGAAATATAATCTTTCCGAGCGTTTGAGGTGAAAATGGTTTTCTAGTATTACATGGTTTATGTATGCCTATTAGAAATGTGCCTATCAACCAGTTCAAAACCCCATCCAGAAAACGCAAAACATCACCAAATAAATTGTGTTTCATAAAATGTTGACGAAGTCCCGCTACGCAGGGCTTCTATGTCACATCGTCACAGTCTAACTCGATGCAGTTTAATATCAGTATGTTACATGGAGCGACTGACTATCGGACCTCCACAACACAGTAACTGGGTAATACGATACCCCATGGTAAGACTGGTTGTCAGACTTTAGAGCTTCTGACTAACAGTAACGACTGTCAAAGATCTACAAATGACAGCCGGGACCAACGGCTTTACGTGTTTTCCGAGGCACGGAGGAAACTCGCTATGACAGATGGTCACTCATCCAAAGATCCACAACACAGTAATTGGCTAATAACATAACATACCCCATGATAAGACTGGTTGTCAGACTTTAGAGCTTCTGACTAACAGTAACGACTGTCAAAGATCTACAAATGACAGCCGGGAAAAACGGCTTTACGTGCTTTCCGAGGCACGGAGGAAACTCGCTATGACAGATGGTCACTCATCCACAGACCAACCTCGGCAAGCGCGGCTTAATGCTGAAAATCAGCCTGTGCGGCTGTAATTTCGCCACGAGCTTCTCGTTGAAAATTGAAGCCGAATAAAAGAAAACGACTCCCAAAATTCGATAACTGATCATATTTTATCAAATCAGAAGTTCCCATCTTCCCTAATATTTGGTAAAACATCAACAATATTGCTCTATAATTGTCACAGCGGGATGCCTGACTACAACCCCAAAGTGTAGTCAGGGGTGTAGTGACGTCACACGGGGTGAAGTCAGTGATCAAACGTCGCTTGAATGTCAAGAGCAGGTGTAGGGTGACCATGTGTGAGGAAGATTTGGGATATTTTTGGGATATTCCGTCGGAAAAATGGTTTGTTTAGCTGCAATGTTGGCCGAGATAAGTTGTTGAAATCGGTGGTTATTTTACCTGTTTTAAGCACGGAACAGAAAAAAAACAGGTTTTAAGAAACAGTTGCATCTACACTAGAGTCCGAAACTACTGGACTGATTTCAGAAATTATTTCACCAGTTGAAAGCTGCTTAGTGCTTCGGTCCTGAGCGACATGGGCAATAAGGGGGGGCTTGTGAGCAGGCGCGTAGCCGTTGGAAAAGCTAGTGAAATGGCTACAATTTAAATGCTTATCAATAATACTTTTTTTTTACCAAAATGGCTCACCAAATCTAATACTCGAAGAAAGTCGGTTATTTTTTACAATACTTTATTATTATTATTTTTTTTACTATCACACAACGCCATCTAGTCCCAAGCTAAGCAGAGCTTGTGTTATGAGTACTAGACAACTGATAAACATACTTATATATTTCTAAATACATACATATTATAGATAAATTACACCCAGACACAGAACAAATGATCGTGCTCATCACACAAACATTTGTCCTGGGTGGGAATCGAACCCACGACCTCCGGCATAGCAGTCAGGGTGACTAACCACTAGAACAACTGGCCTATCTCCATGGTTCATCGTCAATAATAGTCATCAAACGTAAGACGTCCCATTGCTGACCATAGACCTCCCCTATAGCCTTCCAATAGTACCGGTTGTCGCGGCTTGCATCCAGCGTGATCCTGTTGTCTTCCTAAGATCGTCTGTCCACCTTGTGGGTGGACGTCCTACGCTGCGCTTGCCGGTGCGTGGTCTCCATTAAAGAACCTCACGACCCCATCGGCCATCAGTTCTGTGTACAGTCACGAGTAATAGTATGTATACACTAACCAGTATTCAAAAGCGATTTTCTGCTTCCATATTGATTAAACTTTTGCCTTTACACTTCTATTTTGGAAGCCATACTATTATGAAATAGGTCTTACTTCAAAGTGGAAACCAGTATTTCGCGAGTAATTTGCGTTTGAATTTTGTTAAGTGTATACATGTTATTACTCGTGACTGTACTATCTAACCTGCCCACTGGCACTTTTACAATTTAACTCCGTGGTTGCGACTGAGATATTCCTGATGGTAAAAATACAATAACACTTTACCCAACCTGGGATCCGAACCCAGGACCACTTGCTTAACAGTTGCATGTGTTCTAGTAGTAAAAATGAGTGAGATTATTTCTATCCCACTTTTCTTTCAAAATGATGGTCACCCTAACACAGGTGACATCCCGCAGTGCGAATCAAAAATAAGTTACTTCTAAATTATAAACCAACTTATTTATACCCTCAACAAACTCAAACACATACAATTTTAAACCTTATTCCATTAAAATACGAACTATTTGAACACTTTATCAACTGTAAATGAAATTGACAACTTTATATTTGTCATTCAGAAACTGATTTAAAATGCGAATGTGGGATTTATTGCTTAGAAAATAAGAGTCAAGAGGTGTATAAAATTGTTTTATTGACGGTAAATAGTTGTGGTAATTGAAGATAGGGCTGTCAATAATTTTGAACTGATTATGAAGATGAAAGGAATCATTTTTGGAAGACTTCGCGGTTGTATCCGTTTAGAGGGTGAGTAGACACCCTGCTGTGAGTCTGAGAGGTTTATAATATCAAGAGGAAGCTGAAATATAAGAAACACAAACCGTTTTCTAAGTTTAGTGCGGTTGCAACCGCGACTTCAAGGTCTGGGTATGTGAGTTTAATCGTTTGTAATTCATCCACGATCATCATCTGCCTGCCTTTTCCCAACTATATTGTGGTCTGCTTCCAGTCGAACCAGATGCAGCTGAGTATCAGTATGTTACATGGAGCGACTGACTATCGGACCTCCACAACACAGTAACTGGATAATACGATACCCCATGGTAAGACTGTTTGTCAGACTTTAGAGCTTCTGACTAACAGTAACGACTGTCAAAGATCTACAAATGACAGCCGGGACCAACGGCTTTACGTGCTTTCAGAGGCACGGAGGAAACTCGCTATGACAGATGGTCACACATCCACAGACCAACCTCGTCAAGCGCGGCTTAAAACAGAAGATCGGCCTGTGCGGCTGTAATTATTTAGGCACGTGCTCGTTTCATCCACGATACAGGAAAAAATCCTTATGTATGTCCAACGTCATAAAAAAGAGACAATATCGCACGTATCAACTTACAAAAATCGCATCGCCTGAAGTCGTAACCCAGCCTTATTAACACTTTAGATAACTCTCAATCCGTCCATCTCGCACTTACCACCTGTGGAGTGTCCCCAAACTTAACCCTATCACTGAATTAGGAGCACCCCTAATGTTGACTGACCGGAGGGACACCCTGTATAATGTCATTTGTTTGTGGAGTGTCACTTACTGTTAGAGAGGGTTAATTTGAGTTTAAAGGGGTTTTTGTGACCAGTGGTTTATAGAATTAAATATGTCCTTGAATTCCATTTTATTTTTACAATAATTCTTTAATAGTTAAAAACTAAAAAACACGCTATTAGCTTAGCACACACTTTACTACTTATCCGCCATCTTGGATGTCCGACATATTGGATTTAAGTACCGTGACTATTTTTTCGTATTCCTGAATGCAAACCCTTTCATTTGATACCCATAAATCATGGGGGTGGATCTCTAACAGCCATTCCACCATCTTGGGGAGGCCGCCATATTGGATTTGTAATGACGTTTCTGAGATAGTCATGTATTGTCATCAGAACTCAGAGTGTGAGCAAAAGATTTTCTTAAATTCATAGTAATTAGTTACACTTACAAGTAAGCGTGTTAGTAAATAACTATTTTGTCTAGATATGCGCGTGATCCGCATGAACGCGCGTGGATGCATTTTCTGTGTGTTAGACTGTGCGTATTTTCCATACAAATGGAGATACTTACAAGTAACGAAAGAACTCGCATCCGCATCGCTACGCTGCATCATGCGGGGCAGTGTGAGAATCGCCTAAAAGGCCAGCAGTCAAAGATGTAACAAGTAAACAATAAATATAACTGAAATAATAATTAAAAAACTAACAAATTACTTCTAATTTTAACCGGTAGATTAACCCTTCGCCACTGGCGCTAATCAAATAGTGACCACTCAAGTTAATGAGACCCCCTGTGGGTCGGTTGTTGGGGTGAAGTTGACAATGTGTTGTCACTTCACGTATTTGTACTCTCTTGTTTATGATGTAGGACGTATTTGTGGCGAATTTTGTGGAGGAACTTAGTTTTGGATTGGATAACCAGAAAGTTGGCAACGTCGCTAATAGCTGTCATTTTTTTTTACTAGTTTTAATGAATTTGGCAATGTTACTGTAAGGAAATAAGAAATATGGCTCTGTAGTGCACTAGAAAACTGTTAGAGGAATACAATAAACACTGAATTTGATGTTGTAACCGTTTCTGTTGCTTGCAATGCTTTTTTTACGCCATACTATATATTTGGTGTCACTTCATTAATGATTGCATTCCCAAATCATTTTTAGTGCACTACAGAGCCATATTTCTTATTTTCATACAGTAAATTTATAAAATAATTTTAACTTGTAAATATTTGACAGCCATTTGCGACGTTGCCAACTTTCAGAATATGCGCTCTTAAAATAAAGATAAGTAACACTTCATCTGTCATCACAATCATGTCGTCATAACGTGGTATTGAACGGGAATAAAAAAAAAGGATTCAAAAGTGGGATTCAACGGGAATAAATCTTAATTTAAATAGATAGTCAGTTGTTTATCAATTAATAATCAAACAGTCGATTCGCTGGCTCTGCTTTTACCAGGGATGAAGAGATTACAGAAGCGCCGGCATTTAGCTAAAGAGTGGTCACTAATAATTGATGTAGGGCTCTCATAACCCCGACATGATACTATGGCGTTATGTGGGGCCATGGAAGTAGCGGGTGCAGGGTTAATTAAACTCGTACACGCGCGATGACAGCGCCGCGTAATTTTGGGGACCTAAAATTTAATAAAATTACCGAACTGTTAGGTATCTATTACGTATTAGTTATGTGATTATCTTCTCTTAATAGAATCCCACAGTGTGTCAAGACAAGGGTGTTTAACCAGTGATGATATATATGGCTCTGCAACGTGGTCTTTGAGTGCTGCATCACCACTGCTCTCAAAACGGTGAAGGAAAACATCGTGAGGAAACCGGCATGTTCTAGAACCAAACATTTGAAGACATGTGATAACTACCAACCCGCACTGGGTCTGCGTGGTCGATTATGAGCCACTCCCTCTCACAGAGAGGAGGCCTGTGTTCCTGTAGTGGGCACATTATAGGCTAATGATGAAGATGATGATAACGGGCAACTTCTGTTATTCTGTACGTCAGAATTAACAGTGGCGATCAATAATTGAATTGTTTCGCGCAATAGCACGCATGTTACCATCAACTGAGTTGTTTATTGAATAAAAGCTCCTAATGAAAACATAGTAACCTGAACTAAGAACACACTATCTTAGTTACTCAAGCTCAAGAGTCATCATCATCATCACCATCATCAGCCGGAAGACGTCCACTGCTGAACATAGGTCTCCCCCTTAGACCGCCATGCCGAACAACAATTCGCCACTTGCATCCATCGGTTGTCCGCGACCCTCTCTTTGTCTGTGGTCCACCTAGTGGGAGGCCTACGCTGCGTCTTCCGGTCCGTGGTCGCCATGAGAGAACTTTTCTTCCCCATCGGTTGTCAGTTCTACGAGCGATGTGGCCTGCCCATTGTCACGTCAACTTGCAAATTTTATGAGCTATGTCGGTGACTCTGGTTCTTCGCCGAATATCCATGTGCCGGATTTTGAGCTCAAGAGTGGCGCTTTCGAAATCTAGTCACACTAGCAAACAATTTTGAATCCCCGCTGTTTTAGAAGCCCCACACAAATGTAAAGCTTTTAATGAAAAGAGCAAGCCTGTTAACCCTCTGTATGCCGACGGAACGCGGCCGGGGCCCACGGGTACAGGGCGCGGGGCCCGGGGCACACCGGCACGGGAAGTGAGGCCCGCGGCGATAATGTTATGAATTTTATTGTTTACTTTACGTCAATTTTGATTTAGGGCTCGTCATTTTTTTTCTTACAGTATTATCTATTTCGTTGATTGAAGTTAATTTTGTGAACTTTAGTGATTGTAATCTTTTAAGGTCTTTGGTTTTGGTTCTGAGAAGCAAAGTGTTGTTTTCACTAAGTTTTCCATCAAGGTTTTAAGCGTTTGCCAATCTTCTTGTTTGACTGATGGCTCTACTACCAAGGAAGGAACATAAATCGCAACACATTTTTAGCTTTTATAGAGCTGAATTAATTTAAAAAATTGTGAATTTTCAGTATTTAAAAAAAAAGTGTAGGTAATGTTAAGTTTTTTTTTATCGTTTCATGCTAATGTTATTACCTATTTCTTTTATATAATTATAATCTCTAAACTATAAATAAAAAAGTAACTAGTGTTAATAATGTTGCTTGTTTTTTCTTTTTTGCTAGGTACGCTATTAATTATAAAGGTATTTAATAAATACATTGCAAATTCATATTACCTAGCAGTTTGTCAGTATTCATTCCTTTTGAGGCCTAAACTAGAGAACTGAGAACTAAAATATAAACAAACCTCTAACTCTACAAGAAAACACTCATAAATTAATTCCATCACTTAAAAATGCATAAAAAAGCTCGAAAACACGTTTAACCCTTCACTGCTGATCCCCTAGAAATGTAATACAAGTCAAC
Source organism: Agrotis segetum (assembly GCA_036375495.1). NCBI lineage: Eukaryota > Metazoa > Arthropoda > Insecta > Lepidoptera > Noctuidae > Agrotis > Agrotis segetum. The sequence continues at coordinate 790,750 of JAQSVV010000397.1, forward strand.
ACACCGTGTAATAGCCAGTGTAAATAATTCAGACTAGACAACGGGTTGTTTGGGGCCACTTAATTATTTTGGGGGACTTTTGGGCCCACCGCGGCAGCGAAAGGGTTAATTTTGTTAATCCGATCGTTTATTTTTATGAGTTTTTAATATGAGAGGTTGTTTTTTAGAGCTGAAGTTATATTTAATAATTATCAGCCTATAATGTTCCCACTGCTGGGAGACAGGCCTCCTCTCTATGAGAGCGAGTGGGCCATACTGCGCATATACTACATTATTACTCGTATTTTTGAGTGGTGAAATCGTAAACTGGAACTTTGACATTTTCAAATTGACAAACAAGGAAAAAATTAGTTCCTTCTTCACACAGAGGCGCTGTTCCCTTTTTTCCATACAAAAAACGCTGTAAATACTGGAAAGACGCTGTAAAGTAAAAAAAACTGTAAAGTAAAATATTGAATACTCGTACTAAGGTTACTGAGTGCAATGCGAGTAATATTTACTGACAAAAAGTCTTCCCTATTTGTTCAGTTGTCCTTTGCGTTCCAGGATCACGGTGTCCTTGTGAAGGTCCCGTGACCCCAGCTGCATATTTGACGGTACCCGCTAAGTCTATTGAACGTAAGGTGACAAAACAAACAGTGTGTTTCTTTGAACATCGAATACCCTCATTTTTTCTATTGTAGTAACTTTGGCACAACAAAAGGGATCGCCTATTATGTGAGGAACCCCAATTCATTAGCTAATTGTGTGTTGTGAAACACACAACACAAATACACACCTGTGGGTGCCTGTGGTTGGCGTTTCATTGTTATACTTACATTATTTTTGTTATTTGGTTTTTTCTTGAGTTTATAATAAGCTTATTCCCAACTATATTGTGGTCTGCTTCCAGTCGAACCAGATGCAGCTGAATATCAGTATGTTACATGGAGCGACTGACTATCGGACCTCCACAACACAGTAACTGGGTAATACGATACTCCATGGTAAGACTGGTTGTTAGACTTTAGAGCTTCTGACTAACAGTAACGACTGTCAAAGATCTACAAATGACAGCCGGGAACAACGGCTTTACGTGCTATCCGAGGCACGGAGGGAACTTGCTATGACAGATGGACAGTTGAACACCCATCCACAGACCTACCTCGTCAAGCGTGGCTTAACCCGAAAGATCGGCCTGTGCGGCTGTAATTATTTAGAAACGAGCTCCTCAAAAATGGCAGGCAGGAGCTTTAAAAAGTGCTTTACTCTTCTAATCTTCAATCAGTTTCTTGAAAATAATCCTATTTTCATTTAATTCGCATACAATGTTCTAATAAAGTCACAATTTTGAATTCTGTTCAAGAATTTGTGAGAAAGATTCAATAAAAACCGCCCCGGGGTACTGAGGGTGTGTCGACATTTTTATTGAATATTTAAATATATTCAGAGCAGGTTTTCAAATTATAATAACAAGAGGTAGGTTTAAAAATTGAAGATTTTGAGGTTTCAATCAAATGCCTTTGTATGATAAATCTATCATTGATTTCAAGTAGGCCAGTTACAGGCACTTTTGAATTATTTTGTATAATAGGCTAGTTGCCTAAAAAAATGTAATTTGTCCGTCTTTTAGATTATTCAAAACTAAGGGACACGTATTTTTTTATTTGTAAATTAGACCAAAAATGACAAAGATATAGCCTATTAAAGTTACGTGTGACGTCACGATGCGTGGCATTTTTCGCGCAGAGTGACGGCACCAATGACATATTAAATATAGACACGTCATGAACGAACATCGCGGCGCTTAAAAACGGCGACAATACTAGAACCTACTTATACGCGTGAAGAAAGAGAAAGAAAATATGACACCGTACGGCGCGAGGGAGACGCAACTAAGCGCAATATCAACGCAACGCAAGCCAATTGGCTTGATTTTTTTTTGCCATTTTAGAGTGCGGACAACGTATCTATAGTTTAAATTAGTGACCGACCGAAATTTCGGTTTCGGTTTCGGTTTCGGCCGGTTTCGGCCAAAAAAGTTAGTTTCGGCCTTAGTTTCGGTTTCGGCTAAAATATAGCCGAAACTTTCGGCCCTGCCGAAACTTAAATGTTCGTGCATTTTCGTGCTTCGTTCGGTAAAATTCGTGACTAAGACGTGCTTACTCGCCGTTGGGGCTCTGGCTCAGTTCGCCTCCGTCCATTTAATCGTGATTTGTGAGTTGAGGGAATGTTTTTGAGTTTACTGCCAAGAGTAAGTTTTGTATATTCATGTCATAATAAAATATATTTGTTAAGTTGGTTAATTATTAAAAAAACTTATCAATCAGCAAGGTAGTGACTGTATTAGAAACGTTAACGCTTTCTTCTTTGAAATAATGCAATTTTTTTTTACTCTGTAGTTTCGTATTTTTGAATTTAGTGAGATTGTTGAGACTTCAAATGTAGTGAATCAATGAATATAATGATTTTTTTTTATAATTTCGAATAGATTATGGCTCAGTAGAAGTTAAGTAACATGGGAAAATTGCAATGTCACTAAACGGCTATTTCCGTATTAAGTTTGCCGTATTTCATTACTTCTCAGAATTTGATCTTTATTAGCAATACTATCAAATGGTGTAATAATAATGGTGTGTTTTTTTTTTAATATCAGCGGTTTCGATTCCTGGCCAGGATTATTGATTTTTCTATCAATATATATATTTTTTAAATCTAATTATGCAGTTTTAGCTTTCTTCAAAATCGGTCTCGAGACTGCATTCAACGTTTTTCGATATTCCTCAAAGTAAAAAATATAGCCATCCACGACTAGTTGAAAAATTCACCCTGTTTATTTGACACTTTTTCTTGTGTTAATAAATTATTATGACGGGTCTCCACTATAGAGGGTAAGCCTACCGGGGTCAAGGGACTAACGAATTAACGTGACCCCGGAACGTAAGGGCTATTGAAGGAGACCGTGGATTTTAGTCAGTACGAGTCTGCCAATCCCTCCCGCTTTGCCCTGGATCGGAGGACTCATTTTGATAAAAAAAGTTAAAAAAAACAGTTAACTAAAAATTTTGGAAATTTTAAATGTTCTAAAAAGTTTCGGTTTCGGTTTCGGTTTCGGCCGAAACTGAGAGCAAGGCCGAAAGTTCGGTTTCGGTTTCGGTTTCGGCTGAAAAATCAGTTTCGGTCGGACACTAGTTTAAATATCATTGGACGGCACAGGTAACTTAAATAGGCTATTATCTTTGTTCTTTTTGTTTAATCGGAAAAAGAAAAAATACGTGTCCAATATTTTTTTATAATCTAAAATACGGACTAAATAGAATGTAATTATTTTGACCCTGGAAACTACCCCATTATAATTATGGTACTACAGTCCCAGTCACAAGACATAATAATAACTGTGAAAGTATCGTAGGGGCCCATTACAAGGACTAAACCTCTATGGAGTGACGCCACGATATCCTCGCAGCTAAAAATTACAACCGCACAGGCCGATCTTTCAGGTAAAGCCACGCTGGCCAAGGTTGGTCTGTGGATCGGTGACCATCTGTCATAGCGAGTTTCCTCCGTGCCTCGGAAAGCACGTACAGCCGTTGGTCCCGGCTGTCATTTGTAAATCTTTGACAGTCGTTACTGTTAGTCAGAAGCTCTAAAGTCTGACAACCAGTCTTACCATGGAGTATCGTATTACCCAGTTACTGTGTTGTGGAGGTCCGATAGTCAGTCGCTCCATGTAACATACTGATATTCAGCTGCATCTGGTTCGACTGGAAGCAGACCACAATATAGTTGGGAAAAGGCAGGCAGATGATGACCTAGCAGAATACATAAAAAAACGCAGCCGAAGCTGTAAAAAGCTATTTCTCAATTATTGTTTGCATTAAAACAGTACAGGAAGTTAAAATCCCGTTAATATTTAACTGTAGCTAAATCCCCGTGTTCCCCGGGGTCTTGCTTGCATCCCCGTGTCCCCCGGGGGTCTCGCCTGCATCCCCGGGGGACGCAATGTATACTGTACTTAATTCCCGGTGCATTTCGAAACAGTACTTGTGTGTAGGGTTGTGTTTTAGGTTCAAATTGACCGTATGCCAATCTTGTATATTATTTCAGTCGAGTAGTTAATTGAGCAGTGGGGAAAAAAGGATATTTGCAAAGCATTTTTTTTTACCCGATTTCAAGAAAAAGGTTGTCAATTCGTCGAAATGTTTTATCATGCAAAAAAAAATAAGATTGCGAAATTTCATGTCCTTTTTAGGGTTCCGTAACCAAATGGCAAAAAACGGAACCCTGATACACATAGATTCGTTATGTCTGTCTGTCTGTTCGTCCGTATAACACAGCCACTTTTTGACGAAAGTATAAGAGCTATCCTGTTGAAACTTGGTAAGTAGATGTAATTATGTGAACCGCATTAGGATTTTCACACAAAAATAAAACAATTTTGAGGGTACCTCCCATACTTCGAAAGTTCGTATTGAAACCAATGATATTATAAAGAAAGATACGCCATGTTCATACTGAATGGCGTTCAGAATTGTTGCGTTGTTATTATAGTAATTTAAAACTACGACAGCGATAGATAATGCGGAACGTATTAAGATAGAAAGAGATAGGGATAGTAAAGAGCAACAATTTGTCTTACTTTGTCCTCAACAATTTCTGCGTGCTAGTGCGATATCTTATACCTTTTTATGTTATTTAAATATCATTGATTGAAACTTATTTTTTTTTCTCCTGATCCATACGTGTAGGGCAGCGTTTCCCAACCTTTTTCAGCCACGGACCCCTAGGAAATCAAGCACAGTTTTCACGGACCCCCTTAATAAAATAAACAGCAAAAAAAAAACGAATTAGGTATTTATTTTATTTTTTACATATACGGAACACTCGTAACTGTTTATTATCAAAAATATGAAAAAAATAATGTGAACGGTTGGTGTTGCTTCTCATCATCTCTCAGCTCGACAACACAAGTTTTCCATGAGACGACCAACGCACTTCAGCGTGCAATAACAACTGCTTGTGATTGCTTCCCATTTCTTCACAAATCATACCGATTACAGGACATTAGCATTTGACGTATGGTCCAGATATGACACCGCGGACCCCCATACACATACTGGCGGACCCCCAGGGGTCCGCGGACCACAGGTTGGGAAACACTGGTGTAGGGTATCTATGAATAGGTCTTGAAATATTATTACAGCTTGGCCAGAACGGATTGAAACGAAACTAAAATTTTTATTTCTGACAGCGTTTTAAAATCTTTGATATTTGATGTAAACAAAGACCGCAGGTTTGTTAGATTTATTATTGTGCCATAAAACTAACGTAATTAGAAAAAAAAAAGTCATTCAAAGTGCTGGTAGCGCGAAGACAGTGGCGACTTCCGGTTTTCTACATTTTTATGTCAAGCTGTACACCATCAAGGGCAACTCGCTGCCCGACCATGGACCATGCCCGGGTCGACGGCGCGTTGTGTCCTACGCGCGCCTCAAAGAGCGTCAGCATAATGATGGGGCCCCCCTCTCAGAGGGCCAAAGCCCGCCGGGGTCGCGGGATTATTCCCTTACCGTAACCCCGGAACATAACAGGCTATGAAGGACACCGTGGATTTTAGTCAGTAGAAGTCTGACAGTCCCTCCCGCCCTGCTCGGGGTTGGAGGACTCATTTGATGATTTTACCACGCTAAAAAAAAAAAAAGCTGTACACCATTCGATAGTGTCGCTAACAAGGATAAAATTCTGGGAAAAACATAGATTTACATTTTACATTTACATGATTCGAATATCCACGTTTTTATCTCTATTCAAAAATCCGTTATAAATAAAACAAATCAAAATCTTCTATCTATCACTACATGACGTCACATCCCGTCTGTTCTCAATTTGAGACACACAGAGCGGGGGCGCTGCTACTTCCGGCCCCGCCCATCGCCGCCCGCCCTACGTATTATAGATTCAGATGTAGGGCAAAACAGAGTAAAGCCTTTAAATTTTATACGCTACTACCACATTATTTCAGGACTTATTAAGATCTGTCAACAGTAATAATAATATTCCACAACTATCACACAACACCATCTAGTCCCAAGCTAAGCAGAGCTTGTGTTATGGGTACTAGACAATTGATAAACATACTTATATATTTCTAAATACATACATATTACAGATAAATTACACCCAGACACAGAACAAATGACCGTGCTCATCACACAAACATTTTGTCCTGGGTGGGAATCGAACCCACGACCTCCGGCATAGCAATCAGGGTCACTAACCACTAGACCAACAGGCCTGACAAACAGTGTTTTTCAATACCCCTTTACGTTCCAGGGTCACGATAGCTCGTAAGTCCCGCGACCCCGGCAGGTTTTGGCCCTCATTGTGCTGACACTAAGGCGCGCGTGGAACACAACGCGCGGTCCGACCCGAGTATGGTCCATGGTCGGACAGCGAGTTGCCCGTACTCGCCGCCCGCCCGCATTTTTTTTTTCCGACCGAGTGACGCGTTTTGTGATTTGTAGAAACGTTGTGATTGTCATTTTTTTTGTTTTTTTTCATCAAATGAGGTTAATTTTGATTTACGTAACAAAAGTAAAAATATATGTCAATTATTTTTTGATAATCATCTATCTTCCGGAATCCAGACTACCTACTATTTTTTTTTTGGCTAAAATATCCTATACTTGCCAACTAGATATTTTGATAACAGTATTCGCCTTTAATGAGCAGTGGTGGCCTTTCCGTCCCGACTTACGAGTTGTAGGTCGTGGGTTTAAACCCCGCCAGGCGAATTACTTTGTGTAATTAATTTCATGACCACTGCTCTCAAAACGATGAAGGAACACATCGTGAGGAAACCAACATGTCCTAGAACCAAAAATTCGAAGACATGTGACATCTGCCAACCCGCACTGGACCTGCGTGGTGGATTATGGCCCACTCCCTCTCACAAGTGAGGAGGCTTGTGTCCCAGCTGTGGGAACATTATAGGCTGATGATGATTCGGCTTTTATTCTTTGAAAATAAATAAACAAAGACTACAAATGCAGAAATGAATGAAATACAATTAGATTTATTTCATTGATCAACAAGGTTAACTGTCAATTGAACGCATTATATGATCAGAGTCAATCGATTTCAATTTTAAAATGATTGTCGGGAATCTAATTTTATTTAACTATAATATTATAGCTGGACACCATTTTTTAGCGTGTTCCAATCATCAATCCCACAACCTATCAGACTTGTACTGACTAAAATCCACGGTGTTCTACAATAGCTTTTTTTTGTTTGAATTTGACGCAGCAAGCAGGAACCCCGGTGGCTGGGTTAGAAAGAGCGCCGGATATATTGAATGTTGGACTCCCACAGCGACGGACGTCGCAAGACGATCTCCGGCCACCGTAGGCGCGGGCATGCGGGCAGCGAGTAAAGGGCAACTCCATGGACCATGCCCGGGTCGACGGCGCGTTGTGTACTTGTGTGAGTTGTGTCCCATGCGCGCCTCAAAGAGCGTCAGCATAATGACGGAGCCCCCTCTAAGAGGGCCAAAGCCTGCCGGGGTCGCGGGATTATTCCCTTACCGTGACCCCGGAACATAAAGGGCTATTGAAGGACACCGTGGATTTTAGTCAGTACGTGTCTGACAGTCCCTCCCGCCCTGCCCGGAGTGGGAGGACTCATTTGATGATTTAACCACGTTCAAAAAAAAAAAAAGATGTATTGAATCCGGAGTTCGCAAGTTCAAATCCTGCTCGCAGACTTTGAGAAGGAGTACAATTCGTTTCGCAGTTTTTTCTAGCCCTGTCTCAATTACGACGCGGGCTTTAATAAAACATTTGCCCGTTAATTAAAGGTAAGCGTCCACAGGTCCGCATCGTACGTATCGGACGCATCGCATCAAACGGATTTCTGTGTCGGCAGCGGTCGGATTGCCGACGCGAGTATCAGCAATCGGATTGCCGATGCCACCTTCATCGCGTCCACTGATCGGCATTCCGTATGATGTCATCGGTACGCATCTCATGTAGGCATTGCCGATGAGCCGTCCGTACGATGCGGATCAGTGGACGCAGTTGTATGAGTTTTAATACAAGGCAAACTAAAATCCGTTACGTACGATACGTGCGATACGTGCGATGTGGACCTGTGGACGCTTACCATTAAAAGGCAAGTAAGACTCAAACCGATTACTTACAATCATGATTCTTTTTTAGAAACTTTTCACCGAACTACCCCAATACCCCCCATATCCCCTTTACACCCCGTATAAGTGACGATGACAAAGCTCATTAACGATATTGAGGTGTTTGTTTAGAACCCCAGGGGTTGTAACCGAATATAATGTTGTGGATTGATCCCTGCTTGTCGTGACACTAAGGCCCTAAATACACGGTGAAATGCAACTGCAACGAAACTGCAACTGGCAACTTCTAGTTTAGAGTTTCTTGCACGTTCTTCTCCATAGAGATCTACTTCTAGGAACGGGAATCTACGGTACTTTCACAGTTTTTATGTCTTGTGACTGGGACTGTAACACCATTATAACTTTTGTAGTGCTTAATAATATTCCTTTGATTGTCTATGACAATTCAAAAGTGCCTGTAACTGGCCTATTTGAAATAAACGTTTTATTTTGATTTTGAAGAGTTTCACTTGAGTTTCTGACATAGACTCTTAATATCTAGTTGACCGAGCTTCGCTCGGTTTTTAAAATATCTATATCTTGGGAACTGAGCTTTTGTCGAACCTGGGACCTTGACAAATCGATTTTTTCAGCCGAAAAACCCCTAATCTGTAACTTTCATGAAAATCCTTGGAGCCGTTTCCGAGATAATAAATATACAAGAATTGCTCGTTTAAAGACGAAACGGTTGTGTCATGTGCGCTCACTCATATGAGTCTATGTCAGAAACTCAAATGAAACTCTAAAGGAACTAGAAGTTGCACTTTCGTTGCAGTTGCGTTTCACCGTGTGTTTAGGGCCTAAATCTAAGACATAATGTAGTGGTGTAGCGAGAGCGAATCTAGGAAGGGGCAAGATGCTTCTGCGGCCTTTTTTTTCAGGAAGAAAAATATGACTTACATCCGCTATTCGCGCGAGGGTCCCATATATGGCCCCGCCACGGCGGCGCGTTGTGTTCCACGCGCGTCTCAAAGAGCGTCAGCCAGCATTATGACGGGGCCTCTAGAGGGCCAAAGCCTTCCGGGGTCGCGGGACCCCGGATGTAAAGGAAGTACCTCCCGCTACTACTTCACTATTCTTTTCTGATTAACAAATATTCGGGTTTAAAACGGGATATTTGCCATGTTTATTATTACCCGACTGCGCCAGGAGGGTTATGTTTTTCAAGTGTAAGTATGTATGTATGTATGTTTCTGTGTGTTGCTCTGCAGCCAGCGGCTTGATGGATTTTAACTTGAGAGGTGTCGTTAGATTCGTCTTAAACGTGAGAGTGTCAACGGGTACATAAAACTGGCCAAGTGCGAGTGGAACTCGTGTGCAAAGGGTACTAAAGAACTAAAAATATATTTTTTTTAATCATTCACATTCTATCAAGTGGGGTATCAAATTAAAGGATTTTAAAAATGGTTTACCAAAGTATATATAACTTATATGTTTCAATTTAACCTTCAAGCGGGCGCGCGTAGTCGAATCGACCGCGCTTAATACGTTTTCGTTCATATTATCATTATTACTCATCACATGTATTTCTCATTTCTAGTAGCCTGTCGCTATGTCATTGGGAGTAAAATAAAGAATATACCGTCACTCAGGGTGATCTCTCCACTCCACAGATCGCAATTGTTTTAGCCCCGGCGCAGTCGTCGAAAAGACTACACGCGCCTGACGTCATGCGCTCGTTACGTGGTCGTAGTGGTTCTTCTCAATCTTATCGATTTATGCTTGGAATTTTGTTGTTTTATTATAAAAATGAGTTGTGGAAGGTTATCACAAAGTGCAGTATTCGAGGGACTGCTATAAGATGAAGAAGATAGTGAATTAGACCTCTGCGACCAAGGCTCTGAAACTTCCGATCACACTGTTTCAAGGAACTCGGTCTGGTGAGGAATCAAACTGTTTGGATTCAAATGACAATAATGAGCCACTTTCAGAAAGAAATAGCTGTTTTACAGGGAGTGATAAAGTAAAGAAGTGGCAAAAATGTAACAGTAAATGATTCTGTTGAAAAGTAAACCAAATCAAATACTTTTTATTCCTAATTTGTAATTTTTATCGCTTGACTATGTTTATAAACTAGTCTGATACCTCAGACAAGTTTATAAACCTGTAAAAGGGTTTTGTATTTCCAATTTTTGTTTAGGTCCAAAAAATGTGTGAGTGATTTAAAATAATTTATTTTTTATAATTTTAATGACTCTTTTTGGCAAATTTTATTTTGATCATAAGCACAATACATCTACGAACATAAAAATAAATAATTATTGGAAAATTTGTAGTTTATTACTCTTGTACATCGCATAGGTCTTTTCGGTTACGCGCGCCCGCTCCCGTTACAAAAGACCGCGCGCCCGCTTGAAGGTTAATTAGGACTGAGAAATGCTAACAAAAACTAAATAAAATAGATTTATAAAAAAAAAAAACAAAAAACCCGATTGCGTAAAAATACTAAAAAGAAAGAAACAAGCCCACTAGTTTAGAATTCATTCATTCACACTCACAGTCGGTCGGGGCCCCTTGGGAAGATTTGATTGGTACAATGATATTATAAGTAAAAAGGTGTAGATACGTCATACGCGCTCAATAACGTAAACGCTCAAATGAGGCTGATTCACACATCTTGATCTCAGTGTGACGTTGCCAGCGGCACTTCACGTACCACAGACTGAATTAAAAGTAAAAGTGACTCAAAACTACCTAAAATGCCGTCGTATGTGATGAGATATTGTACAAATTAATCATGCAAGACTTCTAAAAGTCAAAGAATCACATAACATTCGTAAATATACTATTTATCTTTAATATTTTCACAAATAAAACATTACGTTTCTATAAATATGGCGTCGTAAAAGAAAGAGTGCGAGCACGGGTGCGAGCGAGAGGAGACGCTGACGTTCGGGGGGATTGATGACGCGTGGCGCTGTTTGTTTATCTAGCTGTCACTTTTTTTCTTATTGCGTTGTATCAAGCTATCCTTTTTACTTGTAGTGAAATGTAATGTGTGAATAAAAAAGTGTGTATCTGTGTTGCCGCTCGGCGCGGCACAGTTTTTTCCGTCGCTTTGTACGTGTATAACGCATCTATGACTTTATAATATCATTGGATTGGTATACTTAATTTGAATGGGTCCCGACTGTGAGTGTGAATAAGTGAATTCTAAACTACTGGGCTTGTTTCTTTTTTTTAGTTTTTTTACACAGTCGGGTTTTTTGTTTTTTAAATATTTATTTTATTTGTTTCAAGTTTCCGATGTTTCGGCACTGTTGCAAGCACCATGATCACGGATGAACTGAAGTTATTGCGGGTGGATGTTATGAGCAGACAAATCGGTCTACCCTCCGTTTCGTTCGTTTTTTGCGTTCGACTCCACAACCATTGTCACTAGTCTCACTCACAACACGATATTGTTCCCGACACACAAAACTCACTGTATCTGCTCGCGAAGCAGTTACCGTGTTTTTTCGGTTTTTACACAATGGGACCACTGGGTTCCAGGCCCTCGACAGTTGAAACCCATCCTCACGATTGAAATTTTGGAACGAAGTTCCTTATCGCGCGTTGTGAAAAGGGGCTAGACGGAAAAAATTCTTACGAAAAGTTGGCACGACACTTTTTTGCCTCGCCCCGCACCTCGCGCCTGCACCCCGCGCCCCGTACCCCTCACTCAACCCCCGTTCCTCGTGACTCTTGTCGTATTGCGGCGTGCACATGTTTCTCTGTCTCTCTCTCTCTCTAATAGAAAACAACCCAGATATTTTCGTTTCGTCTTTCTATTTCGCATTGAACAGTGTGGTGTTGCGACGATTATTTTTCATCAATCAATCTCGGTATGTAGTGGCGTTCTGTCGAGATGACCTGAGGGTTATGTAACTCGATCCAATGGTTAGGACCCGATTCCAATAGATGTTGAGCTATTGCTGATTTTTGGATATCATTGTTTTTCACTACCCTAATGTGTTCCGATATTCTGCAAGCTACAGTTCGCTTATTTTGCTTAATTTCGTTGCAGGATCCAATTTAAGACAGGTAAATTCATTCTCCGGGACACGTCGAGCTTCATTGTCTCGGTGCTTTTCTGGTGGTTGCTACTATTGATTCTAGCTTTCAGGAGTTGCAGTGGTTTGGGAATAGTGTGGTCAAACCCAAACAGAGTTTGACCCAAAAAAAAAAAATGATATTATTACAAAATATATCATAGATTTGCTATCTATTTTGGGAATTGTACACATTTCCTAGAAATTGTGTACAATGACGGATTACACACTTTTCCGTTAAATAAAACATAATAATGTACAGACGCCAGCAGGTCAATCTACCCGAATCTGTCAGATTTTACCAAACAAACATTAACCTTCTACTCTCGTGATAAGGTTGAAATTCTAATAAAGAAATCTGACAGATTGTGGTAGCTTGATGTGCTGGCGTCTGTACATTATAGTCTTGTGTAGTTCGCGAACGAACTAGTTCGAAAGAACTGCTCCCACAGATGAACTAGTGATCTAGCTCCCACATTTTCCGCTCCGTAGTTCAGTAGTTCGGACAGAATGAAAGAGATCGACTGATCTAAGATCGTTGCACGGGAGCGGGACAGCACTACACTATAATACTCCCGTTCGCTCACCGATCATGCGCGCATCCCGTTTCGTACATTTTACACAAATGGGGATGGCAACTCAAAGCTAATCGTAGATGGCGCTGCGATAGTTGGTCCCCACGTCTACCTTGTACAAAAAAACAAACAAGATTATTTGTTATAAAAATTGAGTATAAATACAAAACAAATATGGAAAATTATTCGTCCATGCAAGTACTATATACTAAAAGAAGAATTAAGACGCCGCGGCGCATCTACAAGAGGAAAAAAGTGATTTAATTGAGTGGTTATACATTTGATTTTACCGTAATAAATCCACAATTACTTGTAGTTGAGGTTTCAATTTTTGAGTTTAGGTATGTTTTACCTGTCCTCTCCTTTATCAAGAATATAATGCTGGTTTTGACTTTCTATTTTGATAAAATATCATAATGTTTTAAGTCAGTAATTTTAACCTTTTTTTCTATTTAGATTCGAGATATATCACAATATATTTAATTTCTTAACACCACAACTACTACAAAACTCGTTCCAGGTGATAATTCTTCGATTTTCGAGCGATGCAATACTGGTACTTAACCTCCAAAAGAAAAGTAGATATTATTTTGAAAAGTGTATTCCATCATTTTTACAGCTTATTACACAACATCTAGTCATTTTACATCAATAAATGGTTTTTTTTCTGAAAATTCCTTTGATTTTACAGTTCTTTGGGGACCAAACTGTCATTTTCACTTTGACACTTGCCTTCCCCATTGTCGCATGCAGCAAACTAAATCTGCCCCCCTAGACAAGTCGCAAACGATAATCGTTAACGCTCGGTTCTCCCCAATAGATTTTCAACCTTATTCCTTCGAGTCTTTAGTTGAAAATCTATTTAGGATTTCTAAGCGTTAGCGACTGGAACGAACGACAACGCCATGAAATCTTCAATAGATTTTCAACTAAAGACTCGAAGGAATAAGGTTCAAAATCTATTGGGGAGAACCAAGCGTTAACGATTATCGTTTGCGACTTGTCTAGGGGCGCTGAAATCTCTTAGCGGGCGAACGATTTGATCGCTCTTGATCGGTCGGTCTCTATTACGAGCTAGGAACTAACGAACTAGAAGAACGAACTAGTTCGTTGCTAAATTGAGCGCTCTCAGTCGTGAACTAGAATACCAAAGACAGATACATTACAATTACAACATGCATAATATTGCACCCGTCCTATCGGTGCTATGCCGGGGTGGGGCCAGGGACCGAAACCGGTATCAACAATACCGGTATTTTTTCGGTAACAACCTTTTTTTCTTTTACAGGTAATTTTAAAGATTACCTTTATTATTAAAAGTGAACATAACCAGTATTAATACCGGTTACCGAAATAAAAATTACCCCTATCTTGCACACTTCAAACGTGCCGTCGGCAATAGTCACAGGGCGCGCATCGCATGTGTGTGTGACAAAGAGTCGTTATCTTTAGTTAACCGGTATTAAAACGGTAACCTGAATAGAGGTTACATTTTTCTTCGGTTTGGTTACCCAGATAGCGGTTACCTAAATCTGAAAAATAACCGAAATTCTTTAATACCTGTACCGTAATTTATAAAGGTTTTCGGTCCCTGGGTGGGGCGACTGACTGGCGCTGTACTCGCTATCGCTAGTAGAATAGATCAATAGAACATGAGTGAGACCGATATAGTATAAAACTTCGGTCTCTACTACAAAAATCTGTCTGTTATTAAGTAATTGTAATGTAATGTATGTTATCCAGATGTAATCCTTATTCTTATATTATTTTTTTGTATCGTGTTTTTATTAGGCTCATAATAATTCGAACCTTATGTATGTCGCGCGGTAACGAAACCATAGCGCGATCTAATTCGACGACAACGCCATCTATCGAGTTAGTGTACAACTTTGACCTGAGACAGAAACACTATAACAGTCATTTTAATAATGACTAGCACTTCGCCCGCGACTTCATCCGCGCGGTTTTCGAACTTCGATTTTTACTCACGGACACCCTTTTCACATGACAACTTTGGAAAATCTAATTAAACAGTCTATCGACCCTAAAAACAATCCCTTGTGGATATAATTTCGCAAAATCCCATCTGAGGCACAGTAGCATCTATGTCCTAAAAATCCCCATGACTCCTGACTATCGACCCCAAAACAATCTATAGGGGTCGAATATCAATCAATAAGGATTGAATATCACAAAATAGGGTAAAATTACTTATAACCCGGTTCATGGCGGCGCTTATAGTGTTCACTCGCTCGCACACTAGTGCCACAGCTAGTGCCGTTTATATTCACTCCCGCGCGTAGTGTAAGCAGAACAAAATATTAGTCTTGATCAAAGATATTTATAAGAACCTATAGAGCGGGTCAGCGGGCATTGGGAAAATTGTCATACAAAATTGTTGATGCCGTGCGTCAGTAGCATTATCTATCACTAGACTGAGGGACTTTTTACCTATTGGTAAAAAAAATTGGATCACTTTCTTCGTGATGTCCCGTCTACTGCTCGTATATAAGTAGTTTAATGTCTTTGGTCTTGATGTCTTGACGCGCTCAGTAATGTTTTTTTATGAATATTTACTATAGTTTTCTGATATTTTTCCATTACCTGTTGATTATTGTTGTTGAATTTAGTTTAGGGAAATTATTGTGACCTGGTCTTTTTTTTTTTTTTAGGTAGTAAAATCATCAAATGAGTCCTCCCACCCTGGGTGGGGTGGAAGGGACTGTCAGACTCTTAATGACTAAAATCCACCCGTGTTCCTTCGGATGCCCTTTACGTTCTGGGGCCACGGTATCCTGGGTTAAGACCCGCGACCCCAGCAGGCATTTGGCGCGAAACACGACGCGCCACCGACCCGGGCTTGGTCCTTGGGCGGACGGCGAGCTACCCATCACTCACCGTCCGCAAGCCCGCTTCGCCGCTGTGCCCTCTGCTGATCAGAGGGACATGCGTTGGAGCATCCACACGACAGGCTATTCGCATACGAGCAAAGAGACCCCTTAGGCACACAGTGCTTAAGAAAGAGTTTTTGCTCGCATCCCAGGGTGCACCGGCCCGATGCACTGGTCTTCCCCCCGGACGTATCCGAGAGGGAACTCCAGTCCACTGGAGCACGTGGAGGTTTCCTATCATAGCACCCCAACATTATGCACTTAACATTTAGTTACACAGTTATTTGGTACCTGAGTTATTTTAACCTTTTTCGTGGTGTTTTTGAAGTCGGTTACATTTAAAAAAAAAACCTTTATCGATCCTTTTCTCATAATCCAAGATTGTTTGAAATCTAATCGCGGAGCGGAAGTAAATCCCGCGTTCATTTCCCGGGGCGACGTCCCGCAGCGAGTCCCGGCGTCAATCCCGGGATCGGGACTTTAAATACTTTCCATTGAAAATTGAATTTGATTGGCAAATTAGTTTGTGGAAAGATAATGTTGGAGAAAATCTTTTTTTAAACTGTGTCATAATAATAATAATATTCCACAACTATCACACAACGCCATCTAGTCTCAAGCTAAGCAGAGCTTGTGTTATGGGTACTAGACAACTGATAAACATACTTATATATTTTTAAATACATACATATTATAGATAAATTACACCCAGACACAGAACAAATGATCGTGCTCATCACACAAACATTTGTCCTGGGTGGGAATCGAACCCACGACCTCCGGCATAGCAGTCAGGGTCACTAACCACTAGACCAACAGGCCTATCAAAATTGTCGCGGCCATAGTTTTAATTAATCAAAAAAAAATACTCAAGTCGCGACGCGGCGACATCCAATTTACGACGAACGTACTTATGTATGTAGTCATTGCTATTCAAGTCGCGCCTCCCGGCTCCGCCTGCCGTTTGGCGTCTATTTCTGCAATCAAATTGCCGAGCTGTCTGTCAATCATAAAATATTATATCTACAGAACTCTGTGACATACCAAACAGTTGATATTTCGTGGGAAGTGATGATAAATAAGCGACTATCACTTTTAAAGCGACCTTTGAGTTGAAATTTTCTGATTTACATCTTGAGTGCCATGGAATTCCAGTTATCTATTATGAGAATATTAAAAGTTTCTTTTAAATTCCTCACTTTTAAAAGAATTTTATCTTTTAAGAGGAAACAGCAAGGGCTGGAGAATTGAAAAATAGGTATTTATAAAATCTATTGCAGTCGCGCAGTGCCCACAACAGAGTTACAGAGCGCGATAGAGACAACAGCAGCTTGGACCGAAAATACCTTATAAAATGGCACAAAATCAACGATTCGTAGTCCCCTGATTACTCCTCCAAAACTTAACCGATTTCACTACTTTTTTCTTTAAAAAATAAAGAAAGGCATTGGCCGTGTTCCTATGTTTTCCTTTTTTTATATAATCTCGTCAAATTTGTTTTCTAGATATTTGAACACTAGCCATTTTTTAGGATTTTGAATGTTCATATCTCTTTTAATAATTAATTTATGGAAAAAAGGAAAACATAGAGACATGCCAATAGTGGTCATAGATTTTTTGTAAAAAAATTATTGCTCTACTGGCATTATCCAGGGATAAAACAGGGGACTACGTTTGTATGGAAAAACGGCCGTGCTGTTTCCTCTTAACATGTGATGGAGCACTATTTTCCCCCAGCATGACTACAAAAAATTTCAAAGAAATTGTAGTAATTTGTAAGATAATATCTTCTAAAAATCTTAGAAAAACATTGAGTCAATTGATTTATTTTTATTTCACCCCAGTATAAATTGACGTGGATTACTCAAAAGTTACTTAGACATGCAGGTCACGCTTCCATTGACTTGTACTATCAACTGCACGTACTAAGGTAACACTGACAGGGACGATATTTGCCAACGACGATATAATACTAGACTCCGCATGCACGATCTAAGGAACAAAAACTATTCTGTCAACTCGCTGAGGTACTACGTAAGCGAGGGGGACGGGGTACTGCGTTGTGATTGGCTAACTCAAGGTC
This sequence comes from Agrotis segetum, assembly GCA_036375495.1. Taxonomy (NCBI): domain Eukaryota; kingdom Metazoa; phylum Arthropoda; class Insecta; order Lepidoptera; family Noctuidae; genus Agrotis; species Agrotis segetum. Next base: position 808,497 of record JAQSVV010000397.1, read on the forward strand.
TGTTCTGTCTCAACGTATGTTTACGGCTCACAGGATTGGTCGAAATGAGACGAATATAAGACTTTTTTGCCTAATGTGTTGGCAGACATCGGTCGCCTGTTAATAAGAGTCTAGTATTATATCGTTGATATTTGCTAACTCGGTGATACCGAACCCAAATCGATCGCAGCGCGCGATATGACGGGCACACCGCAATTGCGGCGGTAATACCCCTCTTGGAGGAGTGGCTGCTGGATAGTCGACCCGGCGTGCTGACCTACCGCATGACGCAGGTCCTGACCGGACACGGAAGACACGAGTAAAGGGCAACTCGATGCCTGCACGCGTAGCATGGCGATTCTATCTCTATTCTACCAAGAAAAGACAAAGTTATTTCATCGTTATTTCTACACAAATCGACTGTTTTTTTGCACAAATATAAAACCATTCTTACAGTATTGAAGAAAAGAACGTTTATTTTCCATATTTTTTACATAAACATGCTTAAAAAGCTAAAATTATTTCTACGTTCTGTTTGTTTTGTCTATTCTTGCGTCGACAAAACCCCTTTCTACGGCGCCATGCTACGCTTGCTGATCATGGTCCATGCCCGGGTCGACGACGCGTTGTGTCCCACGCGCGCCTGAAAGAGCGTCAGCATAATGATGGCCCTCTCAGAGGGCCAAAGCCTGCCGGGGTCGCGGGACTTATTGAATCACCGTGACCCCGGAACGTAAAGAGCTATTGAAGGAAACCGTGGATTTTAGGCAGTACGAGTCTGGCAGTCCTTTCCGCCCTGCCCGGGGTGGGAGCTAGGACTCATTTGATGATTTTACCACGCTAAAAAAAAGCTAGTTGTGTTGACCACTAGGAGGCGGTGTGCTGTATTGTGTAGCTTAAGTTTAGCTATCTTGTAGTTGAGTGTACTCCATTTATCCTCGAGGGGAAATGTTTTGAACCCGGATTTGCCTGTGGTATGTCCATTTACAGTATTTAGAAGACAGATGAGTAACTCTGACTAAATTATTATCACAGAAACACGGGTTTTTTTGGTCGCGAGTTTCCTCCGTGACTCGAAAAGCAAGTAAAGCCGTTGGTCCATGATGTCATTGTCAGAAGCTCTAAATTCTGACAACCAGTCTTACCATGAGATATCGTATTACCCAGTTACTTTGTTTTACAGGCGCTCCATGTACTCGTAAAATATTGATGTTCAGCTACATCTGGTTTGACTGGAAGCAGACCACAATATAGTTGTGAAAAGGCAGGCAGGTGATGATGACATCGATTACTCCGAGGTTTCTAGTCCGATTAGTGTGGCTCTTTTTTTGTTCGATGCAGTATACTTGCAGTTTGGTCCAATAAAAATTTCATCCAATTTGGTTCAGTACTTTTTATTTTGTGAGCATTTTTATTAATTTCGGCTACTTTTTTTTTTAGCGTGGTAAAATCATCAAATGAGTCCTCCAACCCCGGGCAGGGCGGGAGGGACTGTCAGACTTCTACTGACTAAAATCCACGGTGTCCTTAATAGCCTGTTATGTTCCGGGGTTACGGCAAGGGAATAATCCCGCGACCCCGGCAGGCTTGGGCCTCTGAGAGGGGGGCCCCGTCATTATGCTGACGCTCTTTGAGGCGCGCGTGGGACACAACGCGCCGTCGACCCGGGCATGGTCCCTGGTCGGGCAGCGAGTTGCCCTTTACTCGCTGCCCAATTTCGGCTACTTGGATGACATGATTATCTTTACTTTTTACGTGTTTGTTACGCGATTACTCCGCCAATTGTGAACCGATTTTCAAAATTCTTTTTTTGTTATATTAGGGATCGTTCACCTTAGGGAATACTGCAAGTTTGTTATCGAAATCTCTTCAGCAGTTTTTGAGATAGGGAATTTTATTAACTTATCTGCAATTCCGTCCCGTTATACTTAGCTTACATTTGCAACCAACGACGATATAATACTAGACTCCGCATGCACGATCTAAAGAACAAAAACTATTCTGTCAACTCACTGAGGTACTACGTAAGCGAGGGGGACGGGGTACTGCGTTGTGATTGGCTAACTCAAGGTCTGTTCTGTCTCAACGTATGTTTACGGCTCACATGATTGGTCGAAATGAGAAGAATATAAGACTTTTTTGCCTGATGTGTTGACAGACATCGGTCGCCTGTTATTAGGAGTCTAGTATTATATCGTCGTTGTGTGCAACAGTCGGCCACTTATGCAACGAAGTCAATGGACCAAGCCTGAATCCAATAGAGCTATATTTCAGCATTTATCAATACAAACTTCATTACTTTTCATTACAGCGACTATTGACGGGAAATCACGTTACCTCTCCACGAAGTCCGCAGTTTTGTAGTTTTTATTTCTGTTTTTTATGGAGTCGATGCCAAAGGCTTTCCCGTTTTATTTCAGGCGGGTTTATTTAGTTTTTTACCTGTATGGATAGCTGAATAAAGTCGGCAATAAGTCGGTCTAAGAAATGTTAGCGATAATCTAATTGACAGCCACCCTCAATTTGATTGAATGGCGAGACTGTCGTTTAGAATATCGTTTCAACACGCAGATGTCATCTATGTGTATAGCTTGGCCAGAACGTCTTGAAACGGAACTAATATTTTTGTATACTGACAACGTTTTTAAAATCTTTGATATTTGATGTAGGTAAACAAAGAACGCAGGTTTGTTAGATTTATGTGCCATAAAACTAACGAAATAAGTGAAAAAAAATATCACTCAAAGTGCTGGTCAGTCTGGGTGTAATTTATCTATAATATGTATGTACATATTTAGAAATATATAAGTATGTTTATCAGTTGTCTAGTACCCATAACACAAGCTCTGCTTAGCTTGGGACTAGATGGCGTTGTGTGATAGTTGTGGAATATTATCTATCTATCTAATCTAATCTATCTAATCTAATATCTATCTATCTAATAACTTTAAACGAGCAATTCTTGTATCGAATAAAATTCTTGTATTCGAGATCCTGACTATAAATATAAATATTTATAGTCAGGATCTCGGAAACGGCTCCAAGGATTTTCATGAAAGTTACAGATTAGTTATTTTTCGGCTCAAGGAATCGATTTATCAAGGTCCCAGGTTCGAGAAAAAGCTTGGCTCCCAAGATATAGACATTTTAAAAAACGAGCGAAGCTCGGTCTACCAGATATTTATTATTATTGGGCCACCATGCACTACATACCTTTAAAAGTATTGAAATCCAATAATCGTTTGTTCTGCAGGTGTTCGCGATGATCAGCTCCTTGGAGACGGACCCTGAGGAGTGGTGACATGGCGCAGCAGGGCCAGCCGTACCCCATACCCTGGGGCCTGCACTACCAGCACCGGTAGGTCCTATCACTCTTGGATGCTCTGCTGCAGGTCTACAATCAGCTGGATGGGGACTCCTGAGGAACGGTGATATGGTGTAGGTAGTAAGGTCACCCACCCCACCTGTTCGTCATCATCAGCCTATATTGTTCCCGCTGTTGGGACACAGGCCTCCTCTCTGCGAAGGGGGAGTGGGCCACAATCCACCACGAGGGCCAAGTGCGTATTGGTGGATGTCACATGTCTTCGAATGTTTGTTTCTAGGACATGCCGGTTTCCTCACGATGTTATCCTTCACCGTTTTGAGAGCAGTGGTCATGAAATAAATAACACAAAGTAATGCGCCTGGCGGGTTTGGAACCCACGACCTACAACTCATAAGTCGGGACCGCAATACCACTGGGCAACCACTGCACCCCACCTGGGTGTCGAGTCTGCTAATTAATTAGTCAGAATGGCGCCACAATGGCGTTTCAATTGTAGTGCTTATTCGAACCATTTTTTACTGCTGAGTAAAAAATGGTTCGAAAATTGAAACGCCATTGTGGCGCCATTCTGACTAATAATTAGCAGACTCGACACCCTGTTACTTGTAGAAAAATGAGTGGACAGGTCCACACAAATCTGTGTGGTTACCAACTAAAAAAATCACAGTCAGTCATTGAATTTAATAATTTGAATACTTGACTTGACTAAGTATAATGTGGTAAATAGACTGACCCCAACTATAACTTATTTCGGTTTTTTCGAAATAATACCTTCAGGCCTTTGCTTTTTATTTAATTAGACGTAATTTCAGACTCAAGAGCTTCAAATTTCCTCCCTGGACAAATCGGTTCTTGGACATTGGAACATCTGTCAAAGTGCTAAATTCTTTCCATGAAAGTTTGACAAAACCTTAAAAGATCATGGTCTGCTAAAGGTGAATGCTCCAGCCAGCCCGCGAAATTCAAAATTTCTTACGTTTTTTCCAATTTGCAGGCCAGTGACATGTTGTAACTTTATCAAAATATGAATTGCGGTAATAACAAGTTTAATTTTAAATACAAAAATTGATCAAAACATTCGCTCCATCAGCTCTGACAAAGAAAAGGTGTAATTTGTTAAAATTTTCTATGTGAGAGCTGATGGAGCAAATGCCCCTTGCCTTTACACGATCCAGTTTAGGCTGTGGGAAAGAGATGGCGCTATTAAACTTGTATATATCTGTCTCTTTCCCACAGCCTAAACTGGATCGCGTTAGGAGCCCGTGGCCTCTTATCCATGTTACAGGATCCCTCATAACTTGATGTCTTTCTTTCCCAGAGACTCAGCAACCCCCACATCGACGGGGCGTCCGTACGATCACCCCCACACCCACTCCCACCAGCTGTACTCCAGGCATGCTCACACACATGGACACACCCTCATAGACCAGCATGAACCGTGAGTATCGAGCTGGTATCCTTAGGAGTAGAGCCGACCAGAGCCTGTAGCCAAACGGCAAGCGACAATCGTTAACGTTCAGCAGTCGGTAATACATTTTCAACTTTATACCCAATAAAGGCCACTATTGCTTATAGTTGACAATCTACCAAAGATTACAGATCGTTTTCGTTTGTTTCGTTTGCTATCGCTCAGCAGTCTTTACTAGATTTTCAACTTTATGCCATGAGGCATAAAGTTGACAATGTATTACCAACTGCTGAACGTTAGCGATTATCGCCCGGTTGGCTACAGGCTTAGTTCAGTGACAAGAAAGAAAGAAAATTGTGTTTATTGGCACTTAAACTTAAAACTAATTAAAGTTGTAACATCCATATCATCAGCCGGAAGACGTCCACTGCTGAACATAGGCCTCCCCCTTACAGCGCCACGCTGAACGACAATCCTCCACTTGCATCCATCGGTTGCCCGCAACCCTCTCTCTGTCTGTGGTCCACCTAGTGGGAGGCCTACGCTGCGTCTTCCGGTCCGTGGTCGCCACTCGAGAACTTTTCTTCCTCATCGGTTGTCAGTTCTACGAGCGATGTGGCCTGCCCATTGCCACTTCAACTTGCAATATTTATGAACGGGGTGCGCTCTGCCCGTTTCATGCGCCGGCAAGTGTAGTATTATTAACGTTTAGCTTAGTGCCCACGCAGAGCGGATAATTCTTATTGAGAAAAATCATCAGACGAATCGATTTTTTTTCAAAAATGGGGTTAGTGATAGATACATAATGCCTAGAAAATATGTTCTGTGCGATCGCCACACTCTGCCGCGCTCAGAGCCCGCGATAAAATCTATGCAATAGTTTAAAAAAAACGGCTTGAACTACCGACTTGCACTGCGTCCATTTCGTGGACGACAATTTCTTTGAGTACAGCAATGCTCATCATGGTTACGATGCAAATTCCACAAAATATTAATCTTTTGTTTTACTAATAGATGCAAAGGCGAAGGAGATGAGACAAGGCCAGAGTACAGAGATTACACGGAACAATTGCACAGGTAACATTCACAAAAAAACTTTTTTTAAAAAGGGAATCGACTTCAAAACCAAACACAAAAAAAAAACTATAAAATAACTTTTCTTTCCAGAGTCAAAGGCATACTCAATAAAATAAAAAACAAAGCCACCGACTTACTAAAGAAAAGTTATTTTATAGTTTGTTTTTTATTTTTCCCTAGATATTCAACAAAAAATTTCATAAAGTCAGTGACTTAATTTTTTTTTTCATTGACTTTTTGTCACCGACTTCCGAAAGAAAAGTTTTTTGTAGGTTATTTTGAACTTTTTTGGTGGTGTTTTTGAAGTCAGTTATTTTTTTTTTTAAATACGTACCACAATAACAAAAGAGATCAACAGTGGCGTTTTAAAGTCCCGGAGAATCAATATTTAACTGTCTTGGATCTTGTAACTAAACGTTTTTCTCTCTGCAGGTGCAGTTCGTACGGCAAGTGTGTGGACGAGGTACCGGAGGAGGCTCGCGACAGGGACGAGGCTGTCACCAGCACTGAGCACCATCAGCACTGGGATGAGAAGATAGGTGAGGCGGAGATATAAGTCATACGCGAATCTGTCCTCTCCTTATGCTAAAAAACCTTGACGGGGGGGGCCAAACCCTGCCGGGGTTGCGGAACTAACGAATTACCATGATAAATGATATTTATTCAGCAAATTGGTTTTCTCAAACTCTTTTACACGTCAAAAAGACACTATTTTTACACTAGATGAGGCCGGTGTATCGTACCTGACTACTCTGAGAAGAAACATCCGAAACAAACTCAGAGGTCGCAGTCTCTTTTAAAGTCCAGACAATTTTGTATTGATCAAGATATTATATGAGAACCATACTACAGGTGTCTGAGATGGTCTTTTGAAGAAAGAACCACACAGATTTGAGTGGACCGTCCAGTCAGTGCAAGCATTTGTCAGTTACCGAACGACCCCGGAACGTAAAGGGCTATTGAAGGATACTGTGGGTTTATGTCAGTACGAGTCTGACAGTCCCTCCCGCTCTGCGCTGAGTGGAAGGACACATGACATGTGATGATTTTACCACGATAAAAAAGGGCCATTAGGTTCCCCAGTTGCCATCCCCATTTAAATTGAGCCACCATTGAGATAGGTTACCGTGAAACAGAGAAAGATGTGTTCTGTTTCGTTTTTACAATAGTGTTACATATAGTAGGGGAGCCGAGGATGCTAAATTTGCAGTTACTCGAGCGTCATGGAGACCTATTGGATTTGAAAGATTATGTTCTAAAAAGAAAAAAAGTTTCTGACAAGTTTTCTATTTTAGTGAGGGGGAGAGCTTGTAAAGAGCTTTGAAACTGTAAAAAAAAAACAGTTGTACAGGACTCGAGCGCGTCAGATATTTATAGTGTAAACGCGCTTTACATTTCTGATAACCAATACATATTAATCTGACGATTAACTCGAGGGGGCTGTCCGTGGCAAGCGGTTGAAAATCCAAAAAAAAATAAGTTACTCGAGCGCGTCAGATATTCAAAGTGTATGTAAAGTAAACCCTAAAAAGTGTCGTATTAATATGTCTGACGATTTGGATGTGGCGCAAAGTAATAATTCATATTTCTATCTGTAAAAAAAAAACGTAATCTCGAGATACTCGAGCGCGTCAGATTTTTATGCAGGAGGTTCAAATTGATATCATAGTCCTCCTGAATAATAATCTGACAATTATACGGAGGGATATCGCTATTCTGAGCATCTTAAAATAAATTTATAAAGAAGATAACTGCATTCACGCATAAAAAAAGTATAAAATTAAATTGAATGTAGTAATTACAAATAGAAACTCGTCTACATCATTAAAATCCTATCAAAAGCATAAATGTCAAATGAGAGCCAAGTTCAATTATGATATAAGCCTTGGTTTACGACTTCACGGACAAAATAAGTGAAATCTAAATAGGTGCCAAGTTCAGTGGTCAGAGGGCCAAAGCCTGCCAGGGTCACGGGACTTATTCCATCACCGTGACCCCGGAACATAAAGGGCTATTGAAGGACACCGTTGATTTTAGTCAGTACGAGTCTGACAGTCCCTCCCGCCCTGCCCGGGGTGGGAGGACTCATTTGATGATTTTACCACGTTAAAAAAAAAAGAAACAAAAAAGTTAAGTGGTCAGTCCTGAAGTTTATTTATACATATCATATAAAAATCAATGGCACTTTTCGTTGTAATTTTATAACTCAAGAAAGGGCTCACCTATCCAAACCAAATATTTAACTTTGTTCAGACTATTTAGTAGTTGGTTTATGTGAAGTTTGCACAAAATCAGTAGAGCGGTTCTTCATTTATCACATTTTTTTGTAACAAATTAATTCAATAAAAGGCGGATCATTTTGTTAATGGGATTTTTGCTGTCAAAGTACCAAGCACCTAACGGGCTGAAATGAAGATGTAAATAAAAATTTGCTCGTCAGGAATGAGGCTCTTTACAACAGCGTAATCTTTGAGTCGCTTATAAATAAGTCTCTCTTAGATTTTTCCGCGAACATTCAGGAAACTGATAGGACGGTAACTCATGGACTCGGACTTGGGCTTGCCTGACTGATGACCAATAACAATGGCCTCTTTCCATGCCTGGCATGCCATATTATTGCTCGGAACGCCACATACATTAAATCACGACCGATAGTAGCGAACTAACTGGTACTTCACCTTTTCTTCACGATTCTCTCGACTTCGCCCCATGGAAAACGTCAGATTATTAGTGAGTATGATTTTTACAGTGTAACCTTCAATAAAAAAAAAAAATGAAACGCGCTCGAGTATTTCAAAATGTCGTTTTTTTTTTACAACTTCAGTACTCGCTCATTTCCTAATGCCACGCTCAAATTGTCAGATTATTGAAATATACACTCTTCTGAACGTAATTAATCTACCTTTTCTTAATCTGACGCGCTCGAGTATTTCTGCGGATCGATTTTTTTTTACTAATCTGACGGGTTCTCCCAGACAAACCCCACCAGATAAAGGGTTGATATTTGGTACAGGTACATTAAAGGGTGCAAGGATTCTCCCTTATAATAATCTGACGCGCTGGAGTAACAGCAAAAATCCCTTCCTGGGCTCCCCAACTAATAAGAACAGCAAGCATTCACGCGTCTCTTCTCCTCAGTGAGCAGTTCCCTCTGCTCGACTTCAGCTCCGACGTCGTCGACGCGCACCGACGCCGCCTCCCCGCACCAACACGTCACCACCACGCATGCTGGTCAGTCAATTATACATAATAATCTACTATATCAAAATTAGTCGGGTTTTTCTTCCCGACGCTATAAATCCAGAACGCACGAACCGATTTCCACGGTTTTGCATTCGTTGGAAAGGTCTCGGGCTCCGTGAGGTTTAAAACACCATCTGGTGGCGAAACGGAGTTCGCCGGGTTTGCTAGTAATATTATAAATGCGAAAGTTTGTGAGTTTGTATGTATGTGTATGTAGGTATGTTTGTTACTCTTTCACGCAAAAACCACTGAACGGATTTGGCTAAAATTTGGTACACAGATAGTTTATAACCTGGATTAAGTAAGATTACTCAAAGAAAGGCCTGTATACCAGCAGAGGGCGGGCGTGGAGTTCGTCCCCTCGACTTCGTCCTCCAAAGGGGACGAACGGGGATTCGTTATTGTTTTTCCCGATGTTCCCCCTTTTTCTCATTATAACTAAAAAATATGATTAAAAAATCAGTATAAACTTATAATAAAAAAAAAGTCTGTTTTATAGACTTTTTAACATTCAGGTTGTTTCCTTTTGAAATATAAGTCACTATATTTTATAGTCACAGTTGCTTATGTGTATGGTGGCAAGATTTTACGTTTTACATTATGTAAGTGTTAGAAAAGTTTACTCATTATTTTAACACATAAATAGGGTCAGTAAATTTTCAACAACGAATTAAAATATTTCAGCACAAATCTTTTTAGTGGGACGAATAGCACTAATCAAAGAACATTTATTTCCATTCGTCCCCTCTTGAATTGGATTGGGACGATCGGGACAAATTAAATATTATTTTTGTAAATTCCCGTTCGTCCCCCTCAGGGGACGAAGTCGAGTGGACGGACGGGAATACACCGCAGAGGGAATATTACAGGCTGATTACGTTCGTTCCACACGCGCGTCGCCGACACGCCCCCTTGCTACTTTTCCTGTTTTTAATATCTCTGTGACCTTGTCATTGCCAGGCGGTGGTCGTCGCGGGGCGCTACAGCTGTGGCAGTTCCTCGTGTCCCTGCTGGCGGAAGGGGCTCGCTGCGTCGCATGGACTGGTAGAGGGCTGGAGTTCAAGCTGCATGAGCCGGAGGAGGTGGGTCGCTTGATGATCATCTGCCTGCAGTGGCGGATTAACGTATAAGCACTACAAGCACGTGCTTGGGGCCCCTGTTCTCCAGGGGCTTCCATCCTTTGCTGGCGTTTCATTTTTTACCTACATGTTATCGAAATTCATCTACATTTCCGAAATCACAAGGCGAAAGCGGTCCGGGAGTGACCCTTGATACACCCCCGCAGGGCCCTGCGGCTGCCCTGCCCCCTGAGCGTTTGCTCTGAAAAAGGCAAGGAAAAAACTTTCTATTTTGATGAAACTTTCATTTGATACTGTCTACCTTCCCAATTTAAGCAATAGAGGACCTACACAGGCTCTGTGCTTATGCTTAGGGCTTCGGAAACTCTTAATCCGCCACTGTCTGCCTGCCTTTTAGAGTCGGCTTCCAGTCCTAGGCTGCTTTTCCACCAGAGATGTGCTGCGCTATATTGCTAGGGATGCGTTTGATATTCACCTATCATAGACAACGTGTACCTACGTTACGTTAATAGCGCAAAACCTCTCGTGGGGTAACTCAGCACATGTTACTGAACAATGTTTGTTCTAAGACTTTTAGGGTGCTCCCACATCTAACGACGCGGATTCGGATTTTTCCGTCGCCATTTCTCTTTCTGTCGCTTAAACTGCCATTTGCTAGACCGAGACAGAAAGCATAATGCGATCGCATGCGACGGAATCTTCAAGGCGGCCGCGTGCTATCGCATTGTCTCGGTCTAGCAAATGGCATTTCTAAGAGACAGAAAGAGAAAGGGCGACGGAAAAATCCGAATCCGCGTCGTTAGATGTGGGAGCACCCTAATAGTGCAAAACCTCTCGTGGGGTAACTCAGCCCATGTTACTGAACAATGTTTGTTCCAAGACTTTTAGGGCAGTCAATAAAACCTGTGAACCCTGAATAATTAGTGTCAGGCTATTTTTTAATAATATGTTGTTGGGGACGGTGAAATATGAATACAAAAATTTTTCCTACCCTCCAGGGTGGGTGCTAAGGGATGTAGAGGGTGACAAAGTTAATTAACAAAGCCCGGGTCGACGGCGCGTTGTGTCCCACGCGCGCCTCAAAGAGCGTCAGCATAATGACGGGGCCCCCCTCTCAGAGGGCCAAAGCGTGCCGGGGTCGCGGGATTATTCCCTTACCGTAACCCCGGAACATAACAGGCTATAGGACACCGTGGATTTTAGTCAGTAGAAGTCTGACAATCCCTCCCGCCCTGCCCGGGGTTGGAGGACTCATTTGATGATTTTACCACGCTAAAAAAAAAAGGTATATCGGTACTGCATCACGCGTCCTTCAACACCCTGTGCCGCCCTCTGTCCCCACTGACAGCTCACCGATCTTCAAATTATTATTAAGCGCTATATTCACGATCCAGCACGGCTGTACAGCAGCTCAAGGTCGCGTTGCTGGACGTAGCAAAAACACCGTGAATAGGCTTGACGTACAGCCGTGCTGGATCAAGCCTTGACCTACGTCAAGCCTATTCAGGGTGTTTTTGCTACGTCCAGCAACGCGACCTTGAGCTGCTGTACAGCCGTGCTGGATCGTGAATATAGCGCTTTAGCCGAATGGATGGAGCGTGCTGCCAAAGGGCATCAAGACACATAGACCGCCCTATGGACCGCCCCTACCCGCTGCATTCGATAAAGCGCTATATTCACGATCCATCACGGCACGTCAGCTCAAGGTCGCGTTGCTGGACGTAGCAAAAACACCGTGAATAGGCTTGAATACCTACGTCAAGGCTTGACGCACGTCAAGCCTATTCACGATGTTTTTGCGTCGTGTATCGTGCATGACCTTGGCGGGACGTACAGCCGTGATGGATCGTGAATATAGCGCTTTACAGCCGAATGTCATAGACTTTTTGGCATCGTCTATGAAAAATCAAGCTGTCAATGTCGTCATCATCAATAGTGTCAGGCAAATTAATGGCAGACGCGGAACATTGTTTTAAATGTGGCGAACTATTGTCTTCGAAACCCGTCACCGTGTTGAAAAAAAAAGCGGTAGCAACAGTGATAAAGTGCAGCGAAAGAAGAAATGATGGCAAGGGTGCTTTATTAACGGACCTTGAAAGTTTGACAGTGCATACACTTTGTTGGAAATCATATACCAGTGAGAAAACCGTTAGTGCTGCAGAGAGATACACTTCGAAGCCGAAGCCAGAACCAATTGATATTCACCTTGAAGCAATTCCATCGGAGCAAGGAGTTGCATTCAACTTTGAAGATGATTGTTTCTTTTGTGGGAAAGAAGCATCGAAAGCCAGCGAGAAAAAGAAGTCAGTGGGCAAGCGGATCGTCATTTCGAGAGTGATTAGTAATCATACGAAGTCAAGCATCCTGCAAGCCGCTGAAAAATTTCCTGGCGATTGGAGTACGGAGGTAATGTTAGTCTCGAAATTACTGTTATAATAATTTATTTTATTTAAGCCAACAAGGACCAAAAATCACCCAATTATTATAATTGGGTGATGCAATATGAGAAAGTTTAGGGATTTGTACCGTGGTACTCAAGACCGTAAGGGTCTGAATTGTGGATGTTTATGCGTGCAGGAGATGCTCAGTAGCATGTGGCATGAGATATGGGCCTAAGGCCCACGCTGGCTTAAGGTTCAGCTTGAGAAAGCCCACACAGTCACGGAACGAATCAATAATAATATAATCTGGATTTTTTACAAAAGTACAATGAAAATACAATGTTTGCAGGTAGCGGACAGGATTCAGGGAGTTGATCTGGTAGCTCGGAATGCTGTTTATCACCGACCCTGCTATGCACGGTTCTGCCTCGCATCAAGGGGAAGCTGCAGTAACAACCTCGGTCGACCAACGTCAGATGCTGTGGCTTTGAAAATGGCTATCATCTTCGACTACATAGAGGAAAATAAGGATAAGTGTGAATTTACTTTGGCAGAGCTGAAGAAAGTTGTCGATGATCCACCAAGTAACCCTACCATTAGAGCAAAGGTGGAGGAAAGGTACGGAAAAAACTTTTTGATACACATTCATACGAGATGTGTATCTAAAGACGTCGAGGCCGAAGCAGATGAGGAAGCAACGTATGAGGAACTCTGGAATGATGATGCTTCACCAGAACCGTCCACCACAAAAAGAAGAAGAATTTTGAACAGCGAAGAACTTGTACTTGGTTAGTTTTCAGCGACAAATGAAATTGAATGAAAGTTGCTTTGATTTAATTCAAACAATTGAAATTGTATAGAGTAGTTTCCAGGGTCAAAATAATTACATTCTATTTAGTCCGTATTTTATATTATAAAAAAATATTGGACACGTATTTTTTCTTTTTTCGATTAAACAAAAAAAAAACAAAGATAATAGCCTATTTAAGTTACCTGTGATGTCACTGCGCGAAAAATGCCACGCATCGTGACGTCACACGTAACTTTAATAGGCTATATCTTTGTCATTTTTGGTCTAATTTACAAATAAAAAAATATGTGTCCCTTATTTTTGAATAATCTAAAAGACGGACTAATGGGGAAGGCAAGTGTCAAAGTGAAAAGTGACAGTTTGGTCCCCAAAGAACTGTCAAATCAAAGGAATTTTCAGAAAAAAAAACCGATTTATTGGTGTAAAATGACTAGATGTTGTGGAATAAGCTGTAAAAATGATGGACCATACAAATTTCCAACAATTCACACTATCAAGAAATAATGGGAAGCTGCTGTGAATGCTGTGAGAACAAAATGAATTCACAAAGGCAACATTGTTTGTATTATGTTATTCTAATATATAAAAATAACAATAATTAATATTGTAACAAAGGCCACGCTACCGCATTAGGATTATTGCCTGTAATGATAGTTGTGTTTGTGATAAATAAAAAAAAAAAAAAAAAAAAAAAAAATTGTATTAATGCTAAGAAAAAGCTATAATAATAAACAAATATCCAGCCTTGCGAAGCCGAGACAGGCCGTTAGTTGAGTTAATTAATGAAATTCTATGATTATACCATAACTAAACAATCAAATACACTTTTCAAAATAATATCTACTTTTCTTTTGGAGGTTAAGTACCAGTATTGCATCGCTCGAAAATCGAAGAATTATCACCTGGAACGAGTTTTGTAATAGTTGTGGTGTTAAAAAATTAAATATATTGTGATATTTCTCAAATCTAAATAGAAAAAAAGGTTAAAATTACTGACTTAAAACATTATGATATTTTATCAAAATAGAAAGTCAAAAGCAGCATTATATTCTTGATAAAGGAGAGGACAGGTAAAACATACCTAAACTCAAAAATTGAAACCTCAACTACAAGTAATTGTGGATTTATTACGGTAAAATCAAATGTACAACCACTCAATTAAATCACTTTTTTCCTCTTGTAGATGCACCGCGGCGTCTTAATTCTTCTTTTAGTATATAGTACTTGCATGGACGAATAATTTTCCATATTTGTTTTGTATTTATACTCAATTTTTATAACAAAAAATCTTGTTTGTTTTTTTGTACAAGGTAGATGTGGGGACCAACTATCGCAGCGCCATCTACGATTAGCTTTGAGTTGCCATCCCCATTACATTTCTTTAGGCAACTAGCCTATTCAAACAATTAATTGAATGTGTCATTGAAGAAATATTCTTTTTGACATTCAGAAGATTCTGATGGAGAAGAATCCATATTTATCCTTGTTAGAGGAATTATCACTGAAAGACCTTATCTCATACCTTATTTAATAACTTGAAATGTTCTCTGCTTAGAACATTAAGTGTAAAATAAATAACTGTAAGATATTAAACAACTTAGGCACTAAACTAAATATAAAAAATGCTGTGAAATGATTATCATTAACAAATTAAACCGATTTAGTATTAAACATTGAATTAAGTCAAGTTTTTATTAATTAGTATTAATGCAATGATATTATAAAGTCATAGATATGTTATCACGAACAAAAGCAGCGCAAAAAATTGTGCCGAGCACACATACACACTTTTTATTTACACACATTACATTTCACGACAAGTAAAAAGGATAGCTTGATAAAACCTATAAGAAAAAAAGTGACAGCTAGATAAACAAACAGCGCCACGCGTCAACAATCCCCCCGCACGTCAGCGTCTCCTCTCACTCGCACCCGTGCTCGCACTCTTTCTTTTACGACGCCATATTTATAGAAACGTAATGTTTTATTTGTGAAAATATTAAAGATAAATAGTATATTTACGAATGTTATGTGATTCCTTGACTTTTAGAAGTCTTGCATGTTTAATTTGTACAATATCTCATCACACACGACGGCATTTTCGGCAGTTTTGAGTCATTTTTACTATTAATTCAGTCTGTGGTACGTGAAGTGCCGCTGGCAACGTCGCACTGAGATCAAGGTGTGTGCATCAGCCTCATTTGAGCGTTTACGTTATTGAGCGCGTATGACGTATCTACACCTTTTTTACTTATAATATCATTGTATTAATGTTATTACTATTGTAAATACTTCTTATAATTATTGTATTCACTTTGTTCACTGTAATTACGAATGTACCTAAGTTACTTATCAATTCATACATTTTTACTGTTAAATATATCTTTTTAAGATCTCATTCACATATAAATTAAATATTCTTAATTTGTTTATTATTTTTTTAATTTATTTACTCAAAACAAAGAAATTTTGTACACGTTTTGAAACAGTCTTTACAAAATTATAACAATTTTCCACAAACGTGTGGGTGAACACTGCTCTCCTAGCTAGGATAAAGAAACCTGTGTTAAGGAGAAGCAGTCCGGACCGCTAAGAAAGAATGACATGTTATTGTTTGCTATGCTTCTGATGCTACTGCTACAATCTTGCAAGAATTGAGTAATACAATACAGGTTAATTATTTTGTTGCTTGCTTGTGTTAAAAGACTAGAGTGCATGAACACTTTAGAGTGCATGTACAATAAATTGCAGGTCTTTTCCAACAAATACAATGATGTATTCCCAAATTTTTAAAAAATAATTTGTGATTGTTTATCAAAGTTGAAATTAAAAAACAATCAATAGTAGGGTTTTACGATAGTATTTGGGTCATTCCATGACAAACGCTACCAAGGCCTCAAAAAAAAACCTCGTCGAAATAAGTAGGTAAATTATAACTTAATTTCATAGAAAACATTCCTATCCTTCACGTCTAGGTTTTTTTTTACATAATTCGTAATATTTTTCGTATTGTACCCACATGAAAGTAATGTTCGAAAGACCAGGGCGTCAAGGTAATTTCTACGTCAATATTGGCAATGCTAAAAGAAAAGAAAGAAGCCGTCAACCGTCACTTGGTTTCCTTTAAATGTGAGCTTTACTTAATGTTATTATTTGGATCGCGTTAAAAATAATAAAAACTTTATATTTACTGTTTTGAGAAGGGTTTTCCAAACTGTGGTATCAGTGTAACACCCGAAACGAAAAAGAGGTAAAAGTTTGTTTAATTTTTCGTCTAATTATATTTAAACTAACATATTTTGCCAAAGTAAAGTTCTGTGGTTTATCTAGTTGAATATCTAACAATAATTATGAAATCATGTGTATTAATTGTATTTTCAGCGTTTGAAAATGTGTAACACCCGAAACGTTTTGGGTGTTACATTATAAGTAGGACAAGCTTATACTGCGTTTACGTGCTTATTTGTCGCCGAAGCATATAATAATTTATGCACAGGTGTGTTAATATGATGTATGTCAGAAAAGTACAGAAATTTCTCCCAGATTAACCTTTAAAAAAGGCTGATGGCGAGAAAAAAATAAAGGGGTCGAATTTCGCAAAATCCAGTCTTGGTGAGCACCTACGACCTAAAAAAAACCCTCCCGACAAAATTTGAAGCTCTAGTCATACTAGCACTTGTAGTTTTTGAGATTTCGTGATGAGTGAGATAGCGAGTGACTTTTCGTTTTTATTTGTAGTTTTTTCCATTATAGTTATTCTAAATTCTATAATAGTTGATTTATTATTACATAATTTTAAAAGAAAGCGTGAAATTTCATAAAAATAGCGCATAATTTCGGATATATTATGTATTTGAATTTCGTACTCGTAACACCCGAAGCGAAATGGTGGTAACACCCGAAACAGCTAATTTTATTTATTAAAACTTATGGCAAATTGATTACTAAGTTTTTTTCCCGTGTAAAGGTGTCCTACTGGATCTAGATTAACTTGTTATTAATTAAACTGGAGATTACTGGTAAAATTCGCTGAATTATGCATATTAAGACAGACAGTCAGAAGGTAGAGGCAATTTTATGTAACGCCCGAAACGGCTACTTATTCGCAATTTTCTCTTTATTGTTCAAATATTCAAAGAATGTGATTTTAGGAAAAGAAAATATAACCCATTATGTAGGTGATTCGATAGTTATAACAGTCTATTTAAGAATACTAATACTAATAAATCATAGTTAAATGAGTTCAATTGTAACACCCGAAACGATGGAATGACCCATTTATTACGTCTTCCTTCCAATTTCCAACCTGTTAACATTTTTTTTGACAAAGATATAAACAAATTAACTTTGTGTCACCCTCTACATTCCTTAGCACCCGGGCCAATCTTCAATTTTTGAACTTCCGTTTTGGATAATGACGCCCGATACTTTTACTGCTGGTGCAACCATCCATTGACAAAAAACGAAAATATATATTATTTTAATTTCATTTTAGTTAAACGTAATTAAAATAATGTATATTTTTGTTTTTTGTCAATGGATGGTTGCACTAACAGCAAAAGTATCGGGCGTCATTATCCTAAACGGAAGTTCAAAAATTGAAGATTGACCCACCCACCCTGGAGGGTAGGAAAATATTTTGTATTCATATTTCACCGTCCCCAACAACATATTAAAAAATCAGCCTGATACTAATTATTCAGGGTTCACAGGTTTTATTGACTGGGCCTATTTTGGAAATTCGAAAAAAAATTGTTGCTTTTTCTCGGTGTATTCCCGTTCGTCCACTCGACTTCGTCCCACTAGTGGGACGAACGGGAATTTACAAAAATAATATTTAATTTGTTCCCGATCGTCCCACTCCTAATTCAAGAGGGGACGAACGGGAATATGTTCTTCGATTAGTGCCATTCGTCCCACTAAGAATATTATTACTTATTACTACTTCCTAGAAATATGTTTATTCGTTGTTTCGTAGTTTGCTTGTCCTTTACTAAACTTCGTTCTCGACAAGCGCTATAATTTTTTTCTTATTATTTTTATTTTTTTAAATCGTAAAGTTGATTCTGTGATTTTTACTGTGATTGAAATGACGGATTTTTATTCCAAATTTGTTTTTTTTTTTACCAATTAAAACCACCGGTCTTATATTATTTAGTGGGACCAATAGAACTTCAAAATAGAATTAATAAATCATTCCCATTCGTCCACTCAAAAAATTTAGTGGGACCATCGGGAAAATAAATAACGAATTCCCGTTCGTCCCACTAGTGGGACGAGGTCGAGTGGACGAACGGGAATACACGGCTTTTTCAAACAAAATGAGAAATTGTTCAATAACATGGGCTGAGTTACCGCACGAGAGGTTTTGCGCTATTAGCGTTACACGTATGCGTAGCACTCTGGTGGAAACGTATTTAACTAAGATGTGATTTTTATATGGAAGAATGCGTGCTATGGATGTGTGGGCTGCTTTTTCACCAGAGCTGTGCTATGGATGCCTGATATGAGTCGTCACTGCCCTACTAGCGCAGCTACTTTGCCACGGCGCATCTTCATAGCAAATCTTACTCGCATGGCTTAGCATCAGTGGAAACGGTCACACAGTTTCGTAGCTAAGCTTTCACATCTCTGGTGGAAAGGCACCTTAAAAACGAAAAGCTAGATCAATTTACAACCCAGTTACTGGGTAAAATTGCTTTTGACTTCCCGTACACTCTTCTCCCGTACAATCTACAAAAGACAACCAGTACGGTCGGCTTAACGTGCATGTCCACGTATCATCGAAGAATCTTAGCAGGAATAGGTTCCTTAGGTACCAACAGTATGAATGTGAACCCATTCTCAGACCAACATCGTTAAAGATGCCCCATAATCGCCCCCTAAGGGTCGATTTATACTAGCGCAGAGTCGAAGCGCATCGAAGCGTATTTCTAAAACTGAACATAACAATTTCAACCTTAACTCCACAGCGTAACGCACATATTACTTCTAAGATTTTAAAAAGTCGCGCGCATTCTTCAGAATTCGCGTGAACAACGCTGATCGTGAATCGTAAAATCTCAGAAGTAATGTGTGCGTTACGCTGTGGAGTTAAGGTTGAAATTGTTATGATCAGTTTTAGAAAGACGCTTCGACTCTGCGCTAATATAAATTGACCCTAATGCGTTCAAAAAACAAGGCATTAAAAAAATCAGTTTCGAAATTGGTGGTTCCGTGGCCTAGTTGGTAACGTTTCTGGAATCTGGAGTCTTTCCAGAAGACGTAAGGTTCAAACCCTGCTCGCTGTTTTTTTCTTTTCTCAAAATAAATGGCGACAGGCTGACTTTAGTGTATGGCCTTCTCACAGGTGGCCCGTCGTTGGGGAGCGCAGAAGAACCGTCCAGCGATGAACTACGACAAGCTATCCAGGTCACTCCGGTATTACTACGAGAAGGGGATCATGCAGAAAGTAGCAGGTTAGTATGTACATATACCATCGTACAGCACCCAGCACGTAAGGTGGCAAGATTATGGTGTAGTGAGGGTAAGTTTGTGCCAACGACGATATAATACTATCTACACTCGGTTCCAAAAATAACGGGTCAGTCACATAAACCCGAATATCTCCCAAACTACGTATGCCATCCTAATGAAACGAAGACTGTTCAATTGAGAATTTAATTATACAGATAAAAAATAAAATAAAACTTAGTTGCACCCACAATATCAATCTCTAAATTAAAAAAAAACGAAAGTAGTCATATTTTTCTTAAGATTACATTTTTTTATGATTGTTTTTTTGGTGTTTTTCATCACTTTCTTCATATTTTAATACTTTGTATTGCTTCCACGAGCTCTTCTGACAGCTTCCAGGCGATTAGGCATGCTGTACACCAAATTTCGGAGCCGGTGCTGAGGAATACCTTCCCATTCCTTGTTTGAGCTCGGGAAGCGTGATTGGTGGGGGGTTTCGACCTTTCACGCATCTCTGAAGCTCGTCCCAGGCGTGCTCGATGGGGTTTAAGTCCGGGCTTCGCGCTGGCCACTGCATGAGTTCTATACCGACCTCTTCAAGGTAGTCATGTACAATTCTGGCGGTATGGGGACGCGCATTATCATGCATTAATATGCCAAGCCGGTCCATCCTGGCCATGAAAGGACCTACATGTTCATTGAGGATCTCTTCCACGTACCTCTCTGCATTTAGAGTTCCATTTTGAATGAGTACCACCTCGGTGCGGGCCTCAGCAGAAATCCCAGCCCAAACTTGTACGGAGCCCCCACCGTACGCCACTTTTTACTCCACACACGCTTGATGGAAGCGCTCCCCAGGTCTTCTGTACACCAACTGCTTACCATCATGCTTATAAAGCATGAATTTAGACTCGTCCGTGAACCAATCGTCTAGTGTCCAATTTAGGAGCTCGCGCACGTATCTCTGTCTTGCAATTCGATGTCCCCGTTCCAGTTTGAGGCCATTTGCGGGCCTCAATGGTTTCAAATTTGCTTCAGGAAGACGTCTTCTTACTGTTTCAGCGCTTAAATTGCCACCTCTAAAGCGAATAAAGTGAGTTTTTAGACCAACAGCAGTTTGAAAACGATTTCGGAGCATTGTAGCCACCAGTTGTCTATCTTCCCTACAGCATGCCTAATCGCCTGGAAGCTGTCAGAAGAGCTCGTGTAGGCAATGCAAAGTATTAAATGAAGAAAGTGATGAAAAAAGCAAAAAAAAACAATCACAAAAAAAATGTAATCTTAAGAAAAATACGACTACTTTAGTTTTTTTTAATTTTGAGATTGATATTGTGGGTGCAACTAAGTTTTATTTTATTTTTTATGTGTATAATTAAATTCTCAATTAAACAGTCTTCGTTTCATTAGGATGGCATACGTAGTTCGGGAGATATTCGGGTTTGTGTGACTGACCCGTTATTTTTGGAACCGAGTGTAGACTCCGCATGAACGATCTAAGGAACAAAAACTATTCTGTCAACTCGCTGAGGTACTACGTAAGCGAGGGGGACGGGGTACTGCGTTGTGATTGACTAACTCAAGGTCTGTTCTGTCTCAACGTATGTTTACGGCTCACAGGATTGGTCGAAATGAGACGAATATAAAACTTTTTTGCCTAATGTGTTGACAGACATCGGTCGCCTGTTATTACGAGTCTAGTATTATATCGTAGTTGGTTTGTGCATTGCATTTAGCGGCACACAAGTGTAAGCGAGAGCGCGTATACTGGGTGCGAGGGGCAAAGACAAGTGACGCACCAATCGCGTGCTCGGATCGGCACTACCTCATACCCCACGACCCGCATGACCACCAAAGAGATCTATAAAAGACTTCTGCGCATCTAACGACCCTTGCCAACTTACGTGCTGGCCACTATAAAATTTGCAAGTTGAAGTGGCAATGGGCAGGCCACATCGCTCGTAGAACTGACAACCGATGGGGAAGAAAAGTTCTCGAGTGGCGACCACGGACCGGAAGACGTAGCGTAGGCCTCCCACTAGGTGGACCGACGACATCGTGAGGGTCGCGGGCAGCCGATGGATGCAGGTGGCGGTCTAAGGGGGAGCCCTATGTTCAGCAGTGGACGTCTTCCGGCTGATGATGATGATGATGGCGCGAGCGAAGCCACGGGCAAAAGCTAGTTTCTTATTATCTCTTTATACAACGTGTAACGTTAATAGCGCAAAACCTGTCGTGGGGTTACTCAACCCATGTTACTGAATAATGTTTGATAAAAAACTTTTGGAAAAAAAAATTTTTTCATACAAAATGAGAAATTGATCGAGCCCATCAGTATGAAAAATCTTTTTTTTTTTTTTCGAGAGATTTTGATCAAACATTGTTCAGTAACATGGGCTGAGTTACCCCACGAGAGATTTTGCGCTATTATCGTTACACGTTGTATAACTTTCGTGTTCTTCCTTTTTCCTTCTGTTTCAGTAATTTTTCAGTGTAAATGTGTGCCTAAGGCTTGCCAAATAAACTTATTTTCTTCTTTCTTTCTAATCGCATTAGTCCGACAAAAAAATAGGTTGCAACCAACGACGATATAATACTAGACTCCTAATAACAGAGGACCGATGTCTGTCAACACATTAGGCAAAAAAGTCTTATATCCGTCTCATTTCGACCACTCCTGTGAGCCGTAAACATACGTTGAGACAGAACAGACCTTGAGTTAGCCAATCACAACGCAGTACCCCGTCCCCTTCGCTTACGTAGTACCTCAGCGAGTTGACAGAATAGTTTTTGTTTCTTAGATCGTGTATGCGGAGTCTAGTATTATTATATCGTCGTTGGTTACCTGTAAATCTTTTTTTTTTGGCGGACTTGTAAGCTGGTAGAAGTAGTTTTAAGTATAACTGATCAGTTTTTGGTAATCACATCAATCACAAAGTAAATAATTCAAATCCTGTATTTAATATTTTTCATATAGAATACATTTCGCCTACATTTATTTAATTTTATTCGTGCCGCTGGGTCGCCGTGATATTATCCAAAACCAAGTTATTTGCAAAAAAAATTTTTGTGAACGCTTGGTGGCGCCAAAATCGTGCACGGTGCCACGCCAATACCGTTATCACGGTATTGTACATACTCGTCAATACCGTCATTGTAAACAAGCAGAAATAAGATAAATTATGGAATCAGGCGTTACTTTGCGGAAATCCATGACATTAAAATGTTATGAAAAATATTTAGTTTTGTCGCGGAATCAAAACTAAATATTTTTCATAACATTTTAAGCTGAAATGAAGTCCGCGATCTAAAGGCCTATTACATACTTCGCTTAAATCTTCTTATGACTAACTCTTTTGACATAATTCACATCTTTTTAAGGTTATCCTTTAGTGTGTTTAAGAAGATGTTTTTTTAAAACAGTAGTCGTGCTAAAACTGTTGTGACATATTTCACATTTGTGAGGTTTTTTATCACTGTGTATAAAAACATGAGTTTTTAAACAACTATTTGTTTTAAAACTCTTCTGACATATTTCACATTTGTAAGGCCTTTCACCGGTGTGAATACGAAAATGAATTTTTAAATGACTCGTTTGATTGAAACTTTTCTGACATATTTCACATTTGTAAGGTTTTTCACCAGTGTGATTACGAACATGATATTTTAAATGACTAATTTCATTGAAACCCTTTTGACATATTTCACATTTGTAACGTGTTTCACCAGTGTGTATAAGAATATGTTTTTTTAAATTACCACTTACAGTAAAACTCTTCTGACATATGTTACATTTGTAAAGTGGTTCACCAGTGTGTGTAAGAACATGACTTTTTAAATAATAACTTCGGCTAAAACTCTTCAGACATATTTCACATTTATAAGGTTTTTCTCCTGTGTGTTTACGAACATGAATTTTCAAAGTATTACTTTGATTAAAACTTTTATGACAAATTTCACATTTGTAAGGTTTTTCACTAGAGTGAATACGAATGTGTTTTTCTACATTACTTTTTCGTCTAAACCTACGGTGACACACATCGCAATCATATGTTTTTATTCGGTCATTCGCAGCTGTATCAGTATTATTCACAATATTACTGATCAATTGTGAATTTTTGACAGGCTTTGTGAATTTAGAAGGAGCTGCAGATTTGTGTTTCTCGGTGTTCCCGATAGTTTGTAAGTCTGTCTGTTCAGTTTTCTTTTGTTTGAATGACATTGTATCTTCTAGTCTTGATAGTCGTGCGTATAGCTCCGGTTCTTTTGCATCGGACGCACCTGTAAAAATAAATCGGGTAAGAAAGTAATTATGGTATAAGGAATATAAATAGTTTGGTATATATCAATAGCGACTGTACCCTTAGGATTAAGCATATTTTAAAAACGCTGTTTATAATAATATTTCACAACTATCACACAACGCCATCTAGTCCCAAGCTAAGCAGAGCTTGTGTTATGGGTACTAGACAACTGATAAACATACTTATATATTTCTAAAAACATACATATTATACATACACAGAACAAATGATCGTGCTCATCACACAAACATTTGTCCTGGCTGGGAATCGAACCCACAACCTCCGGCATAGCAGTCAGGGTCACTAACCACTAGACCAACAGGCAAGTTATTAATTTCGGTGTACAATAAAGTATGTTTTAATATATTCTGTCAGCTAAATAAAATTGAAAATTAAACAATATAAGAGTCATACCACTTTGAATTTCCTGCTCTGGTTTAATACTCTCATTTTCTTCCTTACAATGAAGTAGTAATATTTCTTTGACATCATGATTTTCTTTCTCGGGTTCAATACTTTCATATTCTTCCTTAAGATCATCTCGTATTTCTACTTTGATATCATAGCTTTTTGATTGATAGTTATCAGGAACATAGTTAACAAGCACTGTTGGAGTAATAATAAACCCATTGAAAAACTCTCTTTCATTTTGATTTGTTGTTAGTTTTGTCTGTAAACAATAGTTAAAAATGGTTGGTCAAATGCTGGTTGCAGATCTATGGATCTGCAATATTTACTCTAAAGGAATAAAGTTGAAACTTTAAAGTACCTAATTTTAGTTTTATTGCTAACTCATTAATCATTTATTCGGAATCAAGTTGCACCGCTAGATCTCAGTGTGCGCCCAGTAAAGCCGGACCAGGGGGGGTATTACAACGTCTTAAAACCAGGCTTATTCCGGCGTGTGAAAGTGACAGAGCTATACAAAACGTCTAGCGCCATCTAGTTCACTCAATGGAACAAGCCTGGTTTTAAGACGTTGTAATAGCCCCCCAGTGCTTTTCACCTCCCGTTAAGTAAATTTTAATGAGGCATCAGCTCATGTGCTCCAACACTGCCCTGAGGATACCAGGTATATGAAGGTTCCTCTGAGAATTGGGGCGGATCAAATGATTATCCAAACCGCATCCAAATTATGTGGAGTTGTGGATACCAGACTGGTTTACAATACAATACTTAAGAGAGCCTCACATAATAGAACAAAAGTCAAACCTCACCTCATCATCCTCATTCAACATCTGAGTGAACAGCTTCTCTGCTTCCAGACATTTCCTCTGCAATTGACAGCATTGCTTTAGTCTAGTGTAGCAGAAGACACAAGCGAGCATCGGTCTACTGTCTTCAGTTACAAACTGCAACAAAAGTACCTATTTGAGTTTGTTTTGGTTGGTTTTATAAATCTTGCTTAAACGACGCGTCTCAAAGTTGGTCAATGGCACAGACTAAGTAGAGAGCAAGTATACACTGTCAATGGGTCGTCTGGTTCATTCTTCTTGTCACACTAAAGGTGAACGCATATCTAGCCGCACCGCAGTCTCCGCAGTCCCCGCATTACGAATTCTTTGTATGAAGTTCTATGAAACCTCGCACACCTAGCCGCATCGCAGTAGCCGCAGAATAGGTAAGAAAACGGACTGCGGAGACTGCGGTGCGACTAGGTGTGCGTTCACCATAACACAGTACTCGTGTTTGAATTGTCTATAAAGATCATTTACTTACTGGAATTCCAGTCAGCTTCTCAAAAAGTAGTTGCAGTTCCATTTTGTTAACCATATACATACGAAGATCTTCCACTAAACATAATCTACACATTTGCAGCTTTTCTACTTTCATATTGTTAACACTAATTTATTGAATACTAGCACTTCGCCCGCGACTTCGTCCGCGTGATTTTCGAACTTTGCCTTTGTGAATTTCTAATCAAGGCCACCCTCTTTAAGAGATACTGTTGGAAAATTTAAGTATATTCAACAAAAATTCTGTGACCCCGCAATATCCTGTCTTGGGTGGCACCCACGCCTACTAAAAATGACCCCAATGCACAATTACCATCATAACCCCTTACGGGTCGAATTTCACAAAATGTCCACCTTGGTGAGCATTTACGTCTTAAAAAGAATCAATATGCAAGATTTGAGACGTCTAGCACTTGTATTCAAAAAGTTTCATACTAACTATCAACCCCAAAAAAAACCCCTTAGGGTCCGAATTTCGCAAAATCCCATCATGGTGAGCATCTATGTCCTTAAAAGAAACCCGATTCAAAACTTGAAATTCTTAGCACCTGTAGTACCTAACGAAGTTGCGTACAAACAATCAAGATCAACCCCAAAAACAAACCCCTTAGTGGTCGAATTTCTCCAAATCCCGTCATGGTGAGCATCTACGTCCAAATAAAAAAAAATTACATGTCGAATTGAGAACCTCCTTTTTTTTCGTCGGTTAAAAAGGAACCCGATGTAAAATTTGAGGTCTCTAGCACTTGTAGTAACAAAGTTTCATACAAACTATCAACCCCAAAAACAAACCTTTAGTGGTCGAATTTTGCAAAATCCCGACTTATGTATCACTTACGCTCAAAAAAGATGTAAAATTTAAAATTTGAGTCTGCTATGTAAAATTTGAGTCTCAAAACTTTCAACCCCAAAAACAACCCCTTAGGGGTCGAATTTCTCAAAATTTCCACTTTGGTGAGCGTTAACGTCTTAATAAGAACCGCCATGCAAGATTTGAGACGCCTAGCACTTCTAAAAACAAAGTTTCATACAAACTGTCAACCCCAAAAACAAACCCCTTAGGGGTCGAATTTCGCAAAATCCTGTCATAGGTAACTCTTACGTCCTCAAAAGAACCCGTATTCCAAATTTAAATTTCCTAGCGCTTGTAGTAACGAAGTTTCATACAAACTATCAACCCCAAAAACAACCCCTTAGGGGCCGAATTTCGCAAAATCCGTTCTTAGTGCTCACCTATGTGGTATAAGGAGGGCTTATGCCAAATTTCAGGTTTCTAGGCCCAGCGGTTTGGGCTGTGCGTTGTCAGATCAGTCAGTCAGTTTTGAATTTTATATATATAGATTTTGTAAATACACTGATGATAATAACAAATTATTTTTTCAAACAAAAAAAGGAAACGGACTTCAAAAGTAACCACAAAAAAGGATAAAATGACATAAATAATAACTTTTCTTTCTGAAGTCGGTGGTGGGTGGCTGTCGGTGGCTTGTTTTTATTTTAGAAATCTTTGTTATAAAACTAAACTTGCGAATTTTGTGTATTAGATCAATACAAAATTGAAAATGTACTTTATAGGGATGGATCACAGACTACTAAGAGATACTACGTATGGATGGATCAATAAAATAATGACATGACATTTGACAATCATGACATTTGTTTTTGAATGTTGAAAAAAATTCGCTCCATCAGCTCTCACATAGAAAAGGTGCATCGTAGTTAGATTTCGGAGATTTTTACATGATGCACCTTTTCTATGTGAGAGCTGATGGAGCGAGTTTTTTGATATTTTTTATATTTAAAATTATACTTGTTATTTGCGCAACACAAATATTTATAAAGTTACAACATGTCACTGGCCTGCAAATTGCAAAAAACGTAAAAAAAATTGAATTTCGCGGGCTGGTTGGAGCATCCCCCTTAACACGTTTTATTTATTCAAAATGCTGACTTTCTTAACACGTTTTATTTATTCAGACTCACAATAAATGAAGAAGAAATTCCCGAATAAAATTATCGAAAGAAAGTCCTCAAAGATTAAGTCGAATGCAGAAGAGTCAATCATTTCACTTGAACTGTATTAGACGATTTGATACTAGTAAGAAATTAGTATATTTTAAGTTTAACTACTACCTATTCATGCAACTGAAAACTTAAAAACTAGAAATTGTTTTGAAAATTATAGATAAACTAGCGGTCCGTCTCAAATTCGTCCGGGTAGACTGATCATGAAACACAACGAATTTGAATGTATGCAATCTGGATATTACGCTCCATCTAATAGTGCAAACCACATGAAAATCGGTCCAGCAGTTGTAAAGTTTTAGGCGAACATTTACATTCTTTTTTTTAACGTGGCAATATCATCAAATGACTCCTCCCACCCAACGACGATATAATACTAGACTCCTAATAACAGGCGACCGATGTCTGTCAACACATTAGGCAAAAAAGTCTAATATCCGTCTCATTTCGACCAATCCTGTGAGCCGAAAACATACGTTGAGACAGAACAGACCTTGAGTTAGCCAATCACAACGCAATACCCCGTCCCCCTCACTTACGTAGTACCTCAGCGAGTTAAGGGGGATGCTCCAACCAGCCCGCGAAATTCAATTTTTTTTACGTTTTTTGCAATTTGCAGGCCAGTGACATGTTGTAGCTTTATTAATATATGAGTTGCGGTAATAACAAGTATAATTTTAAATATAAAAATTATCAAAAAACTCGCTCCATCAGCTCTCACATAGAAAAGGTGCATCATGTTAAAATCTCCGAAATCTAACTACGATGCACCTTTTCTATGTGAGAGCTGATGGAGCGAATTTTTGGATAATTTTTATATTTAAAATTATACTTGTTATTACCGCAACACATATATTTATAAAGTTACAACATGTCACTGGCCTGCAAATTGAAAAAAAAACGTAAAAAAGTTTGAATTTCGCGGGCTACATCGAAGCAATCACCTTAACAGAATAGTTGTTGTTCCTTAGATCGTGCATGCGTAGTCTAGTATTATATAGTCGTTGGGTATCGGAGACTTGCGTCGCCTAGTGTACGAAGGGGCTTACTGTCAGATTTGTACTGACTAAAATCCACGGTGTCCTTCAATAGCCCTTTATGTTCCGGAGTCACGGTGATGGAATAAGTCCCGCGACCAGACCAACAGGCCTGTCACTCAATTAACTCTATTCTTCTACCCCCCAGGTGAGCGCTACGTCTACAAGTTCGTATGCGACCCTGAAGCCCTGTTCAGCATGGCGGCGCCGCCCCGGGCGCGCTCCCCGCCCGCGCCTCACCCCCCGCCGGCGCCCTACGACGTCCTCACCTCCTTGTATGGAGGAGTGTACCCTCAATACTTGCAGCCGACGCAGGGAGAGTATCAACGGAGGTACTATCATCATATCAATCATAATGGACATTATGATACGTAAATGAGACAGGTTGTTAGTCCACGGTGAGACCAATAAAAGTCTGCACTTCGAAAATTACCGTGTAAAAACGTTTGAACGCTGCTTACCTATTCTGTACCCTTATGGTAAGCGTCCACAGGTCCACATCGTACGTATCGGACGCATCGCATCAAACGGATTTCTGTGTCGGCAGCGATCGGATCGCCGACGCGGGTATCAGCAATCGGATTGCCGATGCCACCTTCATTTGGATTTAGTGTTCATACGTTCAGAAAGTGTTTGTGGGAAAGGAGGAAAGCGATGCAGAATATGTTATTGCTTGTTTTTTAGCAGAAAAGGAATGCAAGAAAGAAAAAGAACAAATGATTCAGTAAGAGCGCGGGGCGTATCCACTGATCGGCATTCCGTATGACGTCATCGGTACGCATCGCATTAAGGCATTGCCGATGAGCCGTCTGTACGATGCGGATCAGTGGACGCAGTTGTATGAGTTTTCATGCAAGGTAAACTAAAATCCGTTACGTACGGTACGTGCGATGCCGACCTGTGGACGCACACCTTCAGCAGGAGTTTTCAGTATTTGAGACGTAAAGTGAACTGGAATTTTGATAATTTCAAACTGACTATTTTCAAGAAAAAAAATGAGTTCTTTTTCGCACACTAGAGGCGCTGTTCCATTTTTTCATACAAGAAACGCTGTAAATACTGGAAAGACGCTGTAAAGTAAAAGAGTGAAAATTCGTGCTAAGGGTCATCATCATAGCCCGTAGTAGGTAGATTGATTTTATGTACAATCAACAAAGTTGAATCATGACCCACCATAAGCTTATTTTTCTACAGACATTCAATACAATTAGTTCCACATTCACGTAAATATACATATCCGTTGTAAGGAATTTGATCTTTGTTTTTTGTTGAATTTGACGGTTTCAAACGATTTATTGTCAAAACGGGTCATGATTCAACTTCGTCGATTGTTCGTCAAACAACTGTCAATTTCTTTTATGAATTTCAACTTTATCACCAAATGCAAAAGATTCATGTTCGATTGGAGGGTTTTCCATTTTATTTGTTAATGTTTTTTTTAAGCTAATTAAAGCAATGTACATAAAGTGAAATATAAATAAATTAGACACTGCACCGTTTTCACATTATAGTAAAATAATCAAGAAAAGCCATCTAGAATTAAGTCATTAAAATTAAAATAAATTATAAAATAACTACTGTCATGACTGTCATCAATGATATTTTAGTAAACAGATACCTAAATGTTATGAACGCGCAAAACGTGAAGACCAGAAAATGTCCTACGTGGGACAATTTGCTAGTCTATGACGTCGACGTGAGGGGGGATTGGTGACGCGTGGCGCTGTTTGTTTATCTAGCTGTCACTTTTTTTCTTATTATGTTTTGTGACGTCCCAGTTCAGCGTCACAGGGGTAAGTAAAACAAACACTAGGTTTCCAAGTGATCGTGCCGCACGTCCGTCTAGGCCGACGGCTGTGTAACGAATGCCCGTGCGCCACGATCTAGTTTATTAGTATACGTCACACCTCTCCTTTCTTAACAAAATCACAATTATTGTATTGTCGTGCACGGTTCGCGGTAGTAGATTCCATGGAGAAGAACCGGCAAGAAACTCCATGGTTACTCTTTTGAAATGGGAATTAGTTTTTACAAAATCATATTTTTACAGAGTACAAGTAAATAAATTATCGTTATAGAACACATTACGTATGACAGGAAGACATTAAATGACGAACATATCCTAAATTCAGATTTTATACAAATATGAGCATTTTGAATTTAAGTTACAATTTTCTAAATTACAATTCTAGGCCTTAAATAGAAATCAAAATCTTATCACTATCTGACCTAACTAGATTGTTTTTTCGGACTCAGAATTAGTATCTTCGCACACTTTCCATTGTCCCTCCAGCCGTTTGAGATGGATTATATTCCTTCACCACATTCTTTACAAATACTATCTCCATATTATCTGCGGCTTTCCTTTTTCTGTCCTCATACTCTTTCCCCTTTTCTTTCATTATCTATCTTTGTACCTAAATTCTGAAATAAAAGGATTAGCATCTTTGTCTGTTAGGGATGGTATTTTTTATCTCTGAGATACTACTGGTGTACCAAATCTGTAAAATTGTTACTTGTTATGCAAGTCTGATCCTTGGCGTGAGAAACTTGAATTGAGCGCAGCGAAGCCTTCAAAGGTACGAGATGCAGAACAAACCTTGCCGCAGAGTGCAACACACAAATCCCCACCTCAGTAAGCGAGGAAATGCAGTGCGGCTCACCTGTCAGTGCAGAACACAATTGAACACAAGTCGCGTTCGAACCCTTAAAGACAATTTGCGCCCCAGCGTGCAAAATGGAGCCCCGCGGCCAGATTCCGAATGAGAAACAGAATCCCTCCGAGCGTATGAGGCGAAAAATCTATTTCGATATCTACCCAAGCCTGTGAGGACACTTACGATGCGCCATTTGCATCCATTGGCATCGGATGATTCGACGCAGATACCAAAATACAACCCTTGCAACATTTAACAAATTTTCGGCGTCGCATCAATTTTAGCCCACCATACTTTGGTACGTAGACACGCTTTCATCGCCTTCGTAAGCCGCTTGTAGCACCTGGTGACGCAATTTCATAGGTATAATTATTTTACTTCCTCTCAACAAGAGTCACCGTGGGTCCACAGTTCTGTCTGGAATATTCTAAAGTATTATCTTAAATTTTGGGATAGGTAGCGTACATGCTTACTAAAAGTTTCAGTATTAATGTAAGGCATAAGGCCATAAAGTTGAAAAAATGCTTTCCCTACTTTTGATAGTTGTCCAGTCACTAAATATAAATTTCGGGCTACTATTTTGTTTTCTTTTCAATTTTTTTTTTTTTTGAAAGTCACTGAACTATTGAAAAGAAAATATTCTTACAATTGATTGGCATTCATTTCGTCTATATTAGGGCTTATTACACTTACTTGTTGTCTAAGGAACTATTAAATCTATTTAATTTATTTTTCGTTACTGTTCTAATTTAAATCTGTTCTTGTTGCACTACACTTAGAAGTTACCGTCTGTCAACTGTGATCAGACGGCAAACAACTTACTAGATATAGTTTTATCAAAATAATCACAATTTCAGAAAAACATTTCACCTTCTAATTTTTTTTTTTTTTTTTTTAAGGAATTGGTACAATCGACCAAATGGAATTATGACCCACCATCAGCTTATTTTCCCATTCAAATACAGTTAGGTCCACATTCGCTTAAATATACATATCCATGGTAACGACTTTGATCTTTATCAATTCGACAGATTCAAACGATTTATTGTCAAAATGGGTCATGCTTTGAATATTTTGATGGAATAATGTCAAGGTATTCTGCTGAGGCCCTTTAGATGATTGCCAGAAGATACATTGTTACTTGTGGATGTTAAATTGCGACTGGTATCTTCTGTTGTCCTACTGACTAGTTTAAATGACTATTATCCGGAGTGAGCCAGATACCATCACCAGGCAAAAATAACCTACTACCAGTAGTCTCGCCCTGTGATTGAGAATCCTCCATGGCGACACATGGATCCTTCTTTGCACTACTAATACTGCAGCTAATAGGTACTATAAATTTGTGAACACGATAAAGACATTACTTATGTCCGAGTAAATCTACACCTGTCTAGCCTTTTCCCAACTATACTGGGGTCGGCTTCCAGTCAAACCAGATGCTGAAACGACTGCCTATGGAACCTCCACAACCCAGTTACTGGTTAATACGATACCCCATGGTAAGACTGGTTGTCAGACTTTAAATCTCCTGACTAACACACTGTAAATGTTATATCCTTTGTCCGAGTAAATATGAAAACTTAATAGACTAGCTATTATAATGTCTACATAAATATCTAATATAGGCAATAAACTGAATTCTGGGTCGACCTAAGCTTATCAACAAAAATGTTGATGTCTAAACATAGCTATTATGACTTGCCAAAAATGTACAGGCATATACAGCAATGGAAAAGCACACAAAATAATTTTATTATAATCGAATTTCAACTCAACACTTTGATTTATGTACAGTGAGTGATGTCTTGTTTACTAATCTTGGAACTATTACCAATAAATATAGTAATGGTAGTATTGGAACAACAAACTTTTTGTAGTGACTGATGTCATTATCTGTTTGTAATTTGAACCGGGCATATAATCGTTTTTAGTACAATAACTGACTAACACTCATAATGATTATAAGAAATAAAACTATTATCTCAGGCCGCATTTTATTGTTTTGTATAACGTCAGGTATTACTTCCTAGCTGGTGATACAGTCCTGAGCCCTAACAGCTTGGAACGGGTCCTCCGTTGCCTCAAGCTGAAGGAAACTGCACTAGGTTCCCTCTGATAGGAACCGAACATCGAGTGTTGCCGAGAGTCAGCAAGACCTATTGTTGTTGAGAGTCAGTAAGTCCACTTTGTCCACCAACTCATTAAGAATATGCTCTTTGATTTGATTTTTAGAGCTTTTATATATTTATTGGTTATACATTTAGGTGACTGATTCAATACCTGCATTTCAGACTGTAAGCGGTGAGTATCCATTTCATAATATTTTTATAGTATCTCCCAATTTTATCTGATAGTTATTTAATATTGAATATTCTTAATTGAATATTATTAATTTTTTTTTTTTTGAGAAGTGGTTTTGTTGTTTCTTGTATTCTTATATTTTTTTTTTTTTGTTTGGTCTTGCATATTATTTCCTTTTTCCTCCCTTCAAAGGTGAAATAATTATGAGACATTTTGGGTGACATAAAACAACAACTAGGTACTTTTTAGTACCACCCGACAGATCCAAATCAGTATACTACTTTTTTTTTTTTTGCTAGTACCAACTGACAAGTCATGTCAGCTTACTACTTAATGTACCTAAATGTAACATTATATTGTTACTTTTGTGATTCAATTAATGTTGTGATTCGCATTAAATTGTATTGTTAGTACCAACTGACAAATTATGTCAGTTTACTACTTAGGTATTTAAATGTAACACTATATTGTTACTTTTGTGATTCCACTGATTCACATTAAATTTTATTGTTAGTACCAACTGACAAATTATGTCAGTTTACTACTTAGGTATTTAAATGTAACACTATATTGTTACCTTTGTGATTCCACTGATTCACATTAAATTTTATTGTTAGTACCAACTGACAAATTATGTCAGTTTACTACTTAGGTATTTAAATGTAACACTATATTGTTACTTTTGTGATTCGAATGATTCACATTGAATTTTATTGTAAGTACCAACTGACAAATCATGTCAGTTTACTACTTTGTGATTCCTTTGATTCACATTTTGTTAGTACCAACTGAAAAATCATTTCAGTTTACTACTTAGGTTCTTGAATGTAATACTACATTGTCACTTTTGTGATTCCTTTGATTCACATTTTGTTAGTACCAACTGACACATCATGTCAGTTTACTACTTAGGTTCTTGAATGTAATACTACATTGTCACTTTTGTGATTCCTTTGATTCACATTTTGTTAGTACCAACTGACACATCATGTCAGTTTACTACTTTGTGATTCCTTTGAGTCACATTTTGTTAGTACCAACTGACAAATCATGTCAGTTTACTACTGTAATACCACATTGTTACTATTGATCCCTTTGATTTACACAAGTAGGTACCACTTAAATCTGTTTACTGCTTCATATTTATAATATCCACACAATTTGAAATGAAAATCTTGATAGTATCCACCGACAATATCGGTTGATACTACCCAAGATAAATTAACTTTAGTTTCCAGAATAACACCCCGCAAGCAATACTAAGTAAGTACATATACGTCACGCCTGTAACATATACGTCATCCCTGCAATACTCGAGGGGTTGGACAGAGGAGTGTCCACCAGGTACGCCCACATTTTGCCAGATATGTTCCGAAACAACACTGCTCGACCCGGGAATTGAACCCGGGACCTCAAGCTTAGCAGTTGCGCTTGCAACTGCTAGACCGAGGCAGTCAATTATCTATACTAATATAATAAAGAGGTAACATTTGTTTGTAAGTTTGTAAGTTTGTATGTAGGGGGTAATCTCCAGAAGTAATGAACCGATTTTTAAAATTGTTTCACTGGTAGAAAGCTACATTATCCGTGAGTGCTATAGGCTATAAATTATAAAGATATCATGCATATTAGCCGAAATATGTCATTTTTTGTCAAGCCGGGCGGAAAAAAATTGCTCTTCCAACACAGTTATTAGCATGCGCTGCCTTAACAGTTGTATATAATTGAAAACAATGTATGGCAAAAATGTCCGCTTTTAATAGTTCTACAATAAAGTCCGCGATACCATATTTTTATCTTTTATATTTTAGCAGATATAGCAGCTTTTATGAGTTAAAAAAAGTTATTTTCGATGTACTTGCCTTTGGACGATTTTTTACACAATAAAACATTAAACCTTATCGAAAAAAAAATTATTATGATCACAATAACATCATAGAGATACGATTTTCCAAAAATAGTATGTCAATTGGTTAAATAGTTTCGAAGATAACATAAAATTATTAAATCGCAAAATGCCGCCGTCCATTCACGAACCGCATTAGAACACGCTTTGTACGGACGTTTTATCTATTTACCTATAGATGGCGTTGTGCAAATACGTGTTGGTCTTTTTTTTTTCTTTTTTTTTTTGGTGGTAAAAACATCAAATGAGTCATCTCGCCCTGGGTGGGCCGGAAGAAAAAACCCGCGACCCCAGCAGGCATTTGGCGCGAAACACGACTTGCCACCGACCCGGGCTTGGTCCTTGGTCGGACGGCGAGCTACCCATCACTCACCGTCCGCAAGCCCGCTCCGCCGCTGTGCCCTCTGCTGATCAGAGGGACACGCGTGGGAGCATCCACACGACAGGCTATTCGCATACGGGCAACCTCCACGTGCGCCCGTGGACTGGAGTTCCCTCTCGGATACGTCCGGGGGGAAGACCAGTTTTTCGACCCGGTGCACCCTGGGATGCGGGCAAAGCTCTGCCTTAGGCAATGTGTGTCTACGGGGTCTTTGCCCGTATGCGAATAGCCTGTCGTGTGGACGCTCCAACGCGTGTCCCTCTGATCAGCAGAGGGCATAGCGGCGGAGCGGGCTTGCGGACGGTGAGTGATGGGTAGCTCGCCGTCTGACCAGGGACCAAGCCCGGGTCGGCGGCGCGTCGTGTTTCGCGCCAAATGCCTGCTGGGGCGCGGGTTTTTTCTTAACCCAGGTTACCGTGGCCCCAGAACGTAAAGGGCATCCGAAGGAACACGGGTGGATTTTAGTCAATAAGAGTCTGACAGTCCCTTCCGCCCCACCCAGGGCTCAGGAGGACTCAATTGATGATTTTAACAATAAAAAAAAAGTACTAACCGAACCACAGTCATCATTAATTCATCACAAGTTAAAATATTAATGCCCAACGAAGTGGGCACGGGTCAGCTAGTAATAATATATGATTAGGGTGGGTACTTTTTTTTTTTCTTAGTTTTACTTTAACAATCTTCTTTTTTTTTCTTTTGTTTTTTTTTTTTTTTTTTTTGGTGGGTATTCTATTTATTACATTGCGAGTAGAGTTGGTTTAATACCGATATTTCTACGTATTAGCTAATACGAATATATTCGTCTAGTAATATTATAATACC
The DNA here is from genome assembly GCA_036375495.1 of Agrotis segetum. NCBI lineage: Eukaryota > Metazoa > Arthropoda > Insecta > Lepidoptera > Noctuidae > Agrotis > Agrotis segetum. The sequence continues at coordinate 845,432 of JAQSVV010000397.1, forward strand.
TAAACTAATATTTGAGATCAGTGATATTTATGTAGGGTAAATACGCCAAACGTCGGCCCCCCCCCAAACTTCGGCCATGTGCACATTTTCGGCTTGCGTTCTTTTAAAACTTAGTGAAGTGACAAGTTTGCCACTCAAATTACAACCTTAGTTCATACTCTTTAAGTACAAACCGTTACTTTCCGAATATGTCACTCAGTCTTCGCACACTGAGCGTCAGTAGAGATTGCGCCGTTGAAGCGTCAATTTCATACATAAAGTACCTTACTGGCTGTGAAAACCCACACTTCGGGGATTGATATTAGAAAGGTAAGACATTCCTTTTTTTTTGTTTTAAGCTTTATTATCAATAATTAGTGATTTTTACTATATTATGAGATAGTTTTTTCAATGATTTACGTATTGTTTTAAAGGAAAAATAGGAGGCCGCCAATAGGGTGCCAATTTTGAGTTAAAACCGGATTCTCGGCCGTGGCCGACTTAAAGTAAATGCAGTCTGTTTTATAAATTCCAATTGTACTAATTCCATTAGCTTAATAAGAGAATTTGCAACGCATATAGACAAATAAATCTATTTTACGTTCAATCGCCAAATACCGGCCGGGGTGATATTAGTTGAATCCCGTGAAATAATGTACACGAAATAAGGGCCGGCTTTAGAAATATTAAAGACCTTAATGTCGGCCAGCCTCGAATTTAAGCCCAACTATACAGGCTGATTACTTTTCTTATTTTCTCTAAGTTTAATTTTTATTATACATTTAATTTATTATAATTATTATAAAGAGTTAAGTTTAAATGTAGGAGTTCAATATTGAAAACATTTATAAATGTTTTCAATATTGAACTCATCATTGCTCTTTGGAACTTGCTACCTAATAAACCCATGTTAATTAGCTTAAAAAATATTAATGGTTGGTTGGCTTCATTCATTCATTTCATCATATAATTCATTAAACCTGCATGTCACAAAAAGCTGGCTTAAGAATTAACGCTTTTAATTTAAGGCGCATAGTACCCTCAATGACCTTGAACATCCAGACGGAGCTAAACGCACATTTTCATATCTTCACCGCACATATTAATATGTCCCGAGCATATCGCGATACCTCAAAATGATATCATAGACTATGCAGCTAGGCAGAAACAGCTGCAAAAACCCGCCTTCGCCCGGTTTTTATATGTGGAAATCTTAATTTTCAACATATTCTTTGTAAAATATTGACTGATTTACATGAGCGCTACTCACATTGTAGTAAATTTTAACACCGATTGATCTATTCAAAAACATTTTAAATAAAAGAAGCCGTTTAGAAGGAGTGAGCATTTATTTGAACAAAATAGCGTGTTAAATATTTTTTTACAGTTCAAATATTTGTCATAAGAAAATAAAATTTACTCACATTGTTGTACATGAATATACATTCAACATACATTTTTTTTCAATCTTTACACCCAGCCGTTAATCAGGAGTTTGCTTTAGAATGTAACGTTTTTACGGCTTAAAAGGCGCGAAGGCCCTTAAGGTACTACAATGACAGAGCAGGGAGATTCAGGGCCTTCCCGGAAACGAAGAAAATTATGCAGTTACGATCGCACAAAAATAAAGGAAGCGCTTGAAGCAAAAAATAATGGATATTTTTGTGCAAATAAAAAAAAATATTTTACCTACTATTAAACAAATTTTCTTTTATAATGTATACTTAAGTGAGACTCCTGCCAAAATAAATCATATTAATAATATTTTCCTGTCTTAATTTAAAACACCCTATACCCGGCCGACATTTGGGAAAAACGCGACCGACCATAGGCCGTGAATGGCCGAATTTAGGGTTTTTTCGTCCTCGACGTATCTAAACCTTATTACTTTTTCCTTGTAATAGAAATGTCAACCTTATGCCCATAATCATGAATTAGATTTATCAAACTATCCAAAACCGCATCAGAAGCTATCCTTTCGTTGCAAATTGATGGCATTACACCGATCCCAAAACAAAAAAGCTGTAAGGGGGCCGACATTTAGCGTATTTACCCTAACTACGAGTAAGACCTAATAATACTTATTACTGTCGTATTAAATATTAGTGTTTAATAGACTGTATCATCTCGGTATTTATTAATGCTAGGTGGATTATGAATGTTAAATTGTTTTAGCTGGTAATACGTATCACTACCGTATTAAATATTAGTGTTCAATAGACTGTATCATCTCGGTATTTATTAATGCTAGGTGGATTATGAATGTTAAATTGTTTTAGCTGGTAATACGTATCACTGCCGTATTAAGTATTAGTGTTCAATAGAATGTATCATCTCGGTATTTATTATTACTAGGTGAATTATTAATGTTAAATTGTTTTAGCTGTTAGGTACTAATGAAGTTATGAGCAAGCGAAATGAATCCCAGATTATGTGAATATTAAATATTAGCATATGGGAGTTCGTCGGATTACTAATATGTGAATCCATAGAATATTACTAATCTCTTAACTAATATTAATATATCAGTCACATCCTTAATTGCGAGCAAATTATTTATTTAGATTTGTGGTTTACAATGTGGTCCTGCATTTATCCCCACATTAGTACCCGTATCTTGTTCTTACGTAATGTTTTCAATAACATCGTATAAAATAACGGTTTATCTTTTACTTTTAGTGCTTAAAAGTAACAAACTCTTTAGTACCGGTTATCGATCAACCTACTACTGTATTTATTATGGAACAGGAATGAATGATTGTTTAAGAATGCGTATCATACGATTTCTGTGGTTTAATAAATCTTCGTGCCCCGGGTACGTTACAATGTGTTCATTATAATCATCGTACGGTCTTATAGATTAACAACACAGAATGTAAATACAAGGTTTCCGTTATCTTAATCGGTGGTTTATTTAAACTGTTTGTTTATGTCAGACTTTTTCTTTTTTTTTTCTTTTGCAATGTACCCACGAGCTTACGCACATTCCTTATTCCTTCCTTCCCACAAAAATTATTACGATACATCATGTACTTACCCGTAGACTCGTCGCCACTTGTGACGTCCCAGTTCAGCGTCACAGGGGTAAGTAAAACAAACACTAGGTTTCCAAGTGATCGTGCCGCACGTCCGTCTAGGCCGACGGCTGTGTAACGAATGCCCGTGCGCCCAGCGTTGCCAGTATGATTTCCCAAAAAGGTACGGTTGGCTTTCTGAAAAGGTACGGTTGGGTGAGGATACTTCTGCAACAAGAACTAGATCAGTTTTTTTTCTTCTTCGAGTTGGCTGTCTATGATCATAGGTTGGAATAAAAGTGATATGGAATCGAATATTCAAAGGGACATGGTGAAGTAGAACATTATTTTACCGAATGCCAATATTTAACAAATTCATTTTGTAAATCAATTATAGAATGAACTCGAAGAAAAAAAAATTGATCTAGTTCTGGCAGAAGAATTCAGACCACATACGGTTTCGCCAGAATCTTGAAAAATGCTATAGTCTACTCATATTCTACAGAAAAAACAAAGTGTCTGTCAAAAAAAATGAAATAATAATGTTATAGGAACTAAGAAAATTCCATAATTATGTAATTTGTGCCCATATTTTAGTATCAAATGTGTCAGAAAGTTGAAAAAAGTACGAGTCACAATATTTTCTATTAGTTTTAAGCTTTATTAATTGTTTTTTACCTTTGTAGTGAAAAATAAATCACAAGTATAGAAAAGGTACGGAAAAGGTACGGTCTAGTCAAGGTACGGTTGTGGTACGATTGTATGACGAATAGTACGGAAAACCGTACTTTTTGGTACGGTCTGGCAACGCTGCGTGCGCCACGATCTAGTTTATTAGTATACGTCACATGTTTTATCAAGCTATCCTTTTTACTTGTTACTTGTAGTAAAATTGAAATGTAATGTGTGAATAAAAAAGTGTGTATGTGTATAACATAACATACTTATCTGTATATTAGAATATCATTGACTTTATAGTGATATTATGTAATTGGCGCTGGAATTATGTAAATGTATAATAAAAAGGTTGGATCTTCAGTTGGATATTTGTTTGTCCGAGTTGAGCGATTGACTGCTGCCCTGTGGTCCGCGGGTTTGGTCCCCGCACCGATCAAATATTTGTATGACATACAATTAGTTGTTCCGGGGCCAGGTGTTAAGGGCCTACTACACGACACGATTCATCGTGCCCTAAGTACCTAATTTCCGATGGATTGGGTGGTGTGATCGCTGTTAGGCTGAAATATAAAAATTATCAAAAAATTCGCTCCATCAGCTCTCACATAGAAAAGGTGCATCATGTTAAAATCTCCGAAATCTAACTACGATGCACCTTTTCTATGTGAGAGCTGATGGAGCGAATTTTTTGATATTTTTTATATTTAAAATTATACTTGTTATTTGCGCATCACAAATATTTATAAAGTTACAACATGTCACTGGCCTGCAAATTGCAAAAAACGTAAAAAAATTTGAATTTCGCGGGCTACATCGACGCAATCACCTTAAGTTCATCGATACTCCCAATCGTCGTTGGATACTCCAAAACGGAAGGATCTCACTTTTAAAAAAAAACATTGTATTTTCAGTGCCACAAAGAATTTTTTAGTTAGTCAAAAATTGAACCAAAATACATTATTGCATTCTAGTCTTATCCAATAATAAAATAATTCTAGTCAATAATAGTTATTTAATAAGATAACGATTGTGCAATATTATTATTAGTGATTGTAGCTACGAATAATTATTATGAAAATATAAGCAATCATGTGAATATAATAAAAATAGTATCTAATATGATTTTTTGTGTTTTATTTCAAAATCATACTTTTAAATTTTTTTTAAGGCAAGAAATTTTTCCACACCTGTCAACGGGAAAATTCTTCAGCCAGGCTGGCAACACAATCTACATGGACATTGGTAGCAACGCTAATTATTTAGCCAATAATAATCAAGCTGTCTGGTCACCGCAGGCATACGGACGGTGAGTAATGGGCGACTCGTTGTCCGACCACGGACAATGTCCGGGTCGACGGCGCATTTTATTTCACGCGCGTCTCAAAGAGCTCCATAGAGGGCAGGCTTTGGCCTGCCGTGGTCGCGGGACTAACGAATAAACGTGGCCCCTGGAACGTAAAGGACTATCGAGGGATCGCCGTGGATTTCAGTGAGTACAAGTCTGACTTTTCATCACAGACCTCGGATGCGGCAGGTCTGAAAAAACATCAATATCCGAAAAAAAAACTAGAAAACTGGTTACTGCGTTAGGTAATAGATACACTTGAATTTTTTTTTATTGGGTCGAACTCACTGGGCCATGATATACAGGGTGTCCCAAAACTCAACGTCAAGCCGAAACGGGGTGACAGGATTGATCATAACCATCACGGGAAAAATATGAAAAAAAATCTATCCCATGCGGCTTGACATTGAGTTCTGTATAAATAAAACATAAAAAAGGTTATATTATAAACATTTATTTGAGTCTATACGAGCCACAAGAACATTGAACATTGCAGCGTAACAATACTGAAATTCAGAAGCTCAGATATTGACATTCAAATATGTACTATAACGTGCGATGTAGTACTGTTCGCAGATGACACTTCTCTAATCTTTAAAGTAGATAGGAATAGACAAGTGTTTGACGACGTAAACAACGCACTATCGAGGGTCATAGATTGGTTCACGGCAAATAACCTTGTGCTCAATCCCAAGAAGACCAAATGCGTAAAGTTTGCTTTGCCCAATGTTAGAAATCTGGGTCCCAACATCGTCCTCGGTAATGTGGAGCTTGAAACTGTTGATTCAGCTCTGTTTCTGGGTATAACAGTAGATTCAAAATTACAATGGGGTCAACATATATCGAACCTAGCAGGTAGGCTTAGTTCGGCCGCCTACGCTGTTAGAAAAGTTAGACAATACACTGACGTTGACACAGCAAGATTAGTCTATTTTAGTTATTTTCACAGCGTAATGTCCTATGGTATTCTACTGTGGGGCAAAGCCGCTGATATTCAAAATATATTTGTACTCCAGAAACGAGCTGTTCGTGCCATCTACCAACTTGGTGCGCGAGATTCTCTGAAAGATTTCTTCAAAGAGATTGGAATTCTCACAGTGGCTTCGCAGTACATATTTGCCAACATCTTATATATCAGGCAAAACATTCACCTATACAGTAAAAATAGTGATATCCATAATTTTAATACCAGGAATAAGCACAAACTTCGTGTTCCTTTTCATCGGCTTCATAAGGTGCATAATACATTCGTTGGGGTTGGTATAACATTTTATAATAAGTTACCGTCCTCATTCCTAGATTTGCCATTTAACGTGTTTAAAGCAAAAGTAAAAGCTAACCTCTGTTCTAAGGCTTACTATTCTGTGAGTGATTATTTAGATGATAAGCATAGTTGGTCGCTGTGTTGAACACAAGACATTGTTCATGTTCTTTCAACAAATTATTCTGTATTATTATCGTATTTGACTTTAGTTTTAATTAGTGTTTTTTTTTTTTTTGTGTGTTTATTCTCTTCTTTTTCACGACAGTCGTAGGGTATCATCTAATACTAATGTCGGAGCTGATGAAGATTGTTAACTAACCTTGCATTGTATAGAGTCAATCTTTCTAGTATTATATAGTTTCATAGCAATCATTTTGTGAGTACAATGTACTTTATAACTTTCAATGAGTGGATACCCACGTCTTTTAATGACTTGAATGACCCTGGCGGTTGAGATTATGTCATGCTCACTCTAATGTCTCGCTGGCGGTGGCGCGTGTGTCGGATCATTTAGTTCCCTTCAAAATGGTTGAGCTGAGTGATGCTGATGCATGTGTCATGTTCGTGAACGGGCGCTGTCAGTCGTGACTGGTCATCTCTTAGCTGCCACGGTCTATTTTAATTATTAATAACTTTATTTTGAATTGTCTTTTCATTTTACTATGGACACTATTATCTTGCCACATCGTTCTCACATAATGTACCATCTGATGATGAATGATGTAACAAAAATTTTTGTAATAATTTTGGCGATTGAAAAAGAGTGTCCATGGAGTTTCTTGCTCATTCTTCTCCATAGAGATCTACACCTTGGAATGAGCACCTACGGTACTTTCACAGTTTTTATGTCTTGTGTCTGGGACCGTAGCACCATAACTATTTTTATACTTGTTTTATTTTATGTCTTTTGACAATTCATAAGTGCCTGTAATTGGCCTAGTTGAAATAAACGATTTGATTTTGATTTTGAACGATAACTTCGTTAAGTTCATTTTTGGTTGATCATATTCAATTTTCTTCCTTAAAACGAGGTTTTATTAAGTTCATTTTTAAATGACAGCAAATTTTCTGATGGCTTATTAGTTTTATGAATACATACATAGTATTTGTTGCCCAATTACCAACCTTAACACCATAGATTTAATGTTGATTTTTAGAATAACCACGAATAATACAGAAGCTTCAAATCCTGTTGATTGCATTGCAATTTTGAACTTTCTTCTTAAGATATTAAAGTTTATTATTGCCTGATTAATCTGAGTTTCTGAATCGAAGCCGACTTATTTACTACTTTGAGTAAAAGCAACAGAAATCTATCGTTCTCTACAGTATATAATAACAATTATTATTTACTAATATATTATTATTATTTTAAAAGGAAGTGCCCATACTTGTAGATAAGGAATCGACTTAATCCGATTATGTATGAGACCGTTCAATATTAGTTAAGCAGATTTATTACAGTACCCTTAGCACGAATTTTCAGTATTTGAGACGTAAAGTAAACAGGAACTTCGACAATTTTTAAGGAAAAACTTAGTTCCTGCTTCGCACACCAGAGGCGCTGTTCCATTTTTCCATACAAGAAACGCTGTAAATACTGTAAAGTAAAAGAGTGAAAATTCGTGCTAAGGGTAAATAAGTTTAGTACATAAATACATTGAAAATAATCCATCAAAATAAAGAAAAATAATAAACACGTATTTTATGTTTCTTTAAATCAATGAATATTGTCAAAGATAAAACGCTTCGAACTTCAGGAGTGGGGACTTGTGAAGTCATAACGCTTGCAAAATTATACCGTAAAGTAAATTATACAGTAAAGTACCCCATTGTGTCCTCCATGAAGCGACTATGCTCAATTTTCACCCTTATTGCATGGAATTAAAGCTCATTTCTGACTGGATCAAATCGATTCCGGGTCGATAAGTATGATTACTTCCTAAAATGGAAGAACGTTGATATTCAGTTACAATCTAAGGTTTCCGAACTTGTGATAAAGTGCCGTATTACACCAACATTTTTGCCTTCTAAAATAATGCCTAAAGGAACGAACACAAAATTGGAATTTGAACCCAAAGTCTAGTACCGAAAGTTCAAATTCTAATAACAATATCTAGTTGTCACTTATACATAAATAGCAAATAAAATCTATAAGTAATACTTTTACTTAAAAAATAACAACAAATAATAGGTAACTATTTATACAAAATTATAAACAAATATATCGAGTCGCACTCGTGGGTTCTGCGTAGCATTAAGGACTAGATTATACAAGATTTAGGGTTCCGCAAATAATACAAGGGTTGCCTTATTGAGCTATATTGCACGATTTAATTAAAAAAAGGCCAGAAATTGTAGAGAAAATTACAAATTAAAAATATACTAAGGGCAAAAGCTAGTATCTAAAAATTATAATAAAAAAATTGAGTGACATATTATAAATATAATTAAATTTTCAACTTTAAAACGCCAATATAAAATAAGCGATAAAACCAAGGTAGAAATAATTTAACTAGAGTAATTTTCCATACGTAAGCGCCTTTTTTCTTTTTTACCAGTGGCGTAGCTAGGACAGGGCGAACCTAGGACTTGGCGAACCAGACCCACGCCCACGGAATCGCATCTGAAGGGGCCCGTGACGCAAATTTTCTAGCAATTTTAGTATATTCCAAAATAAATTCTTCCTTGATATTAGTCCTAAAAAGGTTTTAGTAGTAAAGCAGTACAGCTTCTAGTAAGAAAAGCTTTTCGAAGTCGCTTTTCAATTCGAAAAACACTTGCAAAGCTAATACGATTCCCGTGGTACTACTAGTAGTAGACCAGTAGTTTTAAAATTGCCAGTCTTACTACTAGATAGCTTGGTACGTCCACGTGTAATAAACGTTATTTTTTTGCCACGACTTTCGCAAAAAAAAAGGTCTTGGAAGAAAAAGGGACTAGCTGATGTGTCTTGCCCCTGTAGATTAATTCTCACTACGCCACTGCCTGCTACGATCTTCACATACTCCCTCGGCCTCGCATTCATACTCAAATTAATTTGACCGCGTTTATAATTCATTACATCGCTAAGAACTAAACAAAACATAACAATAAAAATTATACATATTTACAAATATACTGTTTTATTTACAAAACGAGGTTTATGTTAAAACCGAGATTAAAAATCCAGTTTTATAATGTATATCCACTTTTGAACTCTCGCAAATACGAGATGAGAAGAGTATTGTGCGCACAGCTAAGGAGTGGAATCCTTTGCCGAGGTCTCTATATCCTGATAGCTACCACCTCATAGTCTTCAAGTCTGTAGTGAATATATTATTTCTAGTGAAGCGTGCTTCATCGTCGAGCAGTGGTGGCCGAGTTGTATCGGCCCCGACTTACGAGTTGTAGGTCGTCGGTTCGAAGTTTCGAACCCAGCCAGGCGCATTACCTACTTTGTGTAATATATTTCAACACTGCTCTCAAAACGGTGAAGAAAAACATCGTGAGGAAACCGGCATGTCCTAGAACCAAACATTCGAAGACATGTGACATTTACCAATCCGCACTTGGCCCGCGTGATGGATTATGGCCCACTTCCTCTCACAGAAAGGAGGCCTGTGTCCCAGCAGTGGAAACATTTATAAGGTAATGATGATGATGATGATCTGCTTCATTGACTACCATCAGGAGAGATGGATGACTATGACAATCGACTTTTGAACTTTCTGATATCTGACTACGCGACTATCAGATATTTAATTAATATCATTTTGTTTTAATATATTATTGTCAAATATTCAGTCATTTTAACAAAATGAAGGATTACGCTGGAACGAATTTTTACTTACAACTCGAGCTTTAGTTTTATTTCATTCAAAAATAGACCTTATTCGTTAATAGCTAATGTTCAAATTCCTTCGTCGATTTACAAAGGACTATAGCTACAGCAGCGTTAGGTGCATTTTTTAAACTGAGTCTAATGCCTGTATACCTATTATTCATATTTCTATAACACGTTTGATCAAAGTTGTTTAAAGGTATCTTACGAAAAACGTTCCTGTGAATTACTAGATCTCAGTCACTTATAGAAATATGCACGCTAATGTCATACATATAGGATTAATTTCCGCATGACACATTCAGATAAACTCGCATTCAACTCGCCCGTTTCAAAGGAATATGAACATTAAAATCATGCAAATAATAATAATATTTTTAAAAGCAATTAAATTCCGTTTCATTGATTTCAGCAGATGTATGTATAAAGACGTGTGTTCTTATGATGCCAGTAATGTATAAAGTTCTAGATAAATGATTTAAACAGCTACATCTTAAACAGTCTATGATAAATAATTTATTTTTTCTTGCAAATTGACATTATTTTTGACAGTTCATGTGACATTGAATTTATACATTATGTGTTACTATTGTCATTCTGATTCTAATACGTAGTAGCAATGGCTTTCATTCTAACAAATAAAAAATTAATATTCTATTATTATTACTGTCAGTAAGCTGTCAAACAAGAACTTCATCTGTCAAGTACCTGTCAAAATAGAACTCCATCTGTCAGTAAAGAACTTCACATGTCAAATAACTGACATAAACAGAAAACCAGCGTCGAGCACTAGTTGCTCTACAATTAATTGAACTGGGAACATGGAACGCACCATGTTATCTTTGTTATTTCATTGTTGTTTTAAAGTAATACTTTTTTAAATCTGTTTGTATCGGTCTGCCTAATACATGTTTTTTCGTGCGTTCTGTCAAATAAGAATAATAATAAGAATCCATTTAGCAAAAAACTGTGAAACAAGAACTTCATCCGTCAATCTTTTCTCAAAATAGAACTTCAACAGGTACTGCATCTGTCAAAGAACTGTCAAAAAAGAACTTTACCTTTCAAACACTAGTCAAAAAGAACTTCATCTGTCAAAATAGAACTTCATCTGTCAAAATGTGAGCCACCTCGCCTGTGAGTGTGATCCGACGGAAGACTAGCTGAGTCGCACGGCGATGTCTCTGAGAGTGCTCTTGATGCTGTCGTAGGTGGCGAAGGAGATGCCCACGGCAATGGGGCCCTTCACCCAGTTCATGCTGAGGCCCTTGTAGAAGCCTCGCCAGCCCTCCGACCTGGGGGCGATGAGAGAACACTCATTGTCTACTTAGAATAGGCTAGTTGCCCTCAAAATTGTAATTAGTCCGTCTTTTAGATTATTCAAAAATAAGGGACACGTATTTTTTTATTTGTAAATTAGACAAAAAATGACAAAGATATAGCCTATTAAAGTTACGTGTGACGTCACGATGCGTGGCATTTTTCGCGCAGAGTGACGTCACAGGTAACTTAAATAGGCTTTTTTGCTTTTTATCTTTGTTATTTTTTGTTTAATCGAAAAAAGAAAAAATACGTGTCCAATATTTTTTTATAATCTAAAATACGGACTAAATAGAATGTAATTATTTTAACCCTGGAAACTACCCTATTCTAACTATAAGCTTAGGTATGCGGACGACGGGTATTCGCGTGTTGACCAAAATCGTTGTGTTTCGTCAATTTTCCTTAAAGCCACGGTTACCTAGAGGCAGAAGATGAATGTGACCGTGTAGAATATTGTGGGCTACAGAGGGAGAAAGAGAGACAGAGAGAGTGAGAGAGAGAGAGTGAGAGTGTGGGAGAGAGAGGGGAGAAAAGTGGAAGTACGTGTGAGACAGAGAGAGGGGCAAGGGAGTGAGGGAGAGAGTGGAGGGCGTAGAGAGAGTAGGAGGTGGGGAGCGGGAGAAAACGAGAGAGACAGAGATTGAAAATGAAAGAGGGAGTGCAAGATTGAGAGAGAGTGATGTGGCAAGAGAGACAGAGAGAGTGGGAGAGAGAGAGAGAGTGCTGTGTAAGGAGAGGGAGAGAGAGAGAGACAGAGTGCTGTGTAGGGAGAGAGAGAACGGGGTGGGTAGGAGAGTGAGGTTGAGTGGGATAGGAGGGAGAGTGACAAAGACAGAGTGAATGCGAGAGAGAGAGAGAGAGAGAGAGGGAGTAGGAATGCGAAAGTTAGGGTAGGGAGTGAGAGAAAGAGGGTTTGAGAGAGAGAGAGAGAGCGCGGGATAGTGAGCGAGACAGGGATTGCGTGTTGGAGAGTGGGGGAGAGAGAGTGGGAGCCTGTACATGTCGATGTCCAGCAATACAGTAGTGTGTCCAGTCGGTATACTCACTTGTAGACCAGCGCCAGCGTGTCCACGATGCTGCCGTACGGGTAGGTCCCGTCTGGTCGGCGCCGCGCGGTCTGCATGCGCCGGCGCACGATGTCCAGCGGGTACGACGCCGTCTGAGCGATGGCGCCCGCGGTGCCGCCTAGTGCTACGTTCACCATCGCGCTCTGTGGCTTACCGAAGTATTCTGGAAATATTTAGTGATCATTTTGTAAGAATAATCTAGTTATAGGCCAGTTTACAACATTCCCGCTATGAGCGGAAACGGTTAACGTATTGAAAAGTTTGAAGCACGCCACGAGAAGTTGCTCATAGCGAAAATACGCGCAGTTTTCTCCAAGCGAATCAGTACAGAGCGCTGTGTTCGGAGTGGCACGAACAAAAGCAAGCGACTACATAATTCAAATTTTCTTACGTTTTTTGCAATTTGCAGGCCAGCGACATGTTGTAACTTTATCAAAATATGAATTGCGGTAATAACAAGTATAATTTTAAATATAAAAATTATATTGTGGTCTGCTTCCAGTCGAACCAGATGCAGCTGAATATCAGTATGTTACATGGAGCGACTGACTATCGGACCTCCACAACACAGTAACTGGGTAATACGATACCCCATGGTAAGACTGGTTGTCACACTTTAAAGCTTCTGACTAATAGTAACGACTGTCAAAGATCTACAAATGACAGCCGGAAACAACGGCTTTACGTGCCTTTCGAGGCACGGAGAAAACTCGCTATGACAGATGGTCACCCATCCACAGACCAACCTCGGCAAGCGCGGCTTAACCAGGAAGATCGGCCTGTGCGACTGGTCCCGACTTACAAGTTGTAGGTCGAGGGTTCGAACCCAGCCAGGCGCATTACAATGTGTAATTTATTTCATCACCACTGCTCTCAAAACGGTGAAGAAAAACATCGTGAGGAAACCGGCATGTCCTAGAACCAAACATTCGAAGACATGTGACATCTACCAACCAGACCGCGTGGTGGATTATAGCCCACTCCGTCTCAGAGGGAGGAGGCCTGTGTCCCAGCAGTGGGAACATTATAGGCTGATGATGACTGAAACTGACTGAAACTGTTTCTCTTACCTAAATACTTATGTTTGAGCGTGTCATAGGTGAAGAAGGAGACGCCGGCGTACGGGATCACACCCAGTACCGTCGCGGAGTAGCCCCTGGAACAACACAACCAATTAGAAAGACGATGTGAAGTACCAGTCAGTCCTCCCACCCAATGCGATGCGTAAGGGACTGTCAAACTTGTACTGACTAAAATCTACGGTAAATGGTAATCCTTTAATAGCATTTTACGCTCCAGGGTCACGGTTACTTGTTTGGACAGTCCCGCGACCCCGGCAGGCGTTTGGCCCTTTATGGTGGCTCTGTCAGGTTGCTGACAGGTCGTCGACCCATAATCGGACAGCGAGTCAATTATTACCAGCCGTACGCATGGCGCCTACGGTGTTCAGAAATCGTCCGGTGACATCCGTTGCCGTGGATGTCACCCGCATCGACTGGGTCCTGAGTTAGACGCTGTCCCCTCCTTCACGCATCTCTCTTCATCCTTCACGCATTCCTCCTCTTCCTTCACGCTTCTCCTCATCATTCACCCTTTCCTCCACCTCATTCACGCATCCCTCCTCTTTCACACATACCTCCATCTCCTTCACTCTTGTCTCATCCTTCACGCTTTTCTCCTCCTTCTTCACAATAACCGTCTACTTTCTCGCGCGGGCCTCCTCCTCCTTCACGCATACCTCCATATCCTTCGCACATAAATCCTCTATCACGCAAACCTCCTCTTCCATCACGCATCCCTCCTCCTTCAAACACAGCTCTTTCATGCGTCCCTCCTTCTCCTTCGCACATAACTCCTCCTTCACGCGTCCCTCCTCCTTCACACACACCTCCTCCTTCACGCGTAACTCCTCCTCCTTCAAGCCTCCTCCTTAACCTATACACTTTTGACCTTAATGACTGATGCTCCTCTTACCTGTACAGCGTCATCAGTCCCTCCTCCCGGGCCACAGTGACGAACACAGCCCGCAGCGTGCTATACTGCGCGGCGTTGGTGACGGCCATGCGCGCGCGCGCCACGTCCAGCGGGTAGGTGGCCGACTGTGACGTCACACCCGCCAGCGAGCCCGCTATCAGGTGCAGGACTGGGTTCGCTCTGGAACAAAGGAGGGGACCTTTTAAGGATTTTTCTCATTATAATTGTCTGAAGGTAGACAGCGCGCTTGTCTTGTACGAGGTCGGGAGTTTAATGGTAAGCGTCCACATCGTACGTATCGCATCAAACGGATATCTGTGTCGGCAGCGATCGGATTGCCGAAATCAAAATCAAAACATTTATTTCAAGTAGGCCAGTTACAGGCACTTTTGAATTGTCATAGACAATCAAAGGAATATTATTAAACACTACAATAGTTATGGTGCTACAGTCCCAGTCACAAGACAAAAACTGTGAAAGTACCGTAGATGCCCGTTCCAAGAAGTAGATCTCTATGGAGAAGAACGTGCAAGAAACTCCATGAACACTCTTTTTAGATCGCCAGAATTATTACAGAACCTTTGTTACATCATTCAAGTGGTACATTATGTGAGAACGATGTAGCAAGTTTTTGATTAAAAGTGTCCAGAGTAACAATTGAAACAAAGACAATTCAAAAACAAAATGACCGACGCGAGCATCAGCAATCGGATTGCCGATGTCACCTTCATCGGTTCCACTGATCGGAATTCCGTCATCATCGGTACGCATCGCATTAAGCATTGCGATGAGCCGTCCGTACGATGCCGATCAGTGGACGCAGTTGTATGAGTTTTCATACAAGGCAAACTAAAATCCGTTACGTACGATACGTCCGATACGTGCGATGCACACCTTAAATCAACTGGTGGCCAACTATAACGTCGTAAAGCGAGGTTATTACCAGTGTGGGAAAGAAACAGAGATATACAACTCGCCTAGCGCCACATCGTTCCCACACTGGAAAAACAACTTACATTTGCAGTTGTCTCCGATACATTTTGACGATAAAAACCTACCTATCCCCAAAAAACATACCTATAAAAGCTGTAAAAATAAAGTTGACAAACTTACATTTGCAGTTGTCTCCGATACATTTTGTTTAAGAAAATATGATATGAAGTACATTTTATAAGTTGGTCGACTATTACTCGTAAAGTTGTAAAGCCTACTTAGTCATGATAATTTTCTTTTAAACTTCGTTATATGTACTACTATTGTGAATTTTTTCACACCCCCAAACATAACCGTTTAGCTGGTAGAGGGGGGGGACACTCGAATCGAGCAAAATTTAGCAATTTAAAGCTTAATATTTCAAAAACGAATTTTTTTATCAAAAAATTGTTAACGGAAACTATCATTATTTTTTAAAGGCCTATTTAATGATACCCCACACAGGATTTTTTTTTTCTCGCGGGGTACGCGAGAAAAAAAAAATCCTCACTTTACGTGTAAGTACTGGAGGTACCCTAAAAAAAAATATTTTACGAGATTTTATTTTACCACTTTTTTGGCACAACAAATCCGTATATTTACACCAAATTACAGCTCTCTAGTACAGTGCGTCTCTGAGCTAAACTGCGGACAGACGGACGGACGGACGGACGGACGGACGGACGGACATGGCGAAACTATAAGGGTTCCTTGTTGACTACGGAACCCTAAAAATTATCAAAAAATTCGCTCCATCAGCTCTCACATAGAAAAGATGCATCGTAGATTTCGGAGATTTTAACATGATGCACCTTTTCTATGTGAATTCTGCTCCATCAGCCATCAGTCCTAAAAAATACAAAAGTGGTCTTACTTAGCACTCTGTGGTGTGTCCACCTTCAGTGCCTTCTTCCACTGCTCGTGTGCCGTGAACTGGATGGCAGCGTACGGTACTATGCGAGCCATGGTGGCGCTGTTCCCACGCCAGAGCGCCACCAAGCCTTCCGTGCGTGCGCTGTGCATCAGGAACTTGACTGCTGCGCGCCATGAGTAGGGGGTTTGGCTGTGGAGGAGATGGAGGCTTTATTAGTGTTGTAGGAGGCTTCTGGGTCTAAGTAATTAAATAATACAAAATTATAGTGCTATAGTCCCAGTCACAAGACATAATAACTCTGAAAGCACCGTAGATGTCCATTTCAAGGAGTAGATCTCTATGGAAACGACCAAAAAACATTCATTCTTTTTAGATCGCGAACTTTGTTACATCATTCATTTTGAGCTGAGGAACAAACGCCTACGGAAGTCGCGGGACTTTTCATACAGATAAACACGACCCTGGAACGTAAAGGGCTACTGATAGAACAGTTTAGTCAGTACAAGTCTGAGTCCCTTTGGTGCACCCAGGGTCAAAAAAAGGAGTCTGAAACCGCCACCTTAGTAATGTTGCTTACAAAACAGCGATAGAGTTCTTTAACCGACGAAAAAAAAAAGGAAGAGGTTCTCAATTCGACATGTATATTTTTTTTTAATGAAAAGAACCCACTTTTCAAGAAAACCAGTCGCTCTCAATACGGCGAAGGAAAACATCGTGAGATAACCGGCATGTACTAGAACCAAACATTCTAAGACATGTGACATCTACCAACCAACCCGCGTGGTGAATTATGGCCCACTCCCTCTCACAGAGAGGAGGCCTGTGTCCCAGTAGAGAGGACCACTATAGATTGATGAAGATACAGAAAAAATGAAAGGGAATCATCTATCTTGGTATGGACTTGTGATAAGGAATGATGACACTCATGTGACTAAGAGAGTGATGAGTATGATTATTGATAGATGGAGAGGAAGAGGAAGGCCAAAGAAAAGTTGGATGGATTGTGTGAGGAATGATATGAAAGAAAAACTTTTTCTAAAAAAAAGTGACCGCCTTCAAAAACAACCACAAAAAAGGGTAAAATAACCTACAAAACTTTTCTTTCGGAAGTCGGTGACTTTTTTTATTAATTTCATTGTCTTTTTTGCCACCGACTTCCGAAAGAAAAGTTTTGTAGGTTATTTTACCCTTTTTTGTGGTTGTTTTTGAAGGCGGTCACTTTTTTTTAGAAAAAGTTTTTATTTTACTCTTTTTAGTTTAAATATTCAACCAACATTCTTGTCATAAACATAATTTTCTTACATGTGCACTAGAATTTCGTAATCCGTAGCACCGGTAATAACATCGTTAATATCTCTTTCATTCATTCCCTATCTCAAAAACTACTGAACCGATTTTGATGAAATTTGCAGTATTCCCTGAGTTGAACGATACCTAGTACAACAAAAAAAGAATTACTTAAATCGGACTTGTAGTTCCGGAGATATGCGAACACGAACATAATTTTCTTACTTGAGGAGTTGTACCTTCCATCATCAGCTCAGCATCATGAGATGATGATTTCTATACGCAAGTACTTGAATTACTTCATAAGATTTGCGAAAAACTATGTGTAAGCTAATAAAATTTGAGGGTTGCCCTCGATTTCTCCAAGATCCAATCATCAGATCCTGAAATGGTGACAATGGGACCACACGGGAAGCACAAGCTTTCGATTGAAAAAAGAATCATGAAAATCGGTTCACCCAGTCGCAAGTTATGAGGTAACAAACATAAAAAAAAAAAAAAAAAAAAAAAAAAAATACAGTCGAATTGATAACCTCCTCCTTTTTTTGAAGTCGGTTAAAAAGTAGTAAAGGATACTGTGACGTCTGATAGGGGAGAATGGAAGAAGAAAACGTGTTGCGACGACCACAAGTAAAATATGATAAGGACAGCCAGATGGTGATATGTAGGTATAAACCTGTGGTATACTCACGAGATCTGGAAGTTGATCTTGGTCCTGTCGAGTGGTGCGATGGCAGTCTTAGCGATGGCGCCAGCGGTGGCCCCCGCCACCAGTGACGTCACCACTGTGGCTGTGCCGCCCAAGCGAGAGTGGTCCAGCGGTGTCTTGTGAGCCGGGGAATCTGAATGGAAATATGGGGTTTTTAAAGCCTGCTCTAAACTACTCGCGAAGTTGCCTCGACGAAGTACTTTTCGCAGTTGATCAAAGTCCCGAAGTGTGTGTCTACACACTCGTGCAAGTTCGCGAGGACCAACCACCAACCGTGTTGTCATGATTAATTATTAGCGGAATCTCTTTTTTAACCGCCTTTTTTAAGGCGGTTATATAGCAGGCATAAATATAGCAGGTTATTAGATAGTTCAACCTGTATGTATGACAAAGTCAAGTTCAGAATCAGGGTCTATATCATCAACTATGCTAATAGAATCACTATTCGATAATTCCTAGCAAAAACATTAGCAATCCTTCTAATATTTTTTAAATGGTTACACTTTTTTTTTAGCGTGGTAAAATCATCAAATGAGTCCTCCCACCCCGGGCAGGGCGGGAGGGACTGTCAGACTTGTACTGACTAAAATCCACGGTGTCCTTCAATAGCTCTTTCTGTTCCGGGGTCACGGTAAGGAAATAATCCCGCGACCCCGGCAGGCTTTGGCCCTCTGAAAGGGGGCCCCGTCATTAAAATGGTTACACGTAGCAGAATTATATTCAATTCATTCCGTATAATAGGCTTTTTACTAAAAAATTAAAGTCCGAAACTTGTATTAAAAAAAAATATTTTACGTAAATTAAAAGACACCAATTACAACACTTTTAAACATCACAAAACGTCACTCGGTCGGTATAAGTTTACAAGCTTTGTGACGTCAATATGACGTCACAAAGCCCCCACTTCGTTGGAATTTTCGGGATATACCTAGATTTTTTGCGAAGATTCAGTTGAACAAACTATCATACGAGATATCCATTTGAGATTCTGTCTTATCTCTACACTACTATATCAATAACATTATAATACTGTTCATTGATAATGATGTAGTAATAATAATACATCATACTATTTACGATAACAGATAACTATAGTCCTTATCAGGGACTATTTAACGCCACTTCAAGATATCATTAGTGAAGTATTTTGTTTTATCTGACAGACATGAATTTATCTTATTTTGTGATAATGACTGCCCCCTGAGGCTTCTAGAAGGTCGACCTCTTTGAGGAGTGGCTGGAGAGGTACCACGGCGTCCTCACCTTACACCTGAATCCTGATACAGGTCCTCACAGGACACGGATGTTTTGAGAGGTTTCTATATTGGATACAGCGTAAGGGTAAGCCCGGATCGAACAAGCCCCAAGAAAACATTCCAAGTGTGGGGCACTTTTTTTTTGTAAAAAAAAAAATTTTCGATTTTGCCTTGGTCATTTAGAGAATGTCATTCTAACTCAAATGTCTCGCTGATGGTGGCGTGTGTGTCGGATCACTTAGTTTCCTTCAAATGGTTGAGCTGAATGGTGCTGATATAGTCATTTTCGCGAACTGACGCTGTATATGTTGCCTGTAAATGGCCTATTTGAAATGAACGCTTTGATTTCATTTGTTTGAATACTGACCTGTGGTGGCTTGATGCGCGGGCGCAGGTCGGTCGCCGTGCAGCAGGGGGACGCGCGCCTCGCCCACCGCCATCTTGTGACGTCACTGTTTCACATTACTGATAACATCTGGAAAGGAGAGAACAACATCATTATTTTACTGCCATATCATCATCATATCAGTCGTAAGACGTCCACTGCTGAACATAGGCTTCCCCTATAGACTTCCAATAGTACCGGCTGTCGCGGCTTGCATCCAGCGTGATCCTGTGGTCTTCATAAGATCGTCTGTCCACCTAGTGGGTGGTCGTCCTAAGCTGCGCTTGCCGGCGCGTGGTCTCGATTCGAGAACCTTACGGCCCCATCGGCCATCAGTTCTAAGTGCTATGGCTTGCCCACTTGTTTTACTTTTACTAATATTTCAAATACGCAAGATTGTGAGGATGTATGTATGTTACTCTTACAACGAAATAACTACTGAGTGATTTAATTTTTAACACAGGATAGTTTTTATTCCATATTTATGTTTCCATGCACATATAACCGATGGGGAAGAAAAGTTCTCTCATGGCGACCACGGACCGGAAGACGCAGCGTAGGTAGACCTCCCACTAGGTGGACCGACGACATCGTGAGGGTCGCGGGCAAGAAAAAAAAAGGAACGTAGTACGACATTTTTTTCACAGGTCATCATTATTTTGATAATTTAACCATGTTACTTTATTCCATTTTTTTAAAGCTTAGTTTCCCTATAAGTTAATAATGTTAATATTTGCCGGGGTCGCGGGACTTATCTATTGAACTTATAAGGGCTATTGAAGGACACCGTGGATTTTAGTCAGTACGAGTCTGACAGTCCCTCCCGCCCTACCCCGGGTAGGAGGACTCATTTTATGATTTTACCACGTAAAGAAAAAATGTTAATATTGCCTACCGCTACACAATATGTAATCGTCCCTTTTCGCAGTACCTTTGTCATACAATTGATTAGTTGCGTTTCAATGAGGGATTTTCTTTTTATGTTTTCCCTAGTCAATGATAGATGGCGCTGAACTTGGCATGTGACTACAATGAACGGAACATCACGTCATTTTTTGATCTAAGCTTGTACCTAATTTTGAGATCTTAAAAAACGAAACGTACACATCCATAAACAACAATTTAAATCTCAATGGTCACATCACATCAATGACACTTTGAAAATAAATAACAAAAAAATTATGAGTTTGCCACGCCAGAAAGAAAATGTCCCAAGAGAAAAAGAAGAGAAGTCTGTGCATCGTGGATTTGTGCAAAAATGAAGGCACACATCTTTTTCCCAAAGATGAAAGCCGTAAAGCGCAATGGATACAAGCCATCGTACATTTTAAGCCTGGACGTACCATAAAAAAGCATTCGTACATATACTCAGCACACTTTAAACCAAGATTTTGCTTTGGCACCTAGTCACATAGTCAGTTCAACGCCACCTATAGAGTTCTTGGAAACTACTTTTTTTTTTTAAACTCCAAAAAGAAAACCTCTCATTGAAATCGAATTGACCTTAATGGCGTGAAACTGGGGCATCCGTATTCTGGGTAGTGTGTCGAAATAAAGATAAATATAGATGACATATACTACTTGAAAAGACTTAAGAGTTTATTTGTTTGTTCGCGGGACTTATTCCATTACCGTTCCTGGAAAGTAAAGGGTTATTGAAGGACACTGTGGATTTTAGTCAGTACAAGTCTGACAGTCCCTCCCGCCCTGCCCTGGGTGGGACTCATTTGATGATTTTACCATGATAAAAAAAAAGAGTTTGTTTGGTTGAACGCGCGAGGGGTACATCCCATCTGCAGTGACTAATCAGTTTGATCACACTAGCGGTGTTAGAACTTAACAGGGTTAGCGGACTTAAGGAGGAGGCGGGACGCGTGAGACTTAACCTTCCTATACCCGCGCGTTGGTCTGTGAGACCGACGGAATGATTTTTCGAATTTATTATTCGAAATTATTTCTCTAGCGAGTCGAATCTCTTGCTAGCTGCCGGATTTATAGTCAACTTCATGCCAGTGCTAGCCACACGTTTGTGGAGAGCATCCATGTACTCGTATTTGACGCCAATCGGTCCGTGAGACCGACGCGGGTATATGTGTAATTTTTTGTGTAAGTATAAAATTATTATTTATAGTGTTTTTCTGTTTTTTTTTGTACTGGCTAGTTGTGCATGTAATTGTGTATGTGTTTTGGTATCAATTTTATTATTTTACCGATTGTATGCTGCGCTAGAATGGATAAAGAGCGAATCCTAGTATCCGACCACTGTTGGAAGAAGACAGTTCTGACACTGATGACGAAGACAAAAATGACAGTGAAGTGGAAGACGCGATTGAGACACAAGGTGAAACATAAATCACACAGGGCAAGAAGACGATGAAGAAGACGAGATCGAAATTTTGGCTGAGAGGAACATCCAGAGATTTAGGTATGTCCTGATTGTTATTGTGAAACTGAAAACTATGTCAACCTGTGTTTTTTATTAGTATGTTAAGCCTTCTTTAAAATGTGAAAGATAATTAATGTTGATTAGAAGAAAAAAAAATTTTTAGTTCTGTTTTTGTGGTACCTGAGAAAAAACTCTGTACTTTGAAGGCTGTTTTGTATAAGTCTGATAGTCTGTTAAATAATTAACAATAAAGTGGTTGCACGATATATTTTGTTTCATTATATTCTTTACTTTTTAGGTCAAACCTTATTTACATAGGTTTTCTTAGGAAAATAATGAGAAACGGGGTTCCAAACTTTCGGTCTGTGAGACCGTACGCGGGTATAGGTGTCACAAAAATTGGCGCGGGTATAGGAAGGTTAAGGAGGAGGCGGGACGCGTGAGACTTAAGGAGGAGGCGGGACGCGTGACGTAGAGGACAGCGTCCACCTCACGGCCCAGCTGCCGATTCATTTCAAGATGATGCCATGATAAAAATGACCGGAATTACTTTTAAAAAAAAACCTGATCAAATAAACATTTTGCATTCAAACCTACGCAGAATCATTTTGTTTTGATGTTCTTGCTAGAGAAATGCTAATAATACGATATTCTATATATATCTAACATTATTTTTATCGAATTACTACATCAACATGTTTACTGCGAAATACATAAACACTGCACTCACATTATTTGTTTGGGTTCCAATCGGGATTAGACGGCACGGTCAGCTCAGTGGCTGAACTATTGAACTGCGGTGTAGCGTGTCGCGGGGTCGATAACCGCACGTAACAAATATTTGTATGACGATATTGCTCACAGATCTCCTCGATATCGAATTGCATGTATGTACTAATGACAATGTACATGTTCGAAATTCGATTGCGCAACTACTCGTCTCGTGCGACATCTTTTGTCTTTGGTTTGCAGCGCCTTTATGTCGTAGTAGTAAGGTGGATTTTGAAGTGCACAGTCGAATTGCATTGCATCACTGCATTAGTAAATACGTGCGACTTAAATCGGCAATCGACTTGATATCGCACGAATCACGTCGCGTCGCGTAGTTTCGCGCCATGAGTACCGCCCATGAGTAGAGACATCCCTTACTTATCTTAAAGTGAGTGACGTATGTTTTAATGTTTTTATTTAACTTTACATAATTATCAGCAAGAGTTTGTTATCATGTCGTAATGAAACATTGTTATTTGAGTTAATGAATGACATCCGCTAATTTGAAGGTGCTTTACGAAATATATATTTTTTACGACTAGCTGTTTCCTATGGTTTCACTCGCTTCTCCACTCCTATTGGTCATAGCGTGATATTATATAGCTTGTAGCAGAGCACATGCCTTCCTCGATAAATAAATTATGCTACAAAAAATATCTATTCAATTCGAAGATTTCGAAGCAGAGTAGTTTCCGATATTAGCGTGAAGAGTTTGTTAGAAACAAACAAACTCTCCAGTTTTATAATATTTGTATAGATTTATGTACGGAGTAGTATACAGGGTGGAATTTTGTAATGCCACCTGGAGGGAAAGTACTCTTAATACAGCAGATAGAAAATTTTACTCAAAGAAAATATTCCTTTATTTTTGATTAGAAAGCAAACTGCATTCAAAGATTTTCGAAAATTCTCTTCTCCCACCCGGGAATCGAACCGGCTAAAATCTGAAAAAATTATACCCTGTACTTTTATTGCACCGATCGTTAGGGTCAATTATAAGGATGAAATCTCTCTAATAAACATGATAAATTAAATGAAAGGAAAACCAGGAAATCTTAAATTAAAGCTCTCGCGTAACATGTAATATGGTTTCTTGGTCCATATCGGTGGAATTTTGAAATGCCACCTGGAGGGAAAGTACCCTTAATACTGCAGATAGAAAATTTTACTCAAAGGAAACATTCCTTTAATTTGAATAGAAAGCAAACTGCATTCAAAGATTTTCGAAAATTCTCTTCTCCCACACCCGGGAATTGAACCAAGAAACCATAATTATTACATGTTATGAGAGCTTTAATTTAAGATTTCCTGGTTTTCCTTTCATTTAATTTATCATGTTTGTTAGAGAGATTTCATCGTTATAATTGACCGTAACGATCGGTGCAATAAAAGTACGGGTATAATTTTTTCAGATTTTAGCCGGTTCGATTCCCGGGTGGGAGCAGAGAATTTTCGAAAATCTTTGAATGCAGTTTGCTTTCTATTCAAAAATAAAGGAATGTTTCCTTTGAGTAAAATTTTCTATCTGCAGTATTAAGGGTACTTTCCCTCCAGGTGGCATTACAAAATTCCACCCTGTATAGTTCTTCGCTTTTTAAGAATTATAAATACGTTATGTAGTTATGTACTAAACTCCACACATAACACGTCTCTAGTGTTACATAAAAACTCGTCAGTAACAGATCTCAGTACATACATCTAATTACACGTTATCTATTATCAGTCGTTATCATTGTATCACATACTTGGCAGACGACTGTTAGACGTGATTGGCAATCAGGCCAGATTTATAGATCTTAGAATGATTCCATTAATTAAAAATGAAAGTAGTTATTGCTATAAATGTTAATTAATATGTACATACGTTTTTTGTCAGAGATAATGTTATAATAGTTATTTGTTATGCAAGGCTGAAAAGTTGATTTTTGGCGCGAGTACTTGAATTGAAAACTGAGCGAGCGAAGGATTCTAAGATTGAACCGCGAGAGAAACGAGCGGTTCAAATATAGAATCCTGAGCGATGCGATGTTTTCAAAGGTACGAGACGCAACTTTTCACCTCACACAGCGAGGAAATGCGGTGGGGGCAGCTCGCTTGTAAGTGTAGAAAATAATTGAATACAAGACGTGTTCGAATTTTGAACACTTTGTGCTTATGAGCACAAAATGGAGTTTTGCGCTCATGAATGAGAAATAGAAATTTTCCGAGCGTGTGAGGTGAAAAGACTATTTTTATGGGTTCTGTACTGTACCCAAAGGATAAAACAGTAGGTACCTTATTACTACGCTGTCAGTCTGTCTTCAGCTGTATCTCATGAAATGAACCGAGGTTGTTAGACAGTTGAAATTATGAACTTTGGTAACATACGTCCAAGTGTTAAATTGTCCACAAGTCGTTACGTAAAAAAGTCAAAAGTTTTGTTATGAAGATCGATTTTATATCGACAAATTTTTACTAACAAAATTGGAACAGAAAGGGCTTTTGAAATAAAAAATAATGAAATTTGATCTGTTATCTTATCTATCTAAAAAACAAATCCGGCGTCGTCGTTTTATCACAAAATCTAGGATTTTGAGCCATGTACAATATGACTTTTGGACATTATAACACTTGTGGATTTTGGCAAAACTTCATTCTAACCAAATAGAAATATATTACAGACTTCTATCGTCAAGATTTCTATTGTTTTTAAAATACCTACATTAAATAAACGAATTCAATTGAGAGTCAACGCTTGACCAAGATCAGTTCATGGTCGTTGTGATAACGAAGCGTTGTGTTATCCATAAAAATAAGAATTATATATATATTCAGTTGTAGTTCACATACATAGTAATTGTTTACCTCATAATTCAATGGCACGGTTGGGTAGCGACCGACTCTGCGTTACGTGTCGCAAGTTCAATCCACGGAGAAAATGTTTCTTTTATTTATCTACAAGTACCTAGCCGGTCTGGGTGTTTGTGTATGTGAGTTTATATGTTTGTAAACGCATCCAAGAAACAGGAGGAATTCCTAGTGTGGAGCAACGATAAAAAAGAATAACAAAAGTCGAGGTGGTATTACAACGTCTTGAAACCAGCCCCCATAAACAAGTCGCAAACGATAATCGTTAACGCTCGGTTCTCCCCAATAGATTTTCAACCTTATTCCTTCGAGTCTTTAGTTGAAGTTTACAATATGTTGTTGTTTACAATATGTCAGATTTCTTTAATAGAATTTCAACCTTATCACAAGAGTATTATGTTAATGTTTGAGTGGTAAAATCTGACAGATTCGGATAGGTTGACGTGTTGGCGTCTGTACCTATTATTATTCATTAATAATTCATTAAAATCTACATAATAATAATCATAATACATAATAATAATCTACATAATAATTCATTAAAACCTACTTAAATTAAATATCCATTTACATTAAATTACACCGGGCGTCACCTAGAGAGGCTAAATTAAAACACTCCATTGGAATTTCAACACTTGGCTGAACTCCAATGAGTTGAAAATTCCATATCCAGTAAATAAATATTTAGAGACATTTATTTCAAAGTCATGTTTTAAAAACAAACTTTTCAATAACTCACAGGTCATTGCTCTAACATTAGCATGCAAATAATAATAGACCGTTTTTTTTAATTTTTTTTTTTTAACGTGGTAAAATCCATTAGTTTCTCACCCAGGGCAGGGCGGGAGGGACTGTCAGACTTATCTTTACATATAATAAAATCGTAGAGCTGTCATTCCTGTACATTGAATATTTTTTTCTTTTTGTATTTTTTTCGAGATAAGGGATCGATTCTGATGCCAAATCAACTTTTTTTTTCTTTCGAAATTTTTTATGTTTTTTCAATTTGATCTATCTCTTAAATTACTGTAAAGTTGTCGATCAAATTTTCCTCAAATATTCCTAATAATATGCTTCTGTTGATAAGCTATGTATCATTACGCTATTTTTCCTGGGAGACAAGCAATTTTAAATTTTGTTGTTTTTATCTGTTTGTTTTTAGTTGGAAGCTAAACCACTGGATATTATTTAGTCAATTTTTCCCCAAATATTCCTTAAACTGCTCTTCTATTAGTAGGATATGTATAATTACGCTATTCCCTTTGGGGGATTAGCAATTTTATAATATGTTGATTTTCAGTCATTGTTGACATTTGTATAAGAACCGCTATTTGACAACACTGTCATCGTACTAGCCAGTCTGGATGGTATCCTGCTTGACTTTCGTGCAAGGGGTCTCTGGATCAAATCTCGCTGTTTCTTTTTTTCACTTTTTGAATTTTCTTATTTTGTCCTGAGAGTTTCAAATAATTAAAAAAAATGTGCATACTTTTATTTCAATATTATTCGCGATTTTAAATTATTACTATTTTTTTTTCAATAGTTCTCTAGGATATAAATCTACACTGATTTAAATTGTAGGTAGTAAGTTGGATATTTTTTTAAATTGTAATTGTTTCGAGGTGTGGAATTTTAAAGATTAGAAAAAATTGTGTTTATTTATGTTTTGAATTGGTGTTCAAACCAGTGCATAGATTCTGTTTTAAACGACGACAAGTTGTACTCATCGAGTCAGATAGTTAGTTATTTTTTAGGTACTAGTGATTGCCCGCGGCTTCGCTTACGTTATTTTAGAATTTGAGAAACAATACGGATCGTGTGGCGCCATCTGGAATATGAACGTAATTGTTTTCTCGGCAACAGCTCTCTTCTGTTATTCGGGATGTAAGATACCTTATATCCGTGTCTATACTCCTGACAACGTAAACGTATATGCTAAATTTTGGGACGATCGATTCAGTAGGTAGTAATGCGTGAAAAGGTAAAAAACAAACATACTTGCATTTTTATTATTAGTTTAGATCAATAATGTTATATCTAGGTACATAGTTTGCATAGGAAACGTCCTTATTTGAGCGACATTAATTTCAAAGAACCGTGTTTATTTTAAACATTAGACTATCATTTTTGGGTTGATTTACAGTATCGGTGCAAATTGAACGTAGGTACGATAGCATTGCTCTTCTCCCTTGCATTCCGCGTGATACCTAATTATCTGACTCGATGAGTACAACTTGTCGTCGTTTAAAACAGAATCTATGCACTGGTTTGAACACCAATTCAAAACATAAATAAACACAATTTTTTCTAATCTTTATAATTCCACACCTCGAAACAATTACAATTTAAAAAAATATCCAACTTACTACCTACAATTTAAATCAGTGTATATTTATATCCTAGAAAACTATTGAAAAAAAAATAGTAATAATTTAAAATCGCGAATAATATTGAAATAAAAGTATACACATTTTTTGAAGTGAAAACTTCTTTAGCGGCGTTGTACACTTTTTCTGTAATGGGTAAAAAATTTAAAACTCGCGTCAGGGTCACGTGACCAAAACTCGCGTCAGGGTCACGTGACCCTGATCGAAAATGAGTAAGACGTCATTCAAATTAAAAATAAAACATAGTAACAAAAAAGTTTTTTAATTATTTGAAACTTTCAGGACAAATATAAGAAAACTCAAAAAGTGAAAAAAAGAAACAGCGAGATTTGATCCAGAGACCCCTTGCACGAAAGTCAAGCAGGATACCAACCAGACTGGCTAGTACGCTGACAGTGTTTTCAAATAGCGGTTCTTATACAAATGTCAACAATGACTGAAAATCAACATATTATAAAATTGCTAATCCCCCAAAGGGAATAGCGTAATTATACATATCCTATTAATAGAAGAGCAGTTTAAGGAATATTTGGGGAAAAATTGACTAAATAATATCCAGTGGTTTAGCTTCCAACTAAAAACAAACAGATAAAATAAACAAAATTTAAAACTGCTTATCTCCCAGGAAAAATAGCGTAATGATACATAGCCTATCAACAGAAGCATATTATTAGGAATATTTGAGGAAAATTTGATCGACAACTTTACAGTAGTTTAAGAGATAGATCAAATCAAAAAAACATAAAAAAATTCGAAAGAAAAAAAAAGTTGATTTGGCATCAGAATCGATCCCTTATCTCGAAAAAAATACAAAAAGAAAAAAATATTCAATGTACAGGAATGACAGCTCTACGATTTTATTATATGTAAAGAAAGATCACGCGGAATGCAAGGGAGAAGAGCAATGCTATCGTACGTTCAATTTGCAGCGATACTGTAAATCAACCCAAAAATGATAGTCTAATGTTTAAAATAAACACGGTTCTTTGAAATTAATGTCGCTCAAATAAGGACGTTTCCTATGCAAACTATGTACCTAGATTTAACATTATTGATCTAAACTAATAACAAAAATGCAAGTATGTTTGTTTTTTACCTTTTCACGCATTACTACCTACTGAATCGATCGTCCCAAAATTTAGCATATACGTTGTCAGGAGTATAGACACGGATATAAGGTATCTTACATCCCGAATAACAGAAGAGAGCTGTTGCCGAGAAAACAATTACGTTCATATTCCAGATGGCGCCACACGATCTGTATTGTTTCTCAAATTCTAAAATAACGCAAGCGAAGCCGCGGGCAAACACTAGTATTGACTAAAATCCACGGTGTCCTTCAGTAGCCCGCTACGTTCCGGGGTCACGGTAATTCGTTAGTCCCACGACCCCGGCAGGCTTTGGCCCTCTATAGAGGGGCCCTGTCATAATGCTGACACTCTTAGAGGTGCGCGTGGAACACAACGCGCCGTCGACCCGGGCATGGTCCATGGTCGGACAGCGAGTCGCCCATTACTCGCCGCCCGCGCCTACGGTGGCCGGAGATCGTTTGGCGACGTCTATCGCCGTGGGCGTCTACCATTACGGTTGGGGTGGAGGGAGGATGCTGTCCTCTCCCTCACGCGGCGCGCCTCCTCCTTCGCGAGCATGACTGATTCGCAGAAGGAGGCGACCGCTTCCCACTCCATCTCGCCCCGCAGCATGGCCTCGACCAATGCCGGGCGCGAGAGGTCTCCGCCTATCGCCTCCGTGAGGACACGGCGGTGATCTCCCAAAGCGGGGCAGTCCGTCACCATATGCTCCACCGTGTCCTCCGGGCAGGTTCGGATTACATAGTTAGATTTTTGTGTATTATGTAAATAATATATTCTGTTCTTCACAATACACCATATTAAAGAATCTATTCAAATAGACAATTATCAGCCACTATTGTGTTGTCTCAAAACAAAGAATATAGTGCTACAGTCCAGTCATAAGACGTAATAACTATGAAATTATTGTAGATGCCTCATGCCTATAGAAGTATAAATCTCTATGAAGAAGAATGGACAAGAGAGTACATGGACACTCTTTTGGCAAAACCATGATGCAGACCCGCATCCAGCGTTTTCCGGCGACCTTTATAGACCTAGTTTTAACTGGCTAAACCTAGTTCTAACCAAAGATAAGTAGAATAGGTAGACCTAAGTTTAACCGCATGTGGTTGGTTAAGCCTAGGTGTAACCGCACTTCGGGCTTTAACCGTAACATATGCACCAACATGCAGAAGATATTTCCAGAGAAGGCAAAATAAAAGAAAAACCGGCCAAGTGCGTGTCGGGCCACGCACAGTGTAGGGTTCCGTAGTTGCCCATCAAAATACTTATGCGAACTAACTATACTGATTCGCTGAATTTATTATAAAAAGAAGAATTTTCAAAATCGGTCCAGGAGTCTTTGAGAAATCGGGGAAAATACATAAGAAAAAAGATTAAACGAATTTAGAACCTCCTCCTTTTTTTGAATTAAGTTAAAAATAGCTGACGATAAAAACCTACCTATCCCCAAAAAACATACCTATAAAAGCTGTAAAAATAAAGTTGACAAACTTATATTTGCAGTTGTCTCCGATACATTTTGTTTAAGAAAATATGATATCAAGTACATTTTATAAGTTGGTCGACTATTACTCGTAAAGTTGTAAAGCCTACTAAGTCATGATAATTTTCTTTTAAACTTCGTTATATATACTACTATTGTAAATTTTTTCACACCCCCAAACATAACCGTTTAGCTGGTAGAGGGGGGGGGACACTCGAGTCGAGCAAAATTGAGCACTTTAAAGCTTAATATTTCACAAACGAATATTTTTATCAAAAAATTGTCAATGGAAACTATCATTATTTTTTAAAGGCCTATTTAATGATACCCCACAATAAGGGGTACGCGAGAAAAAAAAAATCCTCACTTTACGTGTAAGTACTGGAGGTACCCTAAAAAAAAATATTTTACGAGATTTTATTTTACCACTTTTTCGGCACAACAAATCCGTATATTTACACTAAATTACAGCTCTCTAGTACTGTGCGTCTCTGAGCTAAACTGCGGACAGACGGACGGACGGACGGACGGACGGACGGACGGACGGACGGACATGGCGAAACTATAAGGGTTCCTTGTTGACTACGGAACCCTAAAAATGAATTGGCAAGTGGCACTGCCATAACAGCAACCTATGAATATAAAAATATAAAAAAAAATGCAAGAGGACTCAATTTATTAATGTACATACCACCCAAAAATAAAAGGTTTAATTGTTTATTCTTAATTTTTTTTAATTGGGTATGTTTTTGAATTGACGAGTTGATTATGTCAATGTATATTGCACTTAAGTGCAAAGACGGGAACCGGTTTTTAATTATCCAATAATTAAATTCAATTTGGCATCGTAAAGTTAATACAAATGGTCTTGATAACCTTCACAAAACATTGTAGAGCAGATAGTGGAGTAATATATTATTTAACTACTGACACAAAAATAAATAATAAGTTATGAACAATAGTAGAAGATAAGTTTGATAAATATGATGGAATTTTGATCAGGTTAAAGGAAAATGAATAACGTCTGAATGAATCCTATAAGAAACAAGTAAAATGATTTTTTGTGCTCTTAATAATAATAATTTTGGTGATTGAAAAAGAGTGTCCATGGAGTTTCTTGCTCATTCTTCTCCATAGAGCTCTACGCTTTGGAATGAGCACCTACGGTACTTTCACAGTTTTTATGTCTTGTGACTGGGACTGTAGCACCATAACTATTTTTTCACCATAGTAATTGTTTTTGAAGTGAAAACTTCTTTAGCGGCGTTGTACACTTTTTCTGTAATGGGTAAAAAATTTAAAACTCGCGTCAGGGTCACGTGACCCTGATCGAAAATGAGTAAGACGTCATTCAAATTAAAAATAAAACATAGTAACAAAAAAGTTTTCACTTCTACCGGCACTCCTGGAGTGCAACCTTTTTTTTTTTTATGTCTGTTGACAATTCATAAGTGCCTGTAATTGGCCTAGTTGAAATAAACAATTTGATTTGATTAAAAAGGAGCTTTTTTTGAAAATCACAATCTGAATTTATATTATATCACATGGCGCTTATAAATGGTCTAAAAATTGGCATGGTTCATGTTTGTTGTTACCATGGAGAAGAACCTGCAAGAAACTCTATGGTTACTCTTTTAAAAATATTTGTTTTTACAGTGTTATTGTTACAGTTTGATATAACATGAGAGATTATCGTGGGCAAAATAAGAAGAGGAAACTTCTTAACAAAATGTTAAACAAAAATAAATTAAAAAAAGTATGTAATAATTTTGAGCTGTACTACTCTTTATATAGGTAGTTATGTGATATAGTAATGAAATCACAGAGGAACACGGAAAATCTCTCTATTCTAATAAGAATAAATAATATTATTGCATCAATATTTCTATGTAATTCCACTGTTTATACTGAAATATAGCTCAATACGTAGATTCCATTCAAGCCTAATAAATATCTTTCTATATTTTACACATTGTCATGCTTAATACGTAAAAAATATCTACATTCTGTAATTTTTTTTCCACTGACTAAACCCTTGTCTACGGTATGCTATGCATGCATTAAGTTATATCAGGAGGTAGCAGAGGTAGCAGGCAGCATTGTAAACAAATTCCTTACTAATCTTGCAAATTACTGTCACTAATGAAGAAACTGAACTAACAAAAAGATGACAGACGTTTTGCGTTCATAATAATTTCGGCGCCACGAATTTTTAAATACCTATTGTTTTAAGACGCGATTGACGGCGCCGCGGTTACGTAGTTTGTGCATAGAACAAAATGTATGTGGCCATGACAATGACAGAGCAAAATATCGTATCAATTAATTTTTATCATAAAAATAATCATCATAAAAGTTACATAAAAATAATCATCATAAAAGTTACATAAAAATTCTCGTCGTCAAAGTTGAACCATTTTTCAAAATAAGAACATTGCGAAATTCAAATTACGTCACATAGACCAGTTTTTAATGTTTACAAACTTGAAAAGAGGCAAAGGCAACTGATATGATAGGAATTAAAAAAAATGTTTTGATTCTCATCACTCTCGATAGTTCAAAGTCTACTCAGTAACCTTGAAGATATTATTTTAGGGGCTAACGAGCGATAACCGACATCTATCATCTAAAAATAGATTCATGGGAAATGTTTCTAGTAAGCTAGTAGCGAGCGACATATAGAAAAACTTACCCGAGAAAAATATTTGAGCAAACCATCGAGATTTTACGTAAATATTATAACTTTTTTTGAAATTTCCACGTAAAGGCACACTTTTGTAGATTGTTTTCGAAGTAAAGAATGTGTTTTGACGAGTTTCAACACAGAAAGAGTTCGTTGTTTAGTCAATAATTTTCTTAAACAAAGAAAAATGTGAAAAACACTGTACGTAATAATCGACACTGTTCAACTTGCTCAGTCAGCTGTCAAAAGTGATAATGACAGACAGCCAGCTGAGACGATTTTGACAGCGACGTATGGTGTGCCCCGAACGGGATTCAAAATTCTACTAATTTTGTTTTTCTACCAACAGCTGATTTTATTCTGAATTCATATTTTTGTTTCTTTAATGTCAGACAGTCGGAGCGTATAATTATCTACACTTATAATTACTGTACTAATATTATAAAGAGGAAAAAGTTTATTTGTGATGGATAAACTCAAAAACTACTGGACCGATTTTAAAAATTCTTTCACCATTAAAGAGCTCGGCCTCGAGCTCCTTTCAATTTGTTTATTTTAAACTCGTTAAGATTTAGCCATCCACGCCCAGTTGAAAAATTCACCCTGCATACGGACTCAGTAGTAATAAAAAAATGTTTGGAAGAGCTAAAGATTGAAGAATGGCAAAATTCATTGTACAACTTTAAAATGGAAACAACCACATTGTTAGAAAAGGTGTTTATTCAAAATATTATAATAAATGCGTACACACAGACAGACAAAATAATTATTATAACCACATTTTCACACAATTTTACAACCAAAAACTATCAAATTACCACAAAAGTAACTAGCAACACTAAACACAAATGCTTGATAATAACAAACTTTAACTTGTACTTCATAAAGTCTACAATCGTTTAGCACCATTCACACAATACATAGCTTTTGATATTATCTAGAAAGGCGTGTAAATATAAAATAATGTTGCAGTCTTTTCAGTTTTTTTACATCTGAGTGCTACAACCCAACAGCAACATTATTTTCAGAGGAACAAAGCTCATTTTACAAGTGACGCATATAAAATAACTAGGAAAGTGTGTTTACTAATTCTCCTAAAACTGATCGTAATTTCATATGGCTTTTTAGGGCATTATTTTGTAAGGCCAGAAATGGAATGATTTTAAAAGTTGAAAATTATATTATTCTAATTCTAATAATTACTACAGCTTGGCAAAAAACTGTAGAAAACCGAAAGTCGCCACTGTCTTTGCGCTACCAGCACTTTGAATGTTTTTTTTTCACTTGTTACGTTAGTTTTATGATACAATAATAAATCTAACAAACCTGCGATCTTTGTTTACATCAAATATCAAAGATTTTACCAGGGACCGAAACCGGTATGATCAATACGGGTATTTTTTCGGTAACAACCTTTTTTCTTTTACAGGTAATTTTAAAGATTACCTTTATTATTAAAAGTGAATACATAACCAGTATTAATACCGGTTACCGAAATAAAAATTTCCCCTATCTTGCACACTTCACACGTGCCGTCGGCAATAGTCACAGGGCGCGCATCGCCTGTGTGTGTGACAAAGAGTCGTCATCTTTAGGTAACCGGTATTAAAACGGTAACCTGAATAGAGGTTACATTTTTCTTCGGTCTGGTTACCCAGATAGCGGTTACCTAAGTCTGAAAAATAACCAAAATTCTTCAATACCGGTACCGTAATTTATAAAGGTTTTCGGTCCCTGGATTTTACAACGTCAGAAACAAAAAGAGTAGTTCCGTTTCAATCCGTTCTGGCCAAGCTTTAATTTGGTAATTATTAAGCTGCGAACATATTATCGGACGCGTCCGTCAGCCGCGGCTTAGGGACGCGTCTTATTAAAATCTAGCCAGTACATTGAATACTACACTGTGCAAACTGTCGGTCGTAAGACGCGGACGTGACCTTGAGCGCTCGGACGTCCGAACAGAATGTGGCCGGCTGGATGTTTTGTGCATCCGCGGACGGCAGCGGACGGTGTGAACGGGGCAGGGACGCGTCCGCGGACGTTTTGAGAATATGTGTTCTGTGGTTTCGAGTGTCACAAGCAAAACCTCGCTCACGCATTGACACCAAGTGAAAGAACAACATAGGGCAGCTGCCGCCAACTCCATAAATTCGTCCTTGCTATCGCTGCTCGTCATGCTTCCCTTTTGACAGACATAACTACAAAAATGATCGAAGTGTCTACGCAGTCTATGGATCGAGTAAAGACGTCCGAAGACGTCGTCCGAACTACCGTGCACACTGCTAAGCCGCGGCTGACGGACGCGTCCGATAATATGTTCGCAGCTTTAGAAATGAAAATTCGACACTGTGAAAACATGACTGCGGCTATAAATGTACATACATACGCCAGTAGCCTAACCTACCTGAATCTGTCAAATAATACCAATCAAACATTAACCTTCCACTATTGTAATAAGGATGAAAATCTATTAAAAAAACTTCAGAGGCGTCAAGGGACACCCTGATGGAATGAAGTTACTGTATACACTCAATAAAAATAATGGTCGCGACACCACACTGTTCAATGCGAAATAGAAAGACGAAACGAAAATATCTGGCTTGCTTTCTATAAGAGAGAGAGAGAGAGACAGAAAAACATGCGCACGCCGCATGCGACAAGGGTCACGTGGTACGGGGAGTGGGGGAGGGGTACGGGGCGCGGGGTGCAGGCGCGGTGTGCGGGCCGTGGTCTCAGCAAAAAGTGTCGTTACCTACAACTTTTAGTCTTAATTTTTTCCGTCTAGCCTCCTTTCGCAACGCGCGATAAGGAACTTCGTTCTAAAAAATTGACAGTTCGAGGGTCGATGTGCTGGCGTTTGTACCGACCGGATTTACATTTCAAATCCTGTCCGCAATCAAATATAACCGGTCACCTAAAAAAAAAATGTCGTCGCTACGCTCTGTCTTCAAAAATAATTTAGTACATTTAAAAAGGAGCCTTATTAGTTAGTCGCTAAGGTCGAGATCGGAGTCCGAGTCCGGTCGTCCTCTGATGGTCTTCTTGCTCTGTATTTGCACCATGCGGGCCTTGCGGGCTTCTTCTGGCGGCGTTAGTAAGTCTCCGTGGTACTCTATCACTTCAGATCTGAAATTAGAAACAGTTGATGTTAGATTTTTGAGGACGGCAAGTATTGGGGAGCTCGCCGTCCGACCAGCGACCAAGCCCGGGTCGGTGGCGCGTCGTGTTTCGCGCCAAATGCCTGCTGGGGTCGTGGGTTTTTCTTAACCCAGGAAACAGTGGCCACGGAACGTAAAGGGCATAGGAAGGAACACGGGTGGATTTTAGTCAGTAAGAGTCTGACAGTCCCTTCTGCGTACTCATATGATGATTTTACCACATGAAAAAAAAAAAGAAAGTTGTAGAAAAACTAGTTTGTAAGACTCATAGGCGCGGGCATGTCTAGTAATGGGCAACTCGCTGTCCGACAATGAACCATGCCGGGATCGACGGCGCGTTGTGTTCCACGCGCGCCTCAAAGATCGTCAGCATGATGACGGGGCCCCCCTTTTAGAGGGCCAAAACTGGAACCCCATATCGTAAAAGGCTATTGAAGGACACTGTGGATTTTAGTCAGTACAAGTCTGACAGTCCCTCCCGCCCTGCCCGGGCTGGGAGGACTCTATCAACGATTTTACTAAAAAAGGCAACATCTCTTAGGTAGTATTGTGTACTGCAATGACGGCGTAGCTATTTCTCCAGGACCGCCTGGCAACTACATATTTAATCGAAATCACCAAACAGTTTTTACTGTATTATCAAAAATGAGCCAAGAATCACTCAACGAGCAATGGAAAGAGCTATACTCGGAGTTTCTTTGCGGGATAAAATCCGGAACATGGATATTCGGAGAAGAACCAGAGTCACCAACATAGCTCATAAAGCAAGTTGAAGTGACAATGGGCAGGCCACATCGCTCGTAGAACTGACAACCGATGGGGAAGAAAAGTTCTCTCATGGCGACCACGGACCGGTAGACGCAGCGTAGGCCTCCCACTAGGTGGACCACACACAGAGAGAGGGTCGCGGGACACCGATGGATGCAAGTGGAGGATCGTCGTTTGACGTGGCGGTATAAGGAGGATGCCTATGTTCAGCAGTGGACGTCTTCCGGCTGATGATCGACCCCAACGACGATATAATACTAGACTCGTAATAACAGGCGACCGATGTCTGTCAACACATTAGGCAAAAAAGTCTTATATTCGTCTCATTTCGACCAATCATGTGAGCCGTAAACATACGTTGAGACAGAACAGACCTTGAGTTAGTCAATCACAACGCAGTACCCCGTCCCCCTCGCTTACGTAGTACCTCAGCGAGTTGACAGAATAGTTTTTGTTCCTTAGATCGTGTATGCGGAGTCTAGTATTATATCGTCGTTGATCGACCCAAATCAGCCCTATGCGTCCCAAAGCCACAATAACCACTACAAAAAGTCCCACAACCCCACAAAGACCCCCCAGCCCTCTATTCTCCAGCCCTACCTGGCTATCCTCCACTCCAGCACCTCAGTGGTGAAGTCGTCCCTGTTGCCCAGGTCCGTGAAGCCCACCACGAAGTCCTTGGTCTTGTTTTCCTTCACCAGTCCTATGGTGGGGATCACGCGGATCTTCAGACGAGCTGAGGGATAAACGGAACTATTAATTTTATCCTTATACACGCTGTTTTTTTGCATTTTCGTCAAACTTCAGGTGGTTGTCACGAAAGTCATAAATAATCAATTGAAAGTACAGTACCGGGCAAAACTAATAAGGGCTGCTTTTTTTTTGTTGTTGAAATTTTACAGTATTTCAGAATTAAACCCTTAATTCAATACAAAATACAAATGAAAGAGAATCACCCGACTACGCAGTCCGCGCGTACGCACACAGCGAAGCGCAGCTGGTGTGTGTGAATTGAATCTACTAGTCTTGAAGAAACTAGTTCACACTTACGGATTTCAGAAAAAGGAAAAATAAAATAAAAAAAATACCTACCTATTTTATTGTTGATTTGGGTCGAGAATCATGAGTATAATCACGTCCTTGAATTTGACTAGGTTGCAGATCAACACATTGTATAAGCAGAGGTCGGGTAGTTTCCAGGGTCAAAATAATTACATTCTATTTAATCCGTATTTTAGATTATAAAAAAATATTGGACACGTATTTTTTCTTTTTTCGATTAAACAAAAAATAACAAAGATAATAGCCTATTTAAGTTACCTGTGACGTCACTCTGCGCGTAAAATGCCACGCATCGTGACGTCACACGTAACTTTAATAGGCTATATCTTTGTAATTTTTGGTCTAATTTACAAATAAAAAAATACGTGTCCCTTATTTTTGAATAATCTAAAAGACAGACTAATTACATTTTTTTAGGCAACTAGCCTATTAGGTAGTTATTTTAGTACTTGCATCAAAATGTTGATATTAATATGGATCTTCCCGGAATTACTACGAGACAATCTCGTGTGGAAAACAGTATTATAACCCTGTTCATTGACGAAAGGAATCTTAAATGGCGGCGCTTATCGTGTTCTCTTGCTCGCACACTAGTGCCGTCTATACTCACTCCCGCGCGTAGTGTAAGCAGAAAAAAAATAGTCTTGATGTCTTGACGCGCTCAGTGATCTTTTTAAGAACATTTACTTTAGTTTTCTGTTATTTTTACGTTTTTACCTGTGGATTATTGTTGTTTTTTTTTTTTGGCGCAAGTAACCTGCGCAAGTGAAGATGCGGGTTACCCGCGCGAGTAACATGCGCAAGCTACTTGATCAAGCTACTCGCGGGGTGCTTGTAAACGGCGCATGTAGCTTGAGCATGTTGAAGCACTTGCGCGGGTTACATACGCCGTGTACAAGCACCCTTAGCAACGACGATATAATACTAGACTGGTAATAACAGGCGACCGATGTCTGCCAACACATTAGGCAAAAAAGTCTTATATTCGTCTCATTTCGACCAATCCTGTGAGTCGTAAACATACGTTGAGACAGAACAGACCTTGAGTTAGCCAATCACAACGCAGTACCCCGTCCCCCTCGCTTACGTAGTACCTCAGCGAGTTGACAGAATAGTTTTAGTTCCTTAGATCGTGTATGAGGAGTCTAGTATTATATCGTCGTTGACCCTTAGGTTAAGACATGGTCAGCCACCAGTGTCTTGCGTCCCAGCAGTGGGCAGTACTCACTAACGAGGAAGGGCGCACGCTCCACGTCCAGCTTCACGAACCGCGTCTCCACATGTTTCTTGGCCAGGATCTTGAGGTGCATGTCCACTATCTTACAGCGTGGAGTGTCGGACTTGTAGAAGTGACACACTACATTCTCACTTTTATTACAGACTGTGAAGAATTCCTTCTCACCGTCTATCTCTGTGTACTCGCCGTGGCCCTGGAAGACAACAGATCACAGCCAGTGGCGGATTAAGGTATAAGCACTACAAGCACGTGCTTGGGGCCCCTGTTCTCCAGGGGCCTCCATCCTCTGCTGGCGTTTCATTTTTTATCTAAATTTTATCGAGATTCATCTACATTTCCGAAATCATAAGGCGAAAGCGGTCCGGGAGTGACCCTTCATACACCCCCGCAGGGCCCTGCGCCTGCCCCCTGAGCGTTTGCTCTGAATAAGGCAAGGAAAAAAATGTTTTAAGTTTTAAATTATACCTACTACACTTTCTATTTTGATGAAAAGTTTCATCAAGTTTCAGAAAGTATAAAATGCACTTGCATTTTATACTTTCTACCTTCCCAATTTAAGCAATAGAGGATCTATACAGTCTCTGTGCTTAGGGCCTCGGAAACTCTAATCCGCCACTGATAACACACATGTAATAGTTATTTTTTTCTTAGTAATATTATCAAATGAGTGGTAACCCAGTGTGGGGCGGGAGGGACTGTCTTGTACTGACTAAATCCATGATGTCCTTCAATAGCTTTTTACGTTCCCGGATCACTGTTCCTGTTAAGTCCCGCGATGCCGGCAGGCTTTGTCGCTCTAAAGGGGGCCCCGTCATATTGCTGACAGCTCGCTGGAACACAACGCGCCGTCGACCCGGGCATGTTTCATGATCGGACGGCGAGTGGCCCATTACTCGCCATCCGAATGCCCGCGCCTTCTCTGGCTGGAAATTGTTTCGGGACGTCCGTTGCCGTGGGTGTCTCCCGCGGCGGCTGGGACGTGAGTGCTGTCCTCTACCTCACGCGTCCTGCCTCCTCCTTCGTTCCTAACCCTGTTAGGGTCGATTTATACTAGCGCAGAGTCGAACCGCATCGAAGCGTATTTCTAAAACTGAACATAACAATTTCAACCTTAACTCCACAGCGTAACGCACATATTACTTCTAAGATTTTCACGATTCACGATCAGCGTTGGTCACGCGCAATTCTGAAGAATGCGCGCGACTTTTTAAATCTTAGAAGTAATATGTGCGTTACGCTGTTGAGTTAAGGTTGTAATTGTTATGTTCAGTTTTAGAAATACGCTTCAATGCGCTTCGACTCTGCGCTAGTATAAATCGACCCTTAAGGCCTAACACCGCCAGTGTGATCAGCGACTGCAGGTTGTAACCTGCCGCTACCTGTAGGTAGTAAGTGATTCCTTTGTAAAGGATGTACCCCTCTGTTTTTTTTTTACTATGGTAATATCATCAAATGAGTCCTCCCTCCAAGGGCAGGGTTAGGGCAATCCATGGGTGTCCTTCAATAGCCAATTACGTTCCAGGGTCACAGAAATTGGAAAAGTCCCGCGACCATGGGATGTAAGTACCGCAAGGAAAAATTTTCAAAATAATAAAATATCCACTTACATTGGCCAGCCACTCTTGTTTGGACTTGGCTCTCTTCTTCATCTCAGCGATGCGCTGCTGTCTGATCGCCTCCAGGTCACTGGAGTCCATGGTTTCTAGCCTGTTAAGAAAAATGGCTTGAATATTTCATCATCATCATCAGCTGGAAGACATCCATTAAAAGCCTCCCCCATAAGACGGGACCCCTCTATAGAGGGCCAAAGCCTGTTGCGGTCACGGGGACTTACGAATTACTGTGACACCGGAACGTAAGGGGCTATTGAAGGACACCGTGGATTTTAGTCAGTAAAAGTCTGACAAACCGCCCTGCCCTGGGTGGGAGGACTCATTAAATGATTTTAACAAGCTAAAAAAAAAATGGCCTCCCCTTTAGAGTCCCAACAACTTTTACCCACTTGCATCCATCCGTTGCCCGCGACCCTCACGATGTCGTCGGTCCACCTAGTGGGAGGCCTACGGTGCGTCTTCCGGTCCGTGGTCGCCATGAGAGAACTTTTCTTCCCCATCAGTTATCGGTGCTACGAGTGTTGTGCTCTGCCCATTGCTACTTGATTTAAATTTGTTCTTTCTTTGCTGAGCATGAGGTTTCAGTTTGGTTGAACTGCCTTATCTCAGAATCTACTGGTTCAAACAGAAAAATTCTTATTCTGTTGGATAGTGCTTTCATCAAGAAAGGCTGCTAGCTATTTAACATCACACTACGACCAGTAGGTGCAGACTAGCAGGTGAGAAACCACAGGGAACTGCTATTGCGTTATAAAGATTAATAATAATATTCCACAACTATCACACAACGCCATCTAGTCCCAAGCTAAGCCGAGCTTGTGTTATGGGTACTAGACAACTGATAAACATACATAGATATTTCTAAATACATACCTAATATAGATAAATTACACCCAGACACAGAACAAATGATCGTGCTCATCACACAAACATTTGTCCTGGGTGGGAAATGAACCCACGACCCCCGGCTCAGCAGTCAGGGTCACTAACCACTAGACCAACAGGCCTGTTGTTGAAAGATGTTCTTATTACCTTTCTAGCTCGCTGTCCAGCTGCTTCTCCATGTTGGAGGCCACTTGATGTAGCAGTTGATCCATTATGAAAGATTTTTATCTGAAAATATAGTAGGAAAACTTATAAATTACTGATTGGATGACATTTTATAAAGATATTTTTGATCAGGAATTTCTAATGTAGTCCAGAGTCAAAATATATGCCTTGATTGATGTAATTATCAGACTCAGCTGAGCAATCAAAAGCCGTGTTCATTTCACATTCAACAAAATGTGTATGTGGCTTACAGGTCCTCGTGGTGCATCATGTGCCTTTGTGAACAAGTCCATGACACACAGGACAGAACATAGTGAGAAAGAAAGTTACAAAAATTAAGTGAAATGTAAAAAAAAATTGGTATATGTATATGGGCTATATTTAGTATTTTGTTGAGAAATTCTGTCAACTTATCAAAACAGAAATTATAATTGGTAAAATAGACGGACCACTGATCACAGATAGGTTTCAGAGACATAATTATTAAGTATAATGTATATCAAAACAAATAAGTATCTCTATTTCTAGTTCAACAATTTTTATTTTTTTTATTTTCATAAAATTATGTCTTACTTACTGGCAGTTTTATAGACATTGACACATTAAAACTGGATCAAAATTAAAATGAATCACTTGTAATAACTGGAAAAGTAATAGTTCTTCGTACTAGGCCAAAAGCGGAGGCGTAATAATCCTACATTTGGTCTTAACATACAAACTCAATAATTTCCTTATTTTTATTGTTTCTGTCCTGCCAAAAATTTTACCAACTAGTTTATTGATATTACAAAATTATTTTAAACAGCCAGTAAAACAGAAAATGTGTTAAATAGAATGTAAACTCCACTTTTATGCTCGATGACCTCATACAAAACACATGTTGTTTGATCGAACAATAACACAATAACTTACCTTTTTCCGTCTTAAAAGAAACTTGAACTATGTATGAACAA
Source organism: Agrotis segetum (assembly GCA_036375495.1). Taxonomy (NCBI): domain Eukaryota; kingdom Metazoa; phylum Arthropoda; class Insecta; order Lepidoptera; family Noctuidae; genus Agrotis; species Agrotis segetum. The sequence goes on from JAQSVV010000397.1 coordinate 888,877, forward strand.
AGTTAAATTTTCTATATAAACAGTTTCCAATTATATTTATCGTCAATTTATCAAATTATATCGATTTTTTGTGAACTTAGCACAGGGACCGCTATTTTTTTTGTTCACAATAAATTGACATTTTTGACATTGACAATTATTTTGACAGTAGTTTAGTGTTGCCAACTTTATGGTAGTGTGGTAATAATACTGGCTCGTTACGAAAAAATAAAGATACTGGGATTTTGGGTACTTTCCTGCTTTTTTCATAATTTATCACTTTATTGACAGCCTCGGATACCATGGCCAGTCTAACTGCAGAAGCGCAAGGTGCGTAGCACGGCACGTTAGCATTAACGACATTATTCGTCGAGCTGTTGCCGCTACCGGTGTAGTGTACCACACAGCATTTAGAACTCAAGATTCACAATCAAACTGAGAAGAATATTGGTAGGCCTTTGATATTAGGTGCACGTGCAATCTGCGTCGACGCTTGCGCTGTCTCATTGATTAGCCTCAGTTTCAGGTTGAAACCAGTTTTAAGTATGAGTAACACTTGAGTTTTGAGGTGCGTTCTGTAATATGGGCCTTAGTAATTGTTTAGTTGTACAGTTTTAAACCTTTAGGATCGCCGCAACGCTCGGCGTCTCTCTCATTAGTCATTAATTTCATCACCATTGTGCTTACGGTGAAGGAAAACATCGTGAGGAAACCGGCATAATATCCTAGAAACAAAAATTGAAGACGTGACATCCAGCAATCCGCACTAGGCCCGCGTGGTGGATAATGGCCTTGTGGTCCACTCCCCCTCACAGAGAGAAGGCCTGTGTCCCAGCAGTGGGAAAAATGATAGTCTGATGATGAGGTAAAAAAAAAGTTATCACATATTCATTTATTGAGTTTCACAGATTTCAATTAGATACATTAATGATTAACTACAACTATTGTTATAATACTTCAGTCATTCAACTGTTTAACATCGAAATATAGAACATTTTTACAATATCGAAGTCTTTAGTACTTGGCCACGACCCCACAGAGCTATACAGATGTTACAACAGCGAAAATCGAAAATAAAAGTTAATTACAGTGTTTCCAGCATGCTACAAGTCATAGCGAGGCGACGGTACCCGCATAAAATAAACAAGTGACACTTGTGTGTCTTCGAACGCAAGTCGTGTCGCCTGAGGCTGTGGCTGGAACTTAAGTATTATAATGGGGAAGGCAAGTCAAAGCTAATTGTAGATGGCGCCGACATAGCTTAGTCCTATTCCAATGAGGTAGTACTATTTTGAAGTACCTCTAAGATTTGCACTGATTTAAACCAATGACGATGCTTGGAACAAGCTATACTAGCGCCATTAGTTCCCCAGTTGCTATCCCCATTGCGAAATTATCATACTACATCCTATATCTTTTTACACCGTTACGATATGAATTTCAACTTGCTCCCATGCACCCGTCCATTTATAGGGTCAGAAAGGAGCACCCAATAAGTGCCATTTGGAAGACCCCGCGTACTACACTAGCTCCTATTCATGAACGATATTATGATTTTCTGCCAAAGAAACCAGAGACCGCCCAAAAGTCCGTTGGGTTGACGATATCGTCAAGATCGCGGGCAATAAATGGATGAGAGAGGCACAGAAACGAGAGATGTGGCAGAAAAAGGGGGAGGCCTATACCCAGCAGTGGGTGATTCCGGGATGATATGATGATGATTATGATTTTTTCCTATCTGACCTCATAAACGGACTAAAACATAGGAGCAGTCCACATCTTCACACATTTCTTTTACAACCTTTTTAATGGCCATTACGATCACAAATTGTTTAACATCCTTGACAGCAACTTAAGATCAACTTTATTGCAACGATTATACGAGTAAGACCACTTTAATTTTGACTATGAAACTATGAAAGATCCGGAGCTGGTTTTAGTGGACTCGCGACAGCCACAATCACCGCCAGGAGAAGCAAGAAGCGGCTACAGAGGTAGCAGAAGCGTGCGACAGACGTTTGTGGTCGGTGGTCGACACTTGCTGTTGTTGGCTGCTACAGCTTGACATAAAACTGTAGAAAACCGGAAGTCGCCACTGTCTTCGCGATACCAGCACTTTGAATGGTTTTATTTTATTTTTGGAACGAAATTCGCGCGTTGTGAAAGGGGGCTAGACGGAAAAAAATCTTACGAAAAGTTGGCACGACACTTTTTTGCCTCGCCCCGCACCTCGCGCCCCTCACTCAACCCCCGTTCCTCGTGACTCTTGTCGTATTGCGGCGTGCACATGTTTCTCTGTCTCTCTAATAGAAAGCAAGCCAGATATTTTCGTTTCGTCTTTCTATTTTGAATTAAACTTCGTTCCATCCGGGTGTCCCTTGACACCTCTAATGTTTTTTTCACTTATTACGTTAGTTAAATATCAAAGATTTTAAAACGTTGTCAGAAACCGAAAGATTAGTTCCGTTTCAATCCGTTCTGGCCAAGCTGTACATATAACCCGTTCACGACAGGCGGCGCGAAAGACCTCAGTTACTTGGTAAGTACGGGAATTCGCCTTGGGCGACAAACATTTGATCTTACTCGCTTGCTCGTCGCCTCGTCGCCTCCGTTAAATCAACCCTCCTCGTAGATTGTAAATTAGAAAAATATTAAACAGTACATTTATTTAATATTTGAAGACATTTAACACGGATTTTACTGAAATGTTTAAAATTCTGATCTAGTCTTAAAAGTTACATAAATCTAGATAATTATTTTACGACTGGCAGTGGAAAATATTTAAAACTAGGGACCCGCCCGGTTTTGCCTGGATATTTTTTACACACCGAAATTTTACAGAATATATTGAAATTTAGATTTATTCTTAAAAAGGTAGACAACTTTAGTACTGGCAGTGGTATTAACTAAGGTCCGCCCGGCTTTGCTCGGATACATTTTTTTTACATTATTATATACTTAGATCAAAGAAATAGGCAGATAGAGCGCTCAGAACACGCGAGTGGTTCCACCAAAGTTAATACAGAATCAAAATCGAATACAAAGTCGCGACAGTACCAAGCTGCGCGTCGTTGTTGTTGTTTGCCAAAATATGCCGTCACGTGTCTTGAACCATTGTAAAAGTTGTTCTCAAAAACAAAGAAAACATTATGGAATGTATGTAATTCGATTTGATATTGTATTAACTTTGGTGGATCCACTCGCGTGTTCTGAGCGTTCTATCTGCCTATTTCTTTGATCTGACATTATGCATACACTATTATGAAATTTTAATTTACACAAACTGCCCAAAAAATAATTACAACCACAATAACATCATTTTATTAAATTCTGTTATGCCGTTTTTGAGTTTTAGCGACAGTAACAAACATTATTTTAAGACTAGCAACACGCCCCGGCTTCACTCGGGTGCAAATTACTAACAACAGCGCCACCTATATCTATCAAGCTGTAACTAACACATATATTCACAAAATTTCATTGAAATCGTTTGAGTAATTACGGAGATTAACAATTTCAGACATACAGATTTTTTATTTATTGAGTATTGAGATAAAAAATGCATTGATTTGACTATTTTAAGATAAAAAGCTCAGATCAAAGAAATAGGCAGATAGAACGCTCAGAACACGCGAGTGTGTCCACCAAAGTTAATACAAAATCAAATTGAATTACATTCCATAATGTTTTCTTTGTTTTTGAGAACATCTTTTACGATGGTTAAAGACACGAGAAGGCATAAATTTTGGCAAACAACAACAACGACGTGCAGCTTGGTACGACGCGTAGCTTGGTACTGCCGCAACTTTGTATTCGATTTTGATTTGGTATTAACTTTGGTGGACACACTCGCGTGTTCTGAGCGCTCTATCTACCTATTTCTTTGATCTAAGATAAAAAGTAAGATTTCTTTAATTATTATTTAAAAATATTTCTTTATTTACTATTACAAAAAATGCACATAAACATGAACTGTATGTCAATGAGATTAAAATGTAATAACGCTTGGCAGATCGATTTTGAACTTTAAACTAGACTATTATTATAACTCTATAGTTTTAAAGAAAATAATCACCCGTAAAATGAACCCTAACGGCAAGATTTTAAACCACATTTAAATATGAACTTTATTTCGATTTTACAAGGTTTAAGTTCGTATGTCAGTTTTTTAAAACCACTTTTATGAATATGAACCTTACTTTCATAAGAATAAGATTCATAAATTTTGTTAATATCAAAATATATACATTATACATATTTAAACACATGTCTTTTTTCTGGGAGGCGGAAATTGCAGAATGCTATAAGAATGGTAACATTTTAAATTGATCATTTATTTTTATAATTAACGAATTCAGAAGAGGGTCTTACATTTTGACAAGCATAAACCGGAATTTAAAAAAAACATGGGAAGTGATCTTTGCCAAGTCTGAGTTAATAATCATTATTGGCCCTAGATCGAAAACACTTTAGGTAGCTGCTTTTAACCAACAATGGGATATTAAAGCAATGGATAAAAAAAAAATGAGGGACAGATTACAGCCTAGCAGTGGGATGACGGTAACCCAGAATCTATAAAAAAAAAAATTCCACACTTTACGCTTTTTCAAGCAATGAAAAATTATTACTTCATGCGAATAGGCCATTGTCAACATATAAAATCACTAAATTATTCAAAAACAAAAACTGAAGTCACTTTCACACACAAAAATTACCTAAAATCAGTCTGAACAGCCTTATAGATCCTTAACCTGGACTCGGACAGAGCAGCCAAGACGCTGCTCCCATTAATTTGCACCGAACATACGTCCAGAGCTGGCTCAGCAGCGGGAAGAGACATGGTCTTCGATCCATCTAACCCATGCAGGTATAATGCTGCATCACTCTCAGAGTGGGCAGCCACCCAGGAAGACCCTGGAGTCCGACAGAACGTAGCCCTGGACATGACTGAAGTCCTAGCAGAACCATTGATCACATTTTCCACTTCTATATCGGCCCCACCACGGATATTAGCCATTAAGGAGCATACCACCAGTTTTGACCGCTCAGAACCTTTGGGACGCATGGAGATTAAAACCTTTGAAGACTCCGTATCGTAACACAAAGACATAAACGCTCCGGTCACTGGGAAAGCCTTAGGCCTCCATCCTCCAGACTGAGGCTCCCATAGCCAGCAAGAATTCAACTGGCAAGAGAGGAGACCATACTCCGTAGAGCATACGGAGACAACTGGAGACATATCACCAGTTCCCGATAGAGTACGGATGCAATTTGAGGGGTTCCTGAAGTCGTATTGATGTATCATGCCTCCAACTCCTCCGGCGTAAAACTCGTTGGATCGGTGGTGATCCCACGCGCACGACCAGAGGGGAAATCCTGCGTTTACCGTCACATTTGGGATCCCACGTTCTACGATCCTGGCTGTACTGTCCAGGGCTACGCTGAGAAGAAGATCGCTTGGCTGAGAGTAGACGATATCCCTGATAGGTTTAGGGTGTAAATGCACGAACTGTCCCAAGGTATAGTCCACGCAACTGACCTTCCTGATTCCATAGCCAGGGAACAGGTAGTTGGAACTCTTCTGTGACACATATAACTCGTAAGTCCTGCAGTTGTAAGTTAAAACTCTGCAGCCTCCATCTCGACAGATCTCCAAATTCTTCTCAAGAGCGAATCGCCAGGATTTCCTTTCCGCTTCCTGCTTCATTGCAATAGTATTTGAAATCGATTTTTTCAAAAGCTCCAATTGAGCTGCTAACGCACTTTGCGTAATCTTCGCTGTTTGCAGTTTCAATTCTGTCCTACTTTTTTCCGCCTGCAACGTCTCCACTTGTTGCTGTAACCGTGTAATTTCTGAAGTATCTGCAGCTATCAGCCTCCTAGCGTAAATGAACCTTATATCTCTGAGTGAAGCTTTACTTTTGCATGTAGGACAGGTCCTGTCTTTCGAAGCTTGTGCCTTGAGCCAGCGTTCAACACATTCGGAGCCGAAGAGATGTCCGCATTTGAGAGCTACAAGGCGATGGTTACCAGAGTTGCCCCAAGTGTCGAGGCAGATGGGGCATGTCTCTCCGTCTACATCGTCAGGTTTGACTGGAGAGTTTATTTTTCTGATTTTAGCTGGAGGTTCTGCGGTTGCTTCTGCATTTTTCTCTGGCGCAGACTGATTGGACTCTTCACTTGGTATAGACATATTGCTGTTACTATCCTCATCATCGAGCAGTCTCGCTTGGATACTTTCTTCTCTTTCTTGTTGATCGTACAAGTCCCTAACCATCTGGATTGTAGCCGGATTGCTTAAAATACTCGACAATTCGGCAGTGGACGTGCCCTGGTCTACAACTTCAACTAACACGCGTTCACCATCCGGGTAGCCGTCCTGTTCAACCTGCATGTCGTTGACGCTTGGGGGGTCAGAGTCTAAGATGCTGGGGCTGTCTCTGCCGGTGGGGCTGGCCCCTCGAGAGGGGCCACCCGGGTCATATGAGCCACTCATTTTAAGTCATGTGAATCTGTAAAGAAAAAGAATGGATTTAAGGTTGTCTATACTAATTAAATAGAGGTAATATCAGGAAATACTGGTTCGAATTGAAAATATACCACCACTTTTGACCTAGCCCATAATGTTCCCACTGCTGTGACACAGGCCTCCTCTCTGTAAGAGGGAGTGGGCCATAATCCATCACGCGGGCCGTGCGGGCGGCGCGGCGGTGCGGATTGGTAGATGTCTCATGTCTTCGCAGTTTTGGTTCTGTTTTCCTCACGATATTTTCCTTCACCATTTACACCATTGAGAGCAGATGAAATAAATTAGGTACACAAAGTAAAGCGCCTGCCTGGATTCGAACCCACGACCTACAACTCGTAAGTCGGAGCCCATAGCACTGGGCCAACACTGCTCTAGACTCTTATTGACTGACTATAATCCACATTTTCCTTCAATAGCCCCTTACATTCCAGGGTCAGGGTAATGAAACACCTGACTGGACTGAACTCACATCCTGCTACTAATAAATTGAGTCCTCACTACTGGGCCACTACTATTTATCAAAAGTTAATTAATAAATAAAATTAGTTTTAAATGGTATTCAATTAATGACTTTTGAAGGCGCGGCTCATGCAGTGTGTGAGTGGTTGGACTGCAATAGTAACACTGACCTCTAGAGCAACAGGCCTGTTTGTATAGTGGTTAGTGACCCCAACCACCCTTGACTGCTATACCAGAGGTTGTGGGTTTGATTCCCACCCAGGACAAATGTTTGTGAGATGAGCACAATCATTTGTTCTGTGTCTGGGTGTAATTTTGTTATTATTAATGTAAATTTATTTAATTTTTATTAGTTCCGATTTTACCTGTATGGTAATCTTAATAATTTAATGGTTTTATTTTAACTCACTATGGATCAAGCTGTCCGAAATAAATGAATTTTATTTATTTTATTAATTTATTTATCTATAATATGTATGTATTTAGAAATATATAAGTATGTTTATCAGTTGTCTAGTACCCATAACACAAGCTCTGTTTAGCTTGGGACTAGATAGCGTTGTGTGATAGTTGTGGAATATTATATTATTTTAGTAACATAGCTATAAGTATCTACTTGCGCTAGGTCTGAAATAAATAATTTCAAATAGAATCCACAACCTTTTACACAAGAGCCAATGAGTTAACCACTGAGCCAAAACAAAAATCTTCAAAAGATAAGATAATAAAACATAATCACAGCTGTGAATGACTCATACATTTTTTTATCTATGCTCAGAGAACAAGTCTGTACATGCTATTTATTTAAACAAATGCTATCTTTTTTTGAGTAACTATATTAAAATACTAGCTGTTACCAGCGGCTTCACCTGCTATAACTCGAAAATTATCCCACGGGAACATAAAATCGGGATAAAAACTATCCTATGTGTTAATCCAGGTTATAAACGATCTGTGTACCAAATTTTAGCTAAATCCGTTCAGTGGTTTTTACGTGAAAGAGTAACAAACATACCTACATACACATACATACATCCTCACAAACTTTCGCATTTATAATATTAATTAATAGGAAGTATATTGACTTTAATATTTGTCGACTGCTGCGTCCTGAACCAAACATAATAATTTTGTTGTATAAAAGGACTGGTTTATTTTTTAATTGTTGCCCCAAACTTGGATTTTTTACTGTATCGGGATTACAATCATAGACACACACACACAAACCCGGTGACCCAGAACAAGTACATGTAAGTCATGTAAATAAGACCTACTGAGGCCTTTACCACAAGCTCACACAATCCAGTTTAGGCTGTGTGAAAGAGATGGCGCTAGACGACTTGTATAGCTCTGTCTCTATCCCACAGCTTAAACTGGATCGTTAAGGTCTCTGACCAAATATTTGTACCGCGAGGGGATAGAACCCGCGACATAATGCGCAGGAGTTGATTACCGCTAACCATGCTGTGGTAGACCATGATAACATAAAGATTAGCAGATTTTTATGTAAAATTATTCTCTAATGTATTTTATTAAGAATCTCTAACATTTTTAGTCATGATGAAGCTTAATGACATTACATTTACGTAGCAGCTGATAAAAGGGGGTATGATCCCGCGCTTTTGAGAAAATGTCCAAATTAAGATGTTTAGACATGCGAAATTGTTATAACCTATCTGGACTGCTAAATGATGATGAAATAATACGTCTAAAGCCTTCAAATTTAAAATAACTTACCTAAATAAGCGAGAAGAAACGCTTCGGAAATCGGCACCACCCTGAGACTTGCTTCACTGTTTTCACCATAACCGTGAAATGAATCCACTTAAATTCTTCTCCATAAAATTTCTAAATCAATTCTTCGACGATTTGAAAGGTATTAACAAAGTTCACAAACTGTTTGAATTAAATAATTGTGGAAAACATCGATCGTTCAAGAAATTCAAAAACAAAGCCATTTTGTTTGTCAGGTTCTAGCTGTCAAATTCTTCTTCTTCTTTTTTGATTGTGGCAAGCGGCCTTCGCCATTGTTGCCAGAGTCGAGTGTTGCGAAAATTAAACATGGGAGGAGGGAGATTGGCGAATTATGACGGGATATGTTTTAGGATGGGCAATAAATAAATATATGTAATAATAAAATTTTAAATTTTTTACTATAAGGAAATGTTGTGAAAAGAAATAAATTTACTAAGACATGAAACATATAACTTATTAGACAAAGAAAGGATGGAAGACAGATTACAAGGAAGGGGAGCTTTATACATAATAAGGAAGTCATATAACGGAAAGGAATTATATTTCGAGCAATTAAAAAGAATATGGACTAAATCACCATCTTCTCCGACACCACAGTCACATAGGGGAGAATCAAACACCCCTATTCTGTTAAGATGCACAGCTGAAGAGCAATGACCAAATCTTAGTCGAGCAAGAATAGAAGTTATTTTCTTATTTAGTTTTAACTTACTGAACCATGGTTTTAAATTAATGATAGGTTGAAGTGATTTATAGAATTGACCCTTAGTTTTCTCACAATCCCAAACCTGAGACCAATTATTAATCAGAGACGTTAATGGAATTGATTGCAACAGATCTCCACAGTACACATCCGGGATCCATAGACCCTGCTTCGCAGCCAATTTTGCAAGCTGGTCCACTGTCACATTGCCTTCTATTCCAGAATGACCCGGAATCCAAGCCAATGCGACAGTTAAGCCTAATTCGTAGCAGTTCTTTAATAAGGATTTGATCAAAATGATAATAGGGGACAAATTGCTCCTGTCAAATGGATTAGAGAGAAGACATTGTAGAATACTCAAACAGTCACTAAAAATAATAGAATTTTTGATTTTTTCACTGATTATGTATTCAATACAATGTTTTATAGCTAAACACTCACCGGAAAAGGTGGAAAGAAATGAAGAATATTTATACAATTTAAAATGTCCTGTGTTATGTCTAATAAATGCAGCACCCACAGTTGACACTGACTCATGTCCCTCATATTTCGAAGCATCAGTAAAAAAAACCTCAGCCCCTAGTGCATTTTTTGAGAGAAATGAGGCAAGTTTACCATTTGGATCAGAACAGTTTCTCCCTACACCGGTGGACAGAAATATATTAGGTTTAAATATAAGGACATCATATTGAACTGAATAGATCGGATGAACAGGATATGTTTTAATATTGTGTTCAACATGTTTTATCTTTTTATAGCCTTCTATGATGTTCGGTATGGGACGCGAGACCCAAAAGTGATTCCCATCTGATATTAGTTTGTAAAGATCTTTAATTTTAGGAATTAAAGGATGTGTGCTAGATTGAAACACCTTAATTAAGTAACGGTCACACAGATATTGACGTCTAAGATATAGGGGAGGGTCAGCACATTCAACCTGTAACGCCACAACTGGTGTGCTCTTCATTGCACCTACAATAATGCGGAGACATTTAGACTGTAATCGATCTAATTTAAGCAGCTCCGTTTTACTGACCAGAGGTAGCGAACATGTTCCAAAATCTAAATTACTTTTAACCAACGCATTATATACTAGTCGCAAGGTAAAAGGATGAGCTCCCCACCATACGCCTGCAAGAGCTCTGATCAAGTTTATACTTTTCTCACATTTACTAATAATATGTTTAATATGCGAGGTACCATTGAATTTAGAGTTGAGTTTACAGCCGAGAAATGTTATTTCAGTGGAATTTGGAAGAGTAAAACCATTAACTTTTATAAAAACCGGAGGAATATTACGAATGCAAGTAAAGGGTACAACGACGCTTTTCTTCACCGACAATTGTAGGCGATGATCATCGAGCCACTCTACTAGACTAGTCAAGGATTTTTCGACATTAATAGCTGCTGTTTCAATTGATGAATGAGAGGAGTAGACTACAATATCATCAGCGTATTGCAGAATTGAGCATGGATTTATAACTGCTTCTAAATCTTTTGTATAAATATCATACAATAGCGGGCTTAAAACTGTGCCCTGGGGAACACCGTTCCACAAAACTCTCGAAGGACACGAACAACCAGCAACTCTAACTGTGACAGTCCGATCCGAATAAAGATTAAAAATAAAATTGCAAAAATTTGAAGGAACTTGTAAAGCTTCCAGTTTTGATTTTAAAATGACCAAATCCACGTTATCATAAGCCGCCGCTATATCCAAAAAAGCAGCTACCATCGATTTATTTTGACTAAAGGATAACAAAACATCTGTAGTGAAAATATTTAAATTGTCTGCTACTCCCTTTCCTCTTCTAAAACCAAACTGAGACTGGGGTAAAATATTATTGTGTTCAAAGTGCCATTCAAGCCTCATTTTGATTAGGTGTTCCGCAAGCTTTGCAAACACGCTAGATAAAGATACCGGTCTGTATGATGAAGGATCTGAAGGATCCTTATTAGGCTTTAAAATTGGGATAAGAATATGTTTTTTCCAAGAACTGGGAATAATCCCAGAGTCTATAATAGTGTTAATAATATCTAAAATAAAAACTAAAGTATCATCTTTACAGTTCCTAATAAAGGAATATGGAATGCCATCCTCTCCAGGAGCAGAATCCGACACGTGTTTTAAAACTAGCTTAAATTCATTTATAGAAAAGGGACTATTCCCAGAATCTGAAGATTGACTGTATGTGAAGGGAATTTGATTTACATTAGGAACAGAAGTAGGGGCAATTTTAGAAATAAATGGTGTAACCCATTCGAGAGAGAAGGAAGATTGTGAACTGATCGCTTTTGAACATTTGAAACGTTTCACATTGTTCCAAACTAATGAAATCGGCGAGTCGGGAGAAAGAGACGAACAGAAATTTTGCCATCCCTCTAATTTCTTTTTACGCAAAAGCCTTTTAGTCGCTGCTGACGTATTTTTAAACTGCAAAAAAGAATTCATGTCAAGCTGATCTTTACATAATTTCTCTGCCTTTTTCCTCTTTTTAACAGCTTCAGTACAATCCTTATCCCACCAAGGCGGCGAAGGGATTTTACCCTTAGAAAGACATTTAGTGGGAAAAAATTCATCTGCTAATGACAACATTGTTGATGTCAACAGATGATAACAATGTTCGACATTTTCTCGAGAAACCTGCGGAAACTCTTTAACTCTATCATCTAACCCGGAACTGTACGATTCCCAGTCACAATTATTATTAAGTTTGTATTTTAACAAAGGCGGCAGTGGTGAAATTCGACAATTCGATGTGGCTTTTGAGAGGAGAATTGGGTAGTGGTCGCTTCCATGTGAAGTATTCAAACGTTTCCACGTAAAGCTGGGGAACAAAGATGAAGAACATAATGAAATATCGACATAACTCGGAGACTGCCCCGGAACAAAAGAGCGTGTAGGGGACCCATCATTAAGCACACATAAATCCAAATCGTCAATAAGTTCAGCTATGCGAACTCCAACAACATCGTCATTAGGAGCACCCCAAAGACTGTGATGAGCATTGAAATCTCCTAATACTATCACCGGAGGAGGAACAAATTGAATAATGCGCTTCAAAACCGATATAACAGATGGATCCTTGCGAGCTATATATGTAGACACATAAGTTATGCCACCCATACGGATGGCAACTGCATTCAATATATCGTTGGAAAAAGATGGCAGTTGGACGGAAGAGAAAATGCAATTTTTCCTAACTAGAAGAACAGAGCCACCCCAACCATCAGCTCTGTCATCTCTAATTATGTTAAAACCTGAAATATGAAACCTAGAATTTGGTTTCAACCAGGATTCTGATATAGCTATCAGAGAAATGTTAAATTTGTTTGTTAGATAAATAATTTCTGATGATTTAGATTGTAAACTTCTACAGTTCCACTGAAGAATTTGTTCCATGTTTTAAGTGTTTATATATAGAGAAGGTAATATCATTAATTATTTTTACTGCAACGTGGTCCGGTAAACAAGAATTAGAAATAATAGTCATTAATGTGGTTAATAAATTATTGATGACGTCATTATCTTGTGTTTTTACATATTCCGCACTGTTAAGAAGAGCACCACCGTTAACTGAAGTTGGAACATTGTAATCTTTAATTAAATTATTATGAGCAACTTTATCATACCCTTTTTGCAAAGGTTTGTTTGGTTTTTTAGTACTTGTTATTGTTTTTGTATATGAAAAGGACTTGGAAGGACTGCCACCAGGAGGTTTGGTTTCTGAAGTGGCTTCAGTGGACACCACCTCAGAAAACAATCTTTTGCTTGGTTGAAATAGATTGGAAGCTTCTAAATATGACACATTATTAAGAGACATGTGTCTCTTAATCTTTGTCTGTCTTACATACTCAGGGCAGATTTTATTTGTACTCATATGAGCACCTGAACAGTTTAAACACATGAAGTCTTCACTAGTGCAGTTAGCGCCATCATGATTATTGCCACATTTGAAGCAACGCGGTTGGCTGCGACACTTCACACGAGTATGACCATATCGACAACAATGAAAGCATTGAATAGTAGGAAAAAAATATTGTTCTACAGGTATTGAGGTAAAAAAAGAATAAACATGTGATGGAAGTTTCTGTCCGTCGAATGTGAGAACAACTGTCTGAGTTGGGACCCAAACAGAACCCTCAGACGCTGCCACTTTACGACTCATTCGACGTGATTTGATGATTGCTCCAAAATCAGAGGGAACCTGAATGTTTTCCACAATTTCCTTATGAGTCCAATCAACTGGGATACCTCTAACAATACCCAGTTTATTAATATTGAAAGTAGGAATGTAAGCTCTGTAATGATGTCGAGTTAGGAGCTCATTTGACAGGAACAAATTCGCCGCCTCTGCTTCTTGAAAATAAATGGCCAACCTATTACGACCTAATCGTTTGATACCATCTTTCAAAAGATTTCTTAAATTATTCTTAAACAAGAAATGACCGAACTTAATAGGGTGTAGGTTAGCGCCACTGTGGGCATCTGTCGCAACATACTCCACATGGACTAAATAAGGACCAGTGTCCTTTTCAGTATAAAAATTTCGACTATGATTAAGGTCTGTTATGTGCTGCTCTGAATCCATAGTGCTATTTGTGTTATTGGAAACAATGGGTTGATCTGAATGCACAGTATTTTGTATGAGGATTGACTTTTGTTTCGAAATATTATGTTGATGTTTGGTACTGTGCTTGAAGATTGGAGTACCTATCATTTTTTTCGGTTTCGGTCCTTTACTACTAATAGGAGAATTCATTTTCTTCAAGGAGTCGTGAGAAACAGAAGCATTAATAAATTTATCCGCTTCGATCAAAGTTATTAGAGGATTCTTGTCGGGAGGAATGTCGGGAGGCTCCGGCTCAACGTCCATATTTACAATTTACAAAGTTATAAAAACAGAAAAAACTTACCGCTATATACACCTACAATATAATTACACACTAATCTAAGATATAAAACAACTTACTACACTAAATAACTAACAAAATAAATTAAATAGGTTTAAACAAATTATTTTAGACCGCCCTTTTCAAAAGCCCGCCAAAAAGTCTCATTCCGCCATGTTGTTTTCAGCTGTCAAATTAATCTTTGGAGTAATCGGATACATGTCCGACAAATATAGCCAAAAGCAAAAGTAAACAGAAAAGATAGGTGAAACTTCATGAATAAAATAATGAAAAAATGAACACTCAGTTTAAGTTACTATACAAATATAAATAATATTTCATGACAAATGTCTCGAAAAAGAGAGCAAGGATGAAACAACGACCAGGAAAAGATAGATGAGTTGTAAAAAAACATAACTCTCCTACCTGTAGCAGTCGGGACAAAGTAAGTAAGCAGTAATATGGTTCCGGTCATTAAAGCAGAATAAAAGAAAAAAAATGTCGACAAGGATCAAGGACTATCAGAGGAAGAAGCCTATGTATCCGAACGGAGGAGAGTTATAACTTTGAAAACTCATTCCATTGCACTTGGGCGGGCTTTTGAAAAGGGCGGTCTAAAATAATTTGTTTAAACCATTTTAATTTATTTTGTTAGTTATTTAGTGTAGTAAGTTGTTTTATATCTTAGATTAGTGTGTAATTATATTGTAGGTGTATATAGCGGTAAGTTTTTTCTGTTTTTTTATCTTTGTAAATTGTAAATATGGACGTTGAGCCGGAGCCTCCCGACATTCCTCCCGACAAGAATCCTCTAATAACTTTGATCGAAGCGGATAAATTTATTAATGCTTCTGTTTCTCACGACTCCTTGAAGAAAATGAATTCTCCTATTAGTAGTAAAGGACCGAAACCGAAAAAAATGATAGGTACTCCAATCTTCAAGCACAGTACCAAACATCAACATAATATTTCGAAACAAAAGTCAATCCTCATACAAAATACTGTGCATTCAGATCAACCCATTGTTTCCATTAACACAAATAGCACTATGGATTCAGAGACATATCTTAATAACATAACAGACCTTAATCATAGTCGAAATTTTTATACTGAAAAGGACACTGGTCCTTATTTAGTCCATGTGGAGTATGTTGCGACAGATGCCCACAGTGGCGCTAACCTACACCCTATTAAGTTCGGTCATTTCTTGTTTAAGAATAATTTAAGAAATCTTTTGAAAGATGGTATCAAACGATTAGGTCGTAATAGGTTGGCCATTTATTTTCAAGAAGCAGAGGCGGCGAATTTGTTCCTGTCAAATGAGCTCCTAACTCGACATCATTACAGAGCTTACATTCCTACTTTCAATATTAATAAACTGGGTATTGTTAGAGGTATCCCAGTTGATTGGACTCATAAGGAAATTGTGGAAAACATTCAGGTTCCCTCTGATTTTGGAGCAATCATCAAATCACGTCGAATGAGTCGTAAAGTGGCAGCGTCTGAGGGTTCTGTTTGGGTCCCAACTCAGACAGTTGTTCTCACATTCGACGGACAGAAACTTCCATCACATGTTTATTCTTTTTTTACCTCAATACCTGTAGAACAATATTTTTTTCCTACTATTCAATGCTTTCATTGTTGTCGATTTGGTCATACTCGTGTGAAGTGTCGCAGCCAACCGCGTTGCTTCAAATGTGGCAATAATCATGATGGCGCTAACTGCACTAGTGAAGACTTCATGTGTTTAAACTGTTCAGGTGCTCATATGAGTACAAATAAAATCTGCCCTGAGTATGAAAGACAGACAAAGATTAAGAGACACATGTCCCTTAATAATGTGTCATATTTAGAAGCTTCCAATCTATTTCAACCAAGCAAAAGATTGTTTTCTGAGGTGGTGTCCACTGAAGCCACTTCAGAAACCAAACCTCCTGGTGGCAGTCCTTCCAAGTCCTTTTCATATTATACAAAAACAATAACAAGTACTAAAAAACCAAACAAACCTTTGCAAAAAGGGTATGATAAAGTTGCTCATAATAATTTAATTAAAGATTACAATGTTCCCACTTCAGTTAACGGTGGTGCTCTTCTTAACAGTGCGGAATATGTAAAAACACAAGATAATGACGTCATCAATAATTTATTAACCACATTAATGACTATTATTTCCAATTCTTGTTTACCGGACCACGTTGCAGTAAAAATAATTAATGATATTACCTTCTCTATATATAAACACTTAAAACATGGAACAAATTCTTCAGTGGAACTGTAGAAGTTTACAATCTAAATCATCAGAAATTATTTATCTAACAAACAAATTTAACATTTCTCTGATAGCTATATCAGAATCCTGGTTGAAACCAAATTCTAGGTTTCATATTTCAGGTTTTAACATAATTAGAGATGACAGAGCTGATGGTTGGGGTGGCTCTGCTCTTCTAGTTAGGAAAAATTGCATTTTCTCTTCCATCCAACTGCCATCTTTTTCCAACGATATATTGAATGCAGTTGCCATCCGAATGGGTGGCATAACTTATGTGTCTACATATATAGCTCGCAAGGATCCATCTGTTATATCGGTTTTGAAGCGCATTATTCAATTTGTTCCTCCTCCGGTGATAGTATTAGGTGATTTCAATGCTCATCACAGTCTTTGGGGTGCTCCTAATGACGATGTTGTTGGAGTTCGCATAGCTGAACTTATTGACGATTTGGATTTATGTGTGCTTAATGATGGGTCCCCTACACGCTCTTTTGTTCCGGGGCAGTCTCCGAGTTATGTCGATATTTCATTATGTTCTTCATCTTTGTTCCCCAGCTTTACGTGGAAACGTTTGAATACTTCACATGGAAGCGACCACTACCCAATTCTCCTCTCAAAAGCCACATCGAATTGTCGAATTTCACCACTGCCGCCTTTGTTAAAATACAAACTTAATAATAATTGTGACTGGGAATCGTACAGTTCCGGGTTAGATGATAGAGTTAAAGAGTTTCCGCAGGTTTCTCGAGAAAATGTCGAACATTGTTATCATCTGTTGACATCAACAATGTTGTCACTAGCAGATGAATTTTTTCCCACTAAATGTCTTTCTAAGGGTAAAATCCCTTCGCCGCCTTGGTGGGATAAGGATTGTACTGAAGCTGTTAAAAAGAGGAAAAAGGCAGAGAAATTATGTAAAGATCAGCTTGACATGAATTCTTTTTTGCAGTTTAAAAATACGTCAGCAGCGACTAAAAGGCTTTTGCGTAAAAAGAAATTAGAGGGATGGCAAAATTTCTGTTCGTCTCTTTCTCCCGACTCCCCGATTTCATTAGTTTGGAACAATGTGAAACGTTTCAAATGTTCAAAAGCGATCAGTTCACAATCTTCCTTCTCTCTCGAATGGGTTACACCATTTATTTCTAAAATTGCCCCTACTTCTGTTCCTAATGTAAATCAAATTCCCTTCACATACAGTCAATCTTCAGATTCTGGGAATAGTCCCTTTTCAATAAATGAATTTAAGCTAGTTTTAAAACACGTGTCGGATTCTGCTCCTGGAGAGGATGGCATTCCATATTCCTTTATTAGGAACTGTAAAGATGATACTTTAGTTTTTATTTTAGATATTATTAACACTATTATAGACTCTGGGATTATTCCCAGTTCTTGGAAAAAACATATTCTTATCCCAATTTTAAAGCCTAATAAGGATCCTTCAGATCCTTCATCATACAGACCGGTATCTTTATCTAGCGTGTTTGCAAAGCTTGCGGAACACCTAATCAAAATGAGGCTTGAATGGCACTTTGAACACAATAATATTTTACCCCAGTCTCAGTTTGGTTTTAGAAGAGGAAAGGGAGTAGCAGACAATTTAAATATTTTCACTACAGATGTTTTGTTATCCTTTAGTCAAAATAAATCGATGGTAGCTGCTTTTTTGGATATAGCGGCGGCTTATGATAACGTGGATTTGGTCATTTTAAAATCAAAACTGGAAGCTTTACAAGTTCCTTCAAATTTTTGCAATTTTATTTTTAATCTTTATTCGGATCGGACTGTCACAGTTAGAGTTGCTGGTTGTTCGTGTCCTTCGAGAGTTTTGTGGAACGGTGTTCCCCAGGGCACAGTTTTAAGCCCGCTATTGTATGATATTTATACAAAAGATTTAGAAGCAGTTATAAATCCATGCTCAATTCTGCAATACGCTGACGATATTGTAGTCTACTCCTCTCATTCATCAATTGAAACAGCAGCTATTAATGTCGAAAAATCTTTGACTAGTCTAGTAGAGTGGCTCGATGATCATCGCCTACAATTGTCGGTGAAGAAAAGCGTCGTTGTACCCTTTACTTGCATTCGTAATATTCCTCCGGTTTTTATAAAAGTTAATGGTTTTACTCTTCCAAATTCCACTGAAGTAACGTTTCTCGGCTGTAAACTCAACTCTAAATTCAATGGTACCTCGCATATTAAACATATTATTAGTAAATGTGAGAAAAGTATAAACTTGATCAGAGCTCTTGCAGGCGTATGGTGGGGAGCTCATCCTTTTACCTTGCGACTAGTATATAATGCGTTGGTTAAAAGTAATTTAGATTTTGGAACATGTTCGCTTCCTCTGGTCAGTAAAACGGAGCTGCTTAAATTAGATCGATTACAGTCTAAATGTCTCCGCATTATTGTAGGTGCAATGAAGAGCACACCAGTTGTGGCGTTACAGGTTGAATGTGCTGACCCTCCCCTATATCTTAGACGTCAATATCTGTGTGACCGTTACTTAATTAAGGTGTTTCAATCTAGCACACATCCTTTAATTCCTAAAATTAAAGATCTTTACAAACTAATATCAGATGGGAATCACTTTTGGGTCTCGCGTCCCATACCGAACATCATAGAAGGCTATAAAAAGATAAAACATGTTGAACACAATATTAAAACATATCCTGTACATCCGATCTATTCAGTTCAATATGATGTCCTTATATTTAAACCTAATATATTTCTGTCCACCGGTGTAGGGAGAAACTGTTCTGATCCAAATGGTAAACTTGCCTCGTTTCTCTCAAAAAATGCACTAGGGGCTGAGGTCTTTTTTACTGATGCTTCGAAATATGAGGGACATGAGTCAGTGTCAACTGTGGGTGCTGCATTTATTAGACATAACACAGGACATTTTAAATTGTATAAATATTCTTCATTTCTTTCCACCTTTTCCGGTGAGTGTTTAGCTATAAAACATTGTATTGAATACATAATCAGTGAAAAAATCAAAAATTCTATTATTTTTAGTGACTGTTTGAGTATTCTACAATGTCTTCTCTCTAATCCATTTGACAGGAGCAATTTGTCCCCTATTATCATTTTGATCAAATCCTTATTAAAGAACTGCTACGAATTAGGCTTAACTGTCGCATTGGCTTGGATTCCGGGTCATTCTGGAATAGAAGGCAATGTGACAGTGGACCAGCTTGCAAAATTGGCTGCGAAGCAGGGTCTATGGATCCCGGATGTGTACTGTGGAGATCTGTTGCAATCAATTCCATTAACGTCTCTGATTAATAATTGGTCTCAGGTTTGGGATTGTGAGAAAACTAAGGGTCAATTCTATAAATCACTTCAACCTATCATTAATTTAAAACCATGGTTCAGTAAGTTAAAACTAAATAAGAAAATAACTTCTATTCTTGCTCGACTAAGATTTGGTCATTGCTCTTCAGCTGTGCATCTTAACAGAATAGGGGTGTTTGATTCTCCCCTATGTGACTGTGGTGTCGGAGAAGATGGTGATTTAGTCCATATTCTTTTTAATGAGGGATTTTCTTTTTATGTTTTCCCTGTCAATAGATAGATGGCGCTGAACTTGATATGTGACTGCAATGAACGGAACGTCACGTCATTTTTTGTTTTTTTCACTTGTATGTAATTTTGAGATCGTAAAACAAAAAGTACATGTCATGTCATTGTCAGTCACATCTGTAGTCACATGACATCACACAAATGGCATTTTGAAAATAAATAACAACAAGGAAAAAGAAAAAAATTTAATGAGTTTTCCACGCCAAAAAGAAAATGTCCCAAGAGAAAAAGAAGCGAAGTCTGTGCCTCGTGGATTTGTGCAAAAATTAAGGCATACATCTTTTTCCTAGAGTCACACCGTCAGTTTAACGCCATCTATCGAGTTCTTGGAAACTACTTTTTTTTTTAAAACTCCAAAAAGAAAACCTCCCATTGCTCGAAATATAATTCCTTTCCGTTATATGACTTCCTTATTATGTATAAAGCTCCCCTTCCTTGTAATCTGTCTTCCATCCTTTCTTTGTCTAATAAGTTATATGTTTCATGTCTTAGTAAATTTATTTCTTTTCACAACATTTCCTTATAGTAAAAAATTTAAAATTTTATTATTACATATATTTATTTATTGCCCATCCTAAAACATATCCCGTCATAATTCGCCAAACTCCCTCCTCCCATGTTTAATTTTCGCAACACTCGACTCTGGCAACAATGGCGAAGGCCGCTTGCCACAATCAAAAAAGAAGAAGAAGAACTCATTCCATTATCATGTGAGATTTGTGTGAGATTGAAACGAGTTTGCAAGATTCCTCGCATCTGATTGGTTGAAAGATTAAATATGTCAAAATTTAGGCCAATCACATTCTTATAAAACGTATTAGCCAATAGGATTGCGTAAAGTACAGTTGGTAAAGTGATGTATTTATTTATGTTCCTGTCAGTTGGCAGCAGTGACAAAATTGCAGTGGAACGGGGTGGCGTAGCGGATTGCGCCCGATCCCGTTTTTAACATTTTTCACACACGACGAGCTTAATCCGTGACTTATTTGTGTAAAATAATTATAAGTCGATAGTGATAAGTGTTTCGAGTGCGTGATACAACGCGATGGACGCCGCGTGAGCTGTGAAATAGTGCCTAACAAGTTCAACTTGTCGATGTTGATAATGGCGTCCAGACCTCAATAAAATCAAAATGTTTGTGTGAAAACGTGAAATAATCGGAGGAAGCTGCTGTGATGTGTTTAGTTGCTGGTCAGTACACTGTGCATCTATTTCCAAATCTTTATTTCATGTAAAAATCTATCGATTACCGTGATTTCTGACGAAGACAAAGTTAGGTCCTGAAAGAGGAAAAAAAATAGGTCATGAATATGTTTTAGAGTTCGATTTTGGTGCCATAGAGATAGTATGTGGGTCGTAGAGCGTACGAGTTAGTCAATATCTGCGGTATTTCGCTCAGGGCGAGCTATGTTGACATTTTACAGATTGGTGTCGCAAGGCGAAACAAATCTGGGTCACTCGACAGTTTGGGGTCATTTGCGCGCGCAGTGACGTCAGGCTCCCCTTGCCACCCCCAGCACATTTCACTTTCTTGTGTACACGAAAATATATAAAATATGTGGAAGAGGTCATGCAAGTAAAGAGGTTGAATAGGAAACTTGGGCCAGGTATTTTTAATCTATGTTTGTTTATGGTCGATATTTTTAGTACGATGGGCCGTTGACCCCGTTTTTTTTGCGGTTTTTGATATTTTGTGAATATTTTATTTATCCTTATTTTTTGTCAGTTTGTGGTCTTTCTCATCATATTTTAAGATCTTTCACTGGTGCAACCACAGTTTATTGTAATACATCTAATAAGAAAACTACTGAAATATAAATGTAAACTTCATCAAAGATAAGTATCACTAACTAATTAAACTAAACTAGATGCTCTATTATAACAAGAAAAAAAAACATCACATTATGAAACTAGGTGCTATATTAAAAAAAAAAAACCAATTGGATTTTTTTAACCACAGCACATTAAATAGTTCTTCTCCAGATAATGTTACTCTGAAATAAACTTTATGTCAACTGTATTAAAGGTAATTGTACTGCAAAATCAGATGGCAAAGTACAATGAAGGGGTAAGTCTTATTAGAAATTATCTGATCATAGAAAACAAAAAAAAGGAGTTAAAATTCTAATTAAAAAAATACATGAGAATAACAATATACCGTTTTATTAGGACAGAACTATTTTGCCAAATGAAAAACAAAATATGGCTCTGTTAAAAATTAACCAACCTTTTCCACACAAAAAAAGGTATATTTTCCCAAAATGTTTACAGTCCCACTTCTAATAAAAGTAAGAAAATATTTGTAAATTCATCATGTCACTGATAAGAGATCACAACAAGTGTTAAAAATGTGTGTTATTATAACACTGATAACGTTAAAAGTGGAACACTGCGGTCTTTCCAACTGTGAATACCGGTTGACGGTTGAGCAATCTTATTGGAGGCGGTGGTTTTACCAGGGCCACTGTCCTCGGTTACAGGACTTTTCATATTACCGTAACCCTGGAACGTGACCTGGGCTATTGAAGGACACCATACGAATCTGACAGTTCCTCCCGACCTGCCCTGGGTGTAGACTCATTTGATGAAATTACCACATAAAAAAAACTTGAGAAGTGTCAAGGGCCACCCGGATGGAACGAAGTTACTGTATACACTCAACAAAAATAATCGTTGCGACTCCACTCCACTCCGCTCCGCGCCACTCCACTCTTTGAGCTCTAGCACCCTTTCGCAACGCGCGATAAGGAACTTCGTTCCAAAAAGTGTCGTGACAAGTTTTTGTAAGATTTTTTTCCGTCTAGCCCCCTTTCACAACGCGCGATAAGGAACTTCGTTCCAAAAAATAAGGGCCACTGTTCTTTCATGATTATAGTTTTACTAGCCTAATAGTTTTTACTGTGGTATATTGGTACCCAGTTCTTTCCTTATGAGTTTGGTCCATCTTCGGTATCATCTTTGCTTCCAACAGAAGCCTCCAAATACTCCTAGGATGTTCACAGGCTCCTTGGATCAACCCTGGTTTTCATTACACTGTTTCGTTGACTATTTTAAGGGTTCCATAGCCAACCGGTAAAACAGGACCGCTGTTACTAAGACTCCGCTGTCTGTCTGTCACTTGGCTGTATCTTAAGAACTGTGATAGTTAGAGAGTTGAAATTATCACACATGGTGTATTTCGGTTGCCTTTATAACAACGAATACTGAAAAACAGAATAAATTAAATATCAAAAGGGCCTCCCATACAACAAACATAATTTTTTAGTTTTTTGACGTTTTTATAGGATAACAAGCTGACCCCGTGAACTTCGTAGTGCCACAGAATCAATACTACTACACTACTAATTTACTACTACTACATCATTTGATACAAAAAATGTGACCAATTTTGTGCAAACTTCACATAAACCATCTAGCTAGTAAATAGTCCGAACAAAGCCTAAACATTTGGTTTGGATAGGTGAGCCCGTTCTTGAGTTAAAAATTACAATGAAAAGTGCCATTGATTTTTATAGATTGTACGGAACCATTCTTGAGCAAGTCTAACTCGCACTTTGCTGGTTTTTTAATGCTGTTGTCTGAATGTCACAAACCTGCTAATTATGTTAACAAATATTGAATTTCTTTTGTCATATATTTTTGGTTTGTTCTAGTAATTTGACCTAGATTCTCAAGGCTATACAGTGTACACTATCTTTAGTAGGATTATGTGTAGATAAACAATAAAATAAAAGTGTAAATGTTGTGCTGATAATAGGTTGATAACTGAGAGATGTGTAGAAAACCCAAATAGATAGAAAACCTAGGTAGATTTATTCAGTTAAGTAATCTGCCACTGTGGCCGAATATCAGGCACTGTAGCCGAATTTCGGCACTGACCAAATTTCAGGCACAGGTCGAGTTTCGGCCACTGTTGCCAATCTCAAGGAATTCGTTCAGGAATCAGGCCGAAGTCATGACAAAAAATAATTACAGGCAAAAATATGCATGAAAAGCGAAAAATTTGCGAGTATCGAGTAAATCAATACGAGACATGTCTCTCAGAGGGCCAAAGCCTGCCGGGTTCGCGGGGCTTATTCCATCACCGTGATCTCGGAACATAAAGGGCTATTGAAGGACACCGTGGATTTTAGTCAGTACGAGTCTGACAGTCCCTCCCGCTCCGGGATGGGAGGACTCATTTGATGATGTTACCAAGTTAAAAAAAAAGACATGTGTTTCACTCCCTTTCAAGGTAACTTCAGAAAATATTTTTTGATGATACCTAGCTCGGACACAATCGTTCGACGAATCACATTCGCAAATGCCCAGACAGACCCATAGAAGTATAGATCGTATAAATATTTGCTCCGTGCGCAGAGTGCACTGCGCCAACGAATTAAATTTCCTTAAAATCCTGTATGTTTAGGTCAAAGTTTACAATTGTTTTTGTTATGTAGATGATAAAATATTTTTGTTTTCCTCATAATACCTTGCTTTAATGATTAATAATACGTCTGTAATGCTACCTAAATTGAGGTTTGGATGTAAATATCTATCGTCCGCGATTATGAAACTTCAAGTAGCTGAGCTGAGGTTGGTTGCGGCTTGACCTCCAGCGGCTCCAGCGCCAAGCTGGGTACTCACTTAGCAGTGTTGCATGTAAAGCGCTATATTCACGATCCAGCACGGCTGTACAGCAGCTCAAGGTCGCGTTGCTGGACGTAGCAAAAGCGCTATATTCACGATCCAGCACGGCTGTACAGCAGCTCAAGGTCGCGTTGCTGGACGTAGCAAAAGCGCTATATTCACGATCCAGCACGGCTGTACGTCAGCTCAAGGTCGCGTTGCTGGACGTAGCAAAAGCGCTATATTCACGATCCAGCACGGCTGTACGTCAGCTCAAGGTCGCGTTGCTGGACGTAGCAAAAGCGCTATATTCACGATCCAGCACGGCTGTACGTCAGCTCAAGGTCGCGTTGCTGGACGTAGCAAAAGCGCTATATTCACGATCCAGCACGGCTGTACGTCAGCTCAAGGTCGCGTTGCTGGACGTAGCAAAAGCGCTATATTCACGATCCAGCACGGCTGTACGTCAGCTCAAGGTCGCGTTGCTGGACGTAGCAAAAGCGCTATATTCACGATCCAGCACGGCTGTACGTCAGCTCAAGGTCGCGTTGCTACGTCAAGCTTGACGTACGTCAAGCCTATTCACGGTGTTTTTGCTACGTCCAGCAACGCGACCTTGAGCTGCTGTACAGCCGTGCTGGATCGTGAATATAGCGCTTAACGTATCAGATACGGTATCAAGTGAGTACGTAGGCACGAGCCCGCTGCGAACCGCTCGCTGTAAGTTCGCAGTGATACCGCCTCTCGGCGAGTTATACAAACACATAGGCGCAGTGTGCTCGGACGAGCCGTACCCACTTGCAGGTTGATATAGTATCTGACACGTTACATGCAACACTGCTAAATGAGTACCCAGCTAAATAATCCGTCAATCTCGGAGGATTATGTTTTAAGAATGCTCCAACCAGCAACCGGCAACATCGACGCAATCACCCTAAGTAAAATGTGATTGTAATCAAAGTGTCATGCAATGCCCGACATTGGCAGAGGCAGTGAAAAATCAGTGGCAAAACTGTCCGAGTA
This sequence comes from Agrotis segetum, assembly GCA_036375495.1. Taxonomy (NCBI): domain Eukaryota; kingdom Metazoa; phylum Arthropoda; class Insecta; order Lepidoptera; family Noctuidae; genus Agrotis; species Agrotis segetum. The sequence continues at coordinate 914,677 of JAQSVV010000397.1, forward strand.
ACATGTCTTTTGTTCTGTATTTTATAATTAAATTAGTAATTAGGCTGTAATCAACTTTATTTTAATGTGTAATCGTATTGTTATTGTGTAAATATGTACTACTAATCATTTCGTTGGTGCGTAGTAGTTTCAGTTCTGTTTGAGCTCGCTCCATGTTAGGTCTCATTAGCTTCTGGGGTAGATTGAATTGAAGCCAAAATTAAAACCTTCCAAAAAAATAAAACAATAGTGGTCGTCAAATATTAGAGCAGTAGTGATGTATGACTGACTCAGTTGTAATAACAATCCCGTCATACGCAGTCATTGTTTTCACGCCAAATGTCTAAATATCGCTATTGAAGTTTTCGTTGGTAAACAAAAGTGTGTGCCTTTGTTTTAGGTTTAAAACGGGCTAATTACCATGTTTTTTATTTATTTTTAGTTTCCGATATTTCGGCACTGTTAGGGACTTTACTTGGATACTATACTATAGTATAGGGTAGTTTTTAACCCGATTTTATGTTCGTGTGGGGTTTTTTTTTTCTTTAGGTGGTAAAATCATCAAATGAGTCCTCCCGCCCTGGATGGGGCGAAAGGGACTGTCAGACTCTTACTGACTAAAATCCACCTGTGTTCCTCCTTTACGTTCTGGGGCCACGGAATCCTGGGTTAAGAAAAAACCCGTGACCCCAGCAGGCATTTGGCGCGAAACACGATGCACCACCGACGCGGCCTTGGTCCTTAGTCGGACGGCGAGCTACCCATTACTCACCGTCCGCAAGCCCGCTCCGCCGCTGTGCCCTCTGCTAATCGGATGGACACGCGTTGGAGCGTCCACACGACAGGCTATTCGCATACGGGCAAAGAGGAGAGAGCTCTTCCTTAGGCACACAGTGCCTAAGGAAGAGTTTTTGCCCGCATCCCAGGGTGCACCGGCCCGGAAAACTGGTCTTCCCCCCGGACGATTCCGAGAGGGAACTCCAGTCCAAGGGCGCACGTGGACTTTTCCTGTCTTAGCACCCCGTGTGGGTTAATTTTCGAGTTGTAGCGAAGTCACTGGTAATATAGCTAGTGTTGTTGGTGTGAGACTGTAATAATGTTGTTGTTGTTTCAGAGGACGCGGGCGCTCGCATAGCGCGGTGATGGCGGTGGCGGGCGCCCCATGAGCCGGCTGCTGTGCTGTCTGTGTGAGCGCCGAGCCGACATGGGCGCCGCGCTCTCGCATCCTCAGGTATACATTACAAACTAGCTGACTCGGCAACTTTATATCTCCTCATTATCAATTATTTTGTGATATTTACTCACCTTTTAATTTTAAACCTTCCCTGAACTTCCAAAAATAATTAAAACCTAAAATTAGCGACTAAAATATAGAGACTTATTTTAGAGACTTTACGAACAGCAATTGATTGCTATACCTAACTAGCAAACCCGGTGAACTCCGTTTCGCCACCAGGTGGCTTCGTTTTTTTCTTTGCTATAAACCTCACGGAGCCCGAGACCTTTCCAACGAATGTAAAACCGTAGAAATCGGTTGCTGCGCTCTGGAGTTATAGCGCCAGGAAGGAAAAGCCGACTTATTTTTATACATATAGTAGAATATAGGGTGAATTTTTCAACTGGGCGTGAATGGCTATATCCCAAAATATTTAAAAACATTGAAAGGACCCTCGAGGCCTGTTGGAGGAGCACTAAAACTGCATTATTTGATTTTAGAAAAATTCATTATCGTTGCCTAAAATCGAAAAAGCTTATTTGGGAAAAAAAATCACACCCTGTATTGATACACCGTTCATATAGTGTCGCTAATAAAGATTAAGTTTTGGTAAGTAATGATATACGGCAGTAATGATATGGTGTTAACTCCTAGGATTCTGGGGCCTGGCAATAGGCATACTAAAGCGCCATTTAGACGGGGAGAGTTTCTCGAACGTTTCCGTTCGATAATGTCTAAGCAATTATCGCAAGCAATAATCTCCATAACATAATCGTATCAAGATGTTTACACACAGGCAAGAACTAAAATCTCGTCTACGATTATATCATACGAGATTCGCATATGACATTATCGTAGGCGATAATATCTATGTTTGTTTACACGGCGATATTATTATAAGAAGATTCTCGCATACGAGAAACTCGACTTGTCTAAACACGATCTCGTATGACATTTTGTCTCGTTCATAAAGCGCCATTTAGACGGGAAGAGTTTCTCGAACGTTTCCGTTCGATAATGTCTAAGCAATAATCGCAAGCAATAATCGCCATAACATAATCGTATCAAACTGTTTACACACAGGCAAGAACTAAAATCTCGTATACGATTATATCATACGAGATTCGCATATGACATTATCGTAGGCGATAATGTCTTTGTTTGTTTACACGGCAAAATTATTGAAGGAAGATTCTCGCATACGAGAAACTCGACTCGTCTAAACACATTCTCGTATGACATTTCTTCTCGTTCATACGATTATCGTACAAATCAGTTTGAACCGTTTTGTTTTGTTATGTCACTCATGTTAGCAACTGTCAATGACAGTTGCTAACATGAGTGACATGAGTGACAGTCTGTCATAAAAACTCGAAATGCGATTATTGCTTTGACGTTCTGTTTAGATGGACACGAGAAATCTTCCTATTCGAGGCGATTATCGCCCAAGTCAACGGGCGATGTTTAGAGGAAGACAATATTTAATATTCCTTCGATTATCGTATGTTCGAGTCGTGAAACTCTCCCCGTCTAAATGGCCCTTAATGCCAGGCCCCAGGACCCCAGGAGTGGGTTATGTCTAGTCGAGGACTACTGTAGACGCATTCCAATTGAGTATTACTAGTTCAGTGAGAGCAGTGGTGGCCCAGTGGTATCGGTCCTGACTTACGAGTTGTAGGTCGTGGGTTCGAACCCCGCCAGGTGCATTACTTTGTGTAATTTATTTCATCACCACTGATCTCGAAACGGTGAAAGAAAACATCGTGAGGAAACCGACATGTCCTAGAACCAAACATTCAAATACATGTGACATCTACCAATCCGTACTGGGCCCGTATGGTTACATATTACAGCCCTCACCTCTCACAGAGAGGAGGCCGGTGTCCCAGCAGTGGGAACAATATAATAGGCTGATGATGATGATGATGAGGTCTTCTTTCTCTCTTGTTAATTCTGATATTTGTGGACAGGAGGGCGAGGCGTGCGACGGCGCCGGCGTGGCGGCCGCGCCTCCCACTATGGCAGATGTTATACGGTGAGTACACTATATCCTGATAGCTAGAGGCAGTCATACTAGCCCCAAAGGTATCTGGGATGGTTTTTTGAAGAAAGGACCTCACAGATTTTAGTGGAGTGGTGTCCAGTCAGTGCAACGTTGTTGGTTATCGTGGGTCTGGACTAATAATATGACGTGATGCCGGATCCACACGCTTGCCTTGTTTGCCAAACAGAAGGTGACGGCGCTATACTAAGAAACGAGATAGAATTATTTGCGTCTTGCTTTCTGGTATAGCGCCGTCTCCTTCTGCTTGGCAAACACGGTAAGCGTGTGGATCCGGCATTACTCTTCATTATTTCAATGTTTTGAAGAGTCTATTTGCCACAGCCTGTAGTAAAATTGACCCTAGGCTTTCCCAACCACCAAAATTGATGTACCATGGAGTGAAAACAACATGATGCATCAATTTTTTTTTTTTTAACTATGTCACAACGCCATCTAGTCCCAAGCTAAGCAGAGCTTGTGTTATGGGTACTAGACAACTGATAAACATACTTATATATTTCTAAATACACACATATTATAGATAAATTACACCCAGACACAGAATAAATGATTGTGCTCAACTGCTCATCACACGTCCTGGGTGGGAATCGAACCCACGACGTCCGGCATAGCAGTCAGGGTCACTAACCACTAGACCAACAGGCCAGTCAGGATAAGTCCAGGCCAAAGAATAATGTTATGGCATATGGTTATGGATAAAATTGAGCAAGCTCCACACACAGACGGTGTGTGGTTTCTGTGCTAGCAGATCACAAAGTTTTAAAAAGTGAGGCAGATAATAAATAAGAATAATGAACTCATAAAATATAGGATTTTTGTCTCAATTTCTTACAGAAAAAAGATTGTTTATAAAGGTTGATAATTACAATGGCGATAAGACCGCCCCATTGTACATTCAATTAAAAGACGTTTGTTTTTCTTCAATAATGAGCTGTACAGATAAATAATCGTATAATACAGGTCTTCGCGTTGTCACACTGGATGGCAACTAGGAAACGAATGGCGCTAGTATAGCTAGTTCCAAGCATCGTCATTGGTTCAAATCTTATAGGTACTTCAAAATATTACTACGTCATTGGTCGGATTAGGACTTGGCTATGTTGGCGCCTGAAAAGCCGTGTGTTCAATCCAACGACGATATAATACTAGACTCCGCATGCACGATCTAAGGAACAAAAATTATTCTGCCAACTCGCTGAGGTACTACGTCAGCAAGGGGGACGGGGTACTGCGTTGTGATTGGCTAACTCAAGGTCTGTTCTGTCGCAACGTATGTTTACGGCTCACAGGATTGGTCGAAATGAGACGAATATAAGGCTTTTTTGCCTAATGTGTTGGCAGACATCGGTCGCCTGTTATTAGGAGTAGTATTATATCGTCGTTGGTTCAATTAGTGCATCCTTCCAGTCCTAACCTACGGAGCCTAAACGTGGAACATGTCTGTCAAGCTGGCCTACCGACTTCATGTCACGCAGCGTGCTATGGAAAGGTCTATGCTTGGGGTCTCATTAAGGGATAAAATCCGGAATGAGGTCTTACGGCATAAGACCAAAGTTACAGATATTGTCCAAATCTGTAGCAAGCTGAAGTGGCAATGGGCTGGTCATGTCTGCCGCAGAACCGACGATAGGTGGAGTAGGAAGGTTCTCGAATGGAGACCGCGTGTAGGTAAGTGTAGGGTGGGACGACCCCCGGCAAGATGGACCGATGACCTGAAGAAGGTGGCTGGATGAAAAAAGCAGGAGACCGTGCGCTGTGGCGCTCCCTGGGAGAGGCTTATGTCCAGCAGTGGACTGAAATTTATTTATTTATTATTGTTTCTGGCCAACCAACAATTGTATATCATCATCATCAGCCTATTAATGTTCCCACGCGGGCCCAGTGCGGATTGGTGGATGTCACATGTCTTCGAATTTTTGGTTCTAGGACATGCCGGTTTCCTCACGATGTTTTCCTTCACCGTTTTGAGAGTACACAATTGTATATACTGATACATTATACATAACAAGAATTCTTATAGCTACGGTTAGTATTACAATTTATTATAGGTTAGCACCTCATGCCCCAATGACAATATTATGCGATACATAAATAAATGTTTAAATTTAAAAGCAGGATTAAAATAATTAAAAACCAAAGAAAAAAAAAAGAAACCAAAAAAAAAAAAGAAATGATGATGATGATGGTATTTGGCGCCATTTACATTGTCTTTGACTGACCTTCCCCATTGAGACACAAAGGAGAATAAACAAAGAGGAAACAATATGACGTTGCCATGGGATAATAACGCTGATGTGTTTCTCGATGTGTTATAGAGAACGGAAGAAGAAGGCGGCGGGCTCCGGGCTCGGCACGCTGCGACGCCGCATCGCGCTCGTGCGGCGACCGCGCGACAACCGCCCCGACAGAGGTATGTACTAGCCAAAAGGCGGCAGAGGGCAAAAAATGGGCACAAACTTCGCGTATTGGGTAAAGAGCGGAAGGGAACGTCAGACTCTTACTGACTAAAATCCACCCGTGTTCCTTCGGATGCCCTTTACGTTCCGGGGCCACGGTATCATGGGTTAAGAAAAAACCTGCGACCCCAGCCGGCATTTGGCGCGAAACACGACGCGCCACCGACCCGGGCTTGGTCCCTGGTCGGACGGCGAGCTACCCATCACTCACCGTCCGCAAGCCCGCTCCGCATGAGCCGTCTGTACGATGTGGATCAGTGGACGCAGTTGTATGAGTTTTCATACAAGGCAAACTAAAATCCGTTAGGTACGATACGTGCGATGCCGACCTGTGGACACACCTTTTAAGTAACCCTCATTATTCTTCTCCAGGTTGCGAGCACGCCCGCTTCATCCGCTCGGTGGTGAGCTCGTGGAGGCTGGCGGAGGTGTTCCTGCTGTGCGAGGAGCTGGAGGCGGGCGCGGCGCTGCGGGACCTGGTGACGCAGGCCGAGCTGGCGCGGGAGCCGGCCGGGGCGCTGCACGCAGACCTCGCGCAGGCCTACAAGGACAGGTCAGTAGCTGGAGGCACCTGGTGACGCAGGCCGAGCTGGCGCACTTATAATTACAATATTAAAAAAAAAAACAAGTGTACACTTACGCGATTTACCGAGCCGGCCGGGGCGCTGCACGCAGACCTCGCGCAGGCCTACAAGGACAGGTCAGTAGCTGGAGGCACCTGGTGACGCAGGCCGAGCTGGCGCGCGAGCCGGCCGGGGCGCTGCACGCAGACCTCGCGCAGGCCTACAAGGACAGGTCAGTAGCTGGAGGCACCTGGTGACGCAGGCCGAGCTGGCGCGCGAGCCGGCCGGGGCGCTGCACGCAGACCTCGCGCAGGCCTACAAGGACAGGTCAGTAGCTGGAGGCACCTGGTGACGCAGGCCGAGCTGGCGCGCGAGCCGGCCGGGGCGCTGCACGCAGACCTCGCGCAGGCCTACAAGGACAGGTCAGTAGCTGGAGGCACCTGGTGACGCAGGCCGAGCTGGCGCGCGAGCCGGCCGGGGCGCTGCACGCAGACCTCGCGCAGGCCTACAAGGACAGGTCAGTAGCTGGAGGCACCTGGTGACGCAGGCCGAGCTGGCGCGCGAGCCGGCCGGGGCGCTGCACGCAGCCGGCCGGGGCGCTGCACGCAGACCTCGCGCAGGCCTACAAGGACAGGTCAGTAGCTGGAGGCACCTGGTGACGCAGGCCGAGCTGGCGCGCGAGCCGGCCGGGGCGCTGCACGCAGACCTCGCGCAGGCCTACAAGGACAGGTCAGTAGCTGGAGGCACCTGGTGACGCAGGCCGAGCTGGCGCGCGAGCCGGCCGGGGCGCTGCACGCAGACCTCGCGCAGGCCTACAAGGACAGGTCAGTAGCTGGAGGCACCTGGTGACGCAGGCCGAGCTGGCGCGCGAGCCGGCCGGGGCGCTGCACGCAGACCTCGCGCAGGCCTACAAGGACAGGTCAGTAGCTGGAGGCACCTGGTGACGCATGCCGAGTTGACGGCACCCGGCAATATATCCTCGATGTTTCTCATACGGGATCCATCATATCCGTACCAGGCGACCATAAATCACGAAGAATGAAGCTTCGTCCTCTACTGTATTAGAACAATTCAGCTTAATCAGGACAAGGTTTCTACAGCATTGAAATATTTAGGGTGCTCCCACATCTATCCGCCGCTTCGAGGATTCCGCCGCGTGCTATCGCATTATGCTTTGTCTCGATTTAGCAAATGGCAGTTCTAAGCGACAGAAAGAGAAAGGGCGACGGAAAAAGCCAATTCCGCGTCGATAGATGTGGGAGCACCCTTATGTGACATCCTTCACGATGCTACAATAATAGTAATAATAGTAATCCACAACTATCACACAACGCCATCTAGTCCCAAGCTAAGCAGAGCTTGTGTTATGGGTACTAGACAACTGATAAACATACTTATATATTTCTAAATACATACATATTACTAGCTGTTGCCAGCGGCTTCACCCGCTGCAACTCGAGACTATAATTTGAGATTTAAACTATCCTATCTCTCAAGTTGGATCGAACTGCACATGGTGTGCGAATTTTATTATAATCGGTTAAGTGGTTTAGGAGTCCATTGAGGACAAACATTGTGACACGAGATTTATATATATTAAGATAGATAAATTACACCCAGACACAGAACAAATGATCGTGCTCATCACACAAACATTTGTCCTGGGTGGGAGTTGAACCCTCCGGCATAGCAGTCAGGGTCACTAACCACTAGACCAACAGGTCAGTCGTAATTCTGTGTTTTTTTTTAACTAACTCTGAGTGCTGGTAACATGGAATTTCTTGCCCATTCTTCTCCATACAACCTACCTTAGCGAATGGGTGTAGAATCAATCCCTTCCCTTCCTATTCCCTTTAAATTTAAATATCGACGTTCAAAAGTGCCTCTTTGATGGCCTAATGTGGACTTGTTGACGCTTCCCGTGACCCAAGAGCTGGCTTTTAATTTGGCCAGAGGCTAAGTATTGCCATTCAAAGAGACAACGCCGCCAGTCTCTTGGGCACATTACCAGCTGACAGCGTTGAGGATGAATTTTTCGATGCTCTTTAATAGTTTAGTTTTATTTTAATTTAGTATTATTATATTTATATTATTATAGTTTAATTATGTTCTTACATGGAACTCATATTCTGACTTGAATGCAAAATGAATTTGGCCTAATTGGAATAAATGATTTGACTTTGACTTTGGTGTCCTCAGATGGTGGTGTGACGTGGAGCTGGTGGGCTCCGGCTGGTCGCTAGCAGCACACCGCGCCATCTTGTGCGCGCGCTGTAGCTACTTCCGGGACCTACTGCAACGATATCCGCCGTGAGTGACTTGATCCATAAAGCCCGGTTTCCACTGCAAGTGGAGCGGACACATTAATGACTCAGCGGGTGAAAAGAATAAAAGTTAGCTCGCTCAGGGAACCTAAAAACTATTTATTGATGGAAATTCAAGTACTTAGTTTGCGCTTGCGAGTTTAACGGAGTCATTAATGGGTCCGTTCCGCTCGCGGTGGAAACCGGGCTTTATATTGGCGATAGCAGGTCTATCCGTGAAGGTTTCGCTATCTGTGAAGTCCAACTACCTAATCTTTTTGGAATTTTCGCTAAGTACAGTATCCGTGAAATCCCACTAGCTTATATAGGGTGACTGGCAATTAGTGTACGATACTTAAGCACGTGATTGTACTCATGATAACAAACAATTTTGAATATAGGAGAAAAGCCGAAATCGTGAAAAAAACATCAGCTGTTCAGTACATTAAGGAAACATGAATGTACTGAACAGCTGATTTTTTTTGTTCCCTTAATAAAAATTGTTGTTTATCATGAGCACAATCACGTGTTTAAGTATTGTACACTAATTACCAGTCACCCTATATATTTGTAATTTTCGATAAGTAAACTAATCAGTGAGGTTTTGCTAAGTAATCTGTTAAGTCCGACGAGGTAATCTAATAGGGTAGTTTCCAGGGTCAAAATAATTACATTCTATTTAGTCCGTATTTTAGATTATAAAAAAATCTTGGACACGTATTTTTTCTTTTTTCGATTAAACAAAAAATAACAAAGATAATAGCCTAATTAAGTTACCTGTGACGTCACTCTGCGCGTAAAATGCCACGCATCGTGACGTCACACGTAACTTTAATAGGCTATATCTTTGTCATTTTTGGTCTAATTTACAAATAAAAAAATATTAAAATATTATTTTTGAATAATCTAAAAGACGGACTAATTACATTTTTTAGGCAACTAGCCTATTGTGACTCTCGCTAAGTATTCTATCTCCTTGAGGGTCTTAAGCTAAGCATGATCCTCCAACCAAAGCTGTATGACCACAGGTCGTGCTGCCGTGTCCCGCTGGAAGGAGCCGGCGCCTCTCTGTCGCGTGACGAGCTGGAGGCGTGCGTGCTGGCGCTGTACGCCGGGACCTCCGTCTGCACGCTGGGGACCCTCTGCGCCGTGTGTGCCAGTAAGTAACAGACAGTCACCTCCGTCATCACGAGCTGGAGGCGTGCGTGCTGGCGCTGTACGCCGGGACCTCCGTCTGCACGCTGGGGACCCTCTGCGCCGTGTGTGCCAGTAAGTAACAGACAGTCACCTCCGTCATCACGAGCTGGAGGCGTGCGTGCTGGCGCTGTACGCCGGGACCTCCGTCTGCACGCTGGGGACCCTCTGCGCCGTGTGTGCCAGTAAGTAACAGACAGTCACCTCCGTCATCACGAGCTGGAGGCGTGCGTGCTGGCGCTGTACGCCGGGACCTCCGTCTGCACGCTGGGGACCCTCTGCGCCGTGTGTGCCAGTAAGTAACAGACAGTCACCTCCGTCATCACGAGCTGGAGGCGTGCGTGCTGGCGCTGTACGCCGGGACCTCCGTCTGCACGCTGGGGACCCTCTGCGCCGTGTGTGCCAGTAAGTAACAGACAGTCACCTCCGTCATCACGAGCTGGAGGCGTGCGTGCTGGCGCTGTACGCCGGGACCTCCGTCTGCACGCTGGGGACCCTCTGCGCCGTGTGTGCCAGTAAGTAACAGACAGTCACCTCCGTCATCACGAGCTGGAGGCGTGCGTGCTGGCGCTGTACGCCGGGACCTCCGTCTGCACGCTGGGGACCCTCTGCGCCGTGTGTGCCAGTAAGTAACAGACAGTCACCTCCGTCATCACGAGCTGGAGGCGTGCGTGCTGGCGCTGTACGCCGGGACCTCCGTCTGCACGCTGGGGACCCTCTGCGCCGTGTGTGCCAGTAAGTAACAGACAGTCACCTCCGTCATCACGAGCTGGAGGCGTGCGTGCTGGCGCTGTACGCCGGGACCTCCGTCTGCACGCTGGGGACCCTCTGCGCCGTGTGTGCCAGTAAGTAACAGACAGTCACCTCCGTCATCACGAGCTGGAGGCGTGCGTGCTGGCGCTGTACGCCGGGACCTCCGTCTGCACGCTGGGGACCCTCTGCGCCGTGTGTGCCAGTAAGTAACAGACAGTCACCTCCGTCATCACGAGCTGGAGGCGTGCGTGCTGGCGCTGTACGCCGGGACCTCCGTCTGCACGCTGGGGACCCTCTGCGCCGTGTGTGCCAGTAAGTAACAGACAGTCACCTCCGTCATCACGAGCTGGAGGCGTGCGTGCTGGCGCTGTACGCCGGGACCTCCGTCTGCACGCTGGGGACCCTCTGCGCCGTGTGTGCCAGTAAGTAACAGACAGTCACCTCCGTCATCACGAGCTGGAGGCGTGCGTGCTGGCGCTGTACGCCGGGACCTCCGTCTGCACGCTGGGGACCCTCTGCGCCGTGTGTGCCAGTAAGTAACAGACAGTCACCTCCGTCATCACGAGCTGGAGGCGTGCGTGCTGGCGCTGTACGCCGGGACCTCCGTCTGCACGCTGGGGACCCTCTGCGCCGTGTGTGCCAGTAAGTAACAGACAGTCACCTCCGTCATCACGAGCTGGAGGCGTGCGTGCTGGCGCTGTACGCCGGGACCTCCGTCTGCACGCTGGGGACCCTCTGCGCCGTGTGTGCCAGTAAGTAACAGACAGTCACCTCCGTCATCACGAGCTGGAGGCGTGCGTGCTGGCGCTGTACGCCGGGACCTCCGTCTGCACGCTGGGGACCCTCTGCGCCGTGTGTGCCAGTAAGTAACAGACAGTCACCTCCGTCATCACGAGCTGGAGGCGTGCGTGCTGGCGCTGTACGCCGGGACCTCCGTCTGCACGCTGGGGACCCTCTGCGCCGTGTGTGCCAGTAAGTAACAGACAGTCACCTCCGTCATCACGAGCTGGAGGCGTGCGTGCTGGCGCTGTACGCCGGGACCTCCGTCTGCACGCTGGGGACCCTCTGCGCCGTGTGTGCCAGTAAGTAACAGACAGTCACCTCCGTCATCACGAGCTGGAGGCGTGCGTGCTGGCGCTGTACGCCGGGACCTCCGTCTGCACGCTGGGGACCCTCTGCGCCGTGTGTGCCAGTAAGTAACAGACAGTCACCTCCGTCATCACGAGCTGGAGGCGTGCGTGCTGGCGCTGTACGCCGGGACCTCCGTCTGCACGCTGGGGACCCTCTGCGCCGTGTGTGCCAGTAAGTAACAGACAGTCACCTCCGTCATCACGAGCTGGAGGCGTGCGTGCTGGCGCTGTACGCCGGGACCTCCGTCTGCACGCTGGGGACCCTCTGCGCCGTGTGTGCCAGTAAGTAACAGACAGTCACCTCCGTCATCACGAGCTGGAGGCGTGCGTGCTGGCGCTGTACGCCGGGACCTCCGTCTGCACGCTGGGGACCCTCTGCGCCGTGTGTGCCAGTAAGTAACAGACAGTCACCTCCGTCATCACGAGCTGGAGGCGTGCGTGCTGGCGCTGTACGCCGGGACCTCCGTCTGCACGCTGGGGACCCTCTGCGCCGTGTGTGCCAGTAAGTAACAGACAGTCACCTCCGTCATCACGAGCTGGAGGCGTGCGTGCTGGCGCTGTACGCCGGGACCTCCGTCTGCACGCTGGGGACCCTCTGCGCCGTGTGTGCCAGTAAGTAACAGACAGTCACCTCCGTCATCACGAGCTGGAGGCGTGCGTGCTGGCGCTGTACGCCGGGACCTCCGTCTGCACGCTGGGGACCCTCTGCGCCGTGTGTGCCAGTAAGTAACAGACAGTCACCTCCGTCATCACGAGCTGGAGGCGTGCGTGCTGGCGCTGTACGCCGGGACCTCCGTCTGCACGCTGGGGACCCTCTGCGCCGTGTGTGCCAGTAAGTAACAGACAGTCACCTCCGTCATCACGAGCTGGAGGCGTGCGTGCTGGCGCTGTACGCCGGGACCTCCGTCTGCACGCTGGGGACCCTCTGCGCCGTGTGTGCCAGTAAGTAACAGACAGTCACCTCCGTCATCACGAGCTGGAGGCGTGCGTGCTGGCGCTGTACGCCGGGACCTCCGTCTGCACGCTGGGGACCCTCTGCGCCGTGTGTGCCAGTAAGTAACAGACAGTCACCTCCGTCATCACGAGCTGGAGGCGTGCGTGCTGGCGCTGTACGCCGGGACCTCCGTCTGCACGCTGGGGACCCTCTGCGCCGTGTGTGCCAGTAAGTAACAGACAGTCACCTCCGTCATCACGAGCTGGAGGCGTGCGTGCTGGCGCTGTACGCCGGGACCTCCGTCTGCACGCTGGGGACCCTCTGCGCCGTGTGTGCCAGTAAGTAACAGACAGTCACCTCCGTCATCACGAGCTGGAGGCGTGCGTGCTGGCGCTGTACGCCGGGACCTCCGTCTGCACGCTGGGGACCCTCTGCGCCGTGTGTGCCAGTAAGTAACAGACAGTCACCTCCGTCATCACGAGCTGGAGGCGTGCGTGCTGGCGCTGTACGCCGGGACCTCCGTCTGCACGCTGGGGACCCTCTGCGCCGTGTGTGCCAGTAAGTAACAGACAGTCACCTCCGTCATCACGAGCTGGAGGCGTGCGTGCTGGCGCTGTACGCCGGGACCTCCGTCTGCACGCTGGGGACCCTCTGCGCCGTGTGTGCCAGTAAGTAACAGACAGTCACCTCCGTCATCACGAGCTGGAGGCGTGCGTGCTGGCGCTGTACGCCGGGACCTCCGTCTGCACGCTGGGGACCCTCTGCGCCGTGTGTGCCAGTAAGTAACAGACAGTCACCTCCGTCATCACGAGCTGGAGGCGTGCGTGCTGGCGCTGTACGCCGGGACCTCCGTCTGCACGCTGGGGACCCTCTGCGCCGTGTGTGCCAGTAAGTAACAGACAGGTAGACCGTCACCTCCCTGGGCAAAGGCCTTGATTTCCAGGTTTCACGATCCAGGGCAAAAGTGGACCTTTGTGATCATTGGTTTTCGCCATCTTCTACAAGGTCTGCCGCGACGCCTTCTGGCTGTGTCAGGTTTCCACACAGTGCCGGATTAGCCATATAGCAGGAGGCAGCAAATGCTACGGGCCCCGCGCCTTGGGGGGCCCCGCGCCTGTGCCCAAAAACCTTGAACATAAACCTAGGCTATTCTTAAAGTGAGCGATTGGCTACACTGTCACTACTAACGCCTCGTTTCTGTCGTCTCCTCAAGATAATACAGGATACGCTTTGTATAAATTATTATGTACATGGCTATATCGAAGCAATGCAATCCACATTGAGGCATTTCGTATTGAGAGTTTTGCCCCAAAGCCTCCAGCGGCCGCCCTCAGGCTACTCCTGCCCAATCTCAGTTGGCCAAACGCCTCATGCAAGGAGGCTATACGCCGGCGTCGTGCGGTCCATGGCCCTCTACGGGGCCCCCGGGGCCCTGATTAGCATCCGGACGCGACCACTAAAGCTGGTCGCATGCCAGGGGGTCATGGCTATCCGGATGATCCGGGGATATCGCATGATTGCGTCTATGAGTGGCGCGTGGAGGGGCAGCGCCGGAGCACGGCCGGAGTGTATCCCCGCTGCTTCGAGAACTTAAGGCACGCCGAGAAGGCGCAAGGCTCAAGGGCGATCTCAGGGCAGTATGGAGGGAATGACTGTCACAACCCAGGTCCGCAGGTCCGATCGCGGTGGTAAGAGGAGTGATTGGATAGGCGTCACGGCGTCCTTACCTACCGCATGAAGTTTCGGGAGTTTGTTAATTGGTAACACAGGTACCGCTGTATCTGATAAGGGGGAGGAAACGCCTGGGTGTCACCACTGCGAGGATCGCCCAGAGGACACGGTGGAGCATACAGTGCAGGACTGCCCTGCCTGGAAAGCACCGCCGTGTCCTCACGGTGGCGATAGGCAGAGACATCTCGCGCCCGGCATTGGCCGAGGCCATGCTTCGGGGCGAGATGGAGTGGGAAGCGGTAGCTTAACTCAATCCTTCTTCTGCGAAGCAGTCATGCTCGCGAAGTAGGAGGCGAGCCGCATGAAGGAGAGGACAGCATCCTCCCTTCACCCCAGCTGCAGTGACAAACGTCGGCAGACGATCTCCGGCCAACGTAGGCCCAGGCACGTGGGTGGCCAGTTATGGGCGACTCGCTGTCCGACCATGGACCAGGGATCGACGGGCGTGTTGTGTTCCACGCGCGCCTAAAAGAGTGTCAGCATGATGACGGGTCTCCCCTCTAGGGGGGCAAAGCCTGCGGGGGTCGCGAGACTTATCTCATTACCGTGACCCCGGAACGTAGAGGACTATCGAAGAACACCGTGGATTTACGGTTAAAAAATTGTAATCTAGGGCCCCATGGTTACATTTGCTACGGGCCTCGCACCGGCTTAATCCGGCACTGTTTCCACATAGTTGTTTTTGGGCCACAGCTCGTTGGACATGCGACTGACGTGGCCGGACATTTCAGTGCAGCGGCCTTTTGACCAACAACGTCAGTAAAATCGGCTCACCTCTACATAATTATGCTAAAGGCAGATTTACATTGAGTCAGTAACTGACGAGTCAGTGCTGACCTGACACTGCCATAGTGTAAATTGATTTCAAGTCAGTACAGTACTGTCGCGTCAGTACTGACTTCAATATTCGCGCTTCAATATTTTCGGCGTCAGTTCGCTCTCCCGCCACCTGCGCCAGTGCTACTGTCGCCGTGTAAATATGCCCAAGTCAGTCGCTGCCGCTCTGTTGTATGGTGACCATTTTTCGGCGCCAGCACTGACGACAGCCACTGACTCAATGTAAATCTGCCTTAACAGTAATGTTTCTCGTTACAGAGTGGGACCGCGGTGTGAACGCTGACGGAGACTTGGACATCATCAACGTGGACAATAATGGCAGTGAGTGCTCTCAGAACTGTTATTTTTTTATTGTTGGAACTAGCCATCTTATTTGTTTAGTTTTGGCATTAACATGCTTGTAATATTTTTGATAAAATTCGTAACATGGAATATTATTCTATTCAATGATTGCAAAAGAAAGGATACGACCATCAGAACATTTTGCTTAAACCTTCTTCATACAAGCAAAAAGTAGCGCCATCTATGATAACTCAGAAGAACTATGTTCTCCCTACTACTTCGATAACCAGAGTTGACTAAGGCCCAGACAGGGGAGAGATGTGGACATCTGATTGGTTATTCAAACACATCTCTCCTCTCCGCTTTGGTGGAATCCGGGCCTAAATTCCTTTAGTTACGAAGAAATTAAAGATATCATACAGAACACACTTATCTAAAAACACTTACGCATATAAACAATTTGTTCACATTATACACGCCGCACCCACACACCCCAATAACAAATATCTCACGCACATGCCTGCCAGACACCGACACAAACACACACACATACACGAACTCACAAACATACTCTACACCCTGTGCGTCCTCTTACTGATTAATTAATAAATGTTAATTAGTCCTAAATTAATCCCTTTACTTTTTCACACACATCTGTAGAACTAATGTAAAATGGAAGAGCGGAACCACCTAATACAAGCACATCTTTGCTTAAAAGGTGACTCTAAACCTTAATAAAACTAAAAATAGTTTTATCCTCATGTGAAGAAATAAACATTTTTTTTTTTGGCGGAGCTGACAGCTGGGGCCAAATAACTGGTGCCATTTTTGTTGTTTGATTGGACCTGTCTTTACGATATAAGTCAATGATTCTATTTCTCTGGCAATAGGGTAGATAGAAATACAGCTTGGCAAAAAACAGTAGAAAACCGGAAGTCGCCACTGTGCTCTCGCTATCAGCACTTTGAATGATTTTATTTTATTATTTTTCACTTATTACGTTAGTTTATGGCAATTTAACAAACCTGCGTTCTTCGTTTAAATCAAATATTTTAAACGTTGTCAACAAACAAAAAGATTAGTTCCGTTTCTATCCGTTCTGGCCAAGCTGTAAAAATTCAAGTAACATTTGACATCCCCTGTGTCCCCAGCGTGTCGCAGTAGTTCAGTGTGCGGCTGCGGTCGGTCTCGTGTGGACGCGGCGACGTTACGGCGACTGGGTGCGCTGCTCGGATTCTCACTGGACTCGCTGCACCACGATATGAGATACCTACTTGATTCCGGTAAGAACCCACATCCAGCAACTTTTCATCAACAATATCTGTTTTTCCTGTATTTTTGCGGAAATAATTATACAGTGTGAGACTGACCATGTCTTCTCCACAGGTGAGATGTCGGACGCGCGCCTGGTGTTCCGGCTGGAGGGCGGCTGCGGGCTGGCCTACGGGTTCCGCACCGCGCTGGAGCTGCCCTGCCACCGCCTCGTGCTGGCTGCACGCTCCAGGTTCTTCAGGTGAGATGTCGGACCCTGGTGTTCCGGCTGGAGGGCGGCTGCGGGCTGGCCTACGGGTTCCGCACCGCGCTGGAGCTGCCCTGCCACCGCCTCGTGCTGGCTGCACGCTCCAGGTTCTTCAGGTGAGATGTCGGACCCTGGTGTTCCGGCTGGAGGGCGGCTGCGGGCTGGCCTACGGGTTCCGCACCGCGCTGGAGCTGCCCTGCCACCGCCTCGTGCTGGCTGCACGCTCCAGGTTCTTCAGGTGAGATGTCGGACCCTGGTGTTCCGGCTGGAGGGCGGCTGCGGGCTGGCCTACGGGTTCCGCACCGCGCTGGAGCTGCCCTGCCACCGCCTCGTGCTGGCTGCACGCTCCAGGTTCTTCAGGTCAGACCTCATGGAGATGCCCTCAGATACCTGATCATCCAACTTTCTGATAGCCTATTGTTCATAACATAAATTGTAAATTTTGAAGGTCTGTAAAGCCCCTCGCCTACAGCGACTTTGTAGCGATGCAGTAGCGATGGTGTCGTGGTCGAAACCATAGTGTGGCGAGGGCAAACAGAAAGTGACCGTCCCTTTCTGTTTGCCCTCGCCACACTACGATTTTCAGTCAATACAAACACAGTTCTCAACTTATTCGGCCCTCTCTACCCTCAGTCCTCACCACGCTGTCGTCCGACACGGTCGCGTGTTTCTTGCATCGATACATTCGCGATACTATCGTTAGAAGCTTGTTATGACCACTTGTGCGACTAACGCACGATAGTGGCGATTATCGCGCGTTTACGAGATATGCGACAGCATCGCTTCGAAAAGAAGCCGTGGCTGAGGGGCCAAACCTAATTCCTGATATCTCTATTGTTCTGTACATGATAGTAATCTGTGATCTGTTCTCCAGGAGTGTGATGTCTCGACGCTCTCCGTCTCCGGGAGGCTCCAACGCGGCAGGCGCCTGGTGTGTGGACGAGAAGGTGCTGCCACGACGGTTCGCTCGAGCGCTGCTGCATGCTGCATATACTGACATGGTGAGTGACACACTGCCCACTGCTGGGACACTGCAGGCGCCTGGTGTGTGGACGAGAAGGTGCTGCCACGACGGTTCGCTCGAGCGCTGCTGCATGCTGCATATACTGACATGGTGAGTGACACACTGCCCACTGCTGGGACACTGCAGGCGCCTGGTGTGTGGACGAGAAGGTGCTGCCACGACGGTTCGCTCGAGCGCTGCTGCATGCTGCATATACTGACATGGTGAGTGACACACTGCCCACTGCTGGGACACTGCAGGCGCCTGGTGTGTGGACGAGAAGGTGCTGCCACGACGGTTCGCTCGAGCGCTGCTGCATGCTGCATATACT
Organism: Agrotis segetum; assembly: GCA_036375495.1. Classification (NCBI taxonomy): domain Eukaryota; kingdom Metazoa; phylum Arthropoda; class Insecta; order Lepidoptera; family Noctuidae; genus Agrotis; species Agrotis segetum. The sequence goes on from JAQSVV010000397.1 coordinate 932,973, forward strand.
GACATGGTGAGTGACACACTGCCCACTGCTGGGACACTGCAGGCGCCTGGTGTGTGGACGAGAAGGTGCTGCCACGACGGTTCGCTCGAGCGCTGCTGCATGCTGCATATACTGACATGGTGAGTGACACACTGCCCACTGCTGGGACACTGCAGGCGCCTGGTGTGTGGACGAGAAGGTGCTGCCACGACGGTTCGCTCGAGCGCTGCTGCATGCTGCATATACTGACATGGTGAGTGACACACTGCCCACTGCTGGGACACTGCAGGCGCCTGGTGTGTGGACGAGAAGGTGCTGCCACGACGGTTCGCTCGAGCGCTGCTGCATGCTGCATATACTGACATGGTGAGTGACACACTGCCCACTGCTGGGACACTGCAGGCGCCTGGTGTGTGGACGAGAAGGTGCTGCCACGACGGTTCGCTCGAGCGCTGCTGCATGCTGCATATACTGACATGGTGAGTGACACACTGCCCACTGCTGGGACACTGCAGGCGCCTGGTGTGTGGACGAGAAGGTGCTGCCACGACGGTTCGCTCGAGCGCTGCTGCATGCTGCATATACTGACATGGTGAGTGACACACTGCCCACTGCTGGGACACTGCAGGCGCCTGGTGTGTGGACGAGAAGGTGCTGCCACGACGGTTCGCTCGAGCGCTGCTGCATGCTGCATATACTGACATGGTGAGTGACACACTGCCCACTGCTGGGACACTGCAGGCGCCTGGTGTGTGGACGAGAAGGTGCTGCCACGACGGTTCGCTCGAGCGCTGCTGCATGCTGCATATACTGACATGGTGAGTGACACACTGCCCACTGCTGGGACACTGCAGGCGCCTGGTGTGTGGACGAGAAGGTGCTGCCACGACGGTTCGCTCGAGCGCTGCTGCATGCTGCATATACTGACATGGTGAGTGACACACTGCCCACTGCTGGGACACTGCAGGCGCCTGGTGTGTGGACGAGAAGGTGCTGCCACGACGGTTCGCTCGAGCGCTGCTGCATGCTGCATATACTGACATGGTGAGTGACACACTGCCCACTGCTGGGACACTGCAGGCGCCTGGTGTGTGGACGAGAAGGTGCTGCCACGACGGTTCGCTCGAGCGCTGCTGCATGCTGCATATACTGACATGGTGAGTGACACACTGCCCACTGCTGGGACACTGCAGGCGCCTGGTGTGTGGACGAGAAGGTGCTGCCACGACGGTTCGCTCGAGCGCTGCTGCATGCTGCATATACTGACATGGTGAGTGACACACTGCCCACTGCTGGGACACTGCAGGCGCCTGGTGTGTGGACGAGAAGGTGCTGCCACGACGGTTCGCTCGAGCGCTGCTGCATGCTGCATATACTGACATGGTGAGTGACACACTGCCCACTGCTGGGACACTGCAGGCGCCTGGTGTGTGGACGAGAAGGTGCTGTCACTAGTTGCAGTTGTACCAGCTAGTTAAAGATCATTAATTGGTGTTTAATCTCATATCCAGCTACATGACGAGATTGTCTATTTGGCCTCCAGAAGTGTTTGTATATGAATGATAGTTGATAGACGTGTGTTGAGCCCCTGGCTGGAGGCGTTAGAGTCATCTTTGGCAACCACAGGAAAGTCTGGTTACAGGCTGACCTGCGAGATGCCAATATTAAAAAAAAAAAACTTGGGAGGTGTCAAGGGACACCCGGATGGAACGAAGTTACTGTATACACTCAATGAAAATAATCGTCGCGACTCCACTCCACTCTACTCCGCTCTGCTCCTCCCTCTCGCAACGCACGATAAGAAACTTCGTTCCAAAAAGTGTCGTGACAACTTTTAAGATTTTTCTCTGTCCAGCCCCCTTTCAAAACGGGCGATAAATAACTTCATTCCATAAAAACCCGGCCAAGTGCGTGTCGGGCCACGCACAGTGTAGGGTTCCGTAGTTGCCCATCAAAATACTTATGCGAACTAACTAAACTGATTCGCTGAATTTAATTTTAAAAAGAAGAATTTTCAAAATCGGTCCAGGAGTCTTTGAGAAATCGGGGAAAATACATAAGAAAAAAGATTACAAGGAATTTAGAACCTCCTCCTTTTTTGAATTTAGTTAAAAATAGTTGACGATAAAAACCTACCTATCCCCAAAAAACATACCTATAAAAGCTGTAAAAATAAAGTTGACAAACTTACATTTGCAGTTGTGTCCGATACATTTTGTTTAAGAAAATAAGATATCAAGTACATTTTATAAGTTGGTCGACTATTACTCGTAAAGTTGTAAAGCCTACTTAGTCATGATAATTTTCTTTTAAACTTCGTTATATGTAGTACTATTGTGAATTTTTTCATACCCCCAAACATAACCGTTTAGCTGGTAGAGGGGGGGGGACACTCGAATCGAGCAAAATTTAGCACTTTAAAGCTTAATATTTCACAAACGAATTTTTTTATCAAAAAATTGTTAATGGAAACTATCATTATTTTTTGAAGGCCTATTTAATGATACCCCACACTAAGGGGTACGCGAGAAAAAAAAAATCCTGACTTTACGTGTAAGTACTGGAGGTACCCTAAAAAAAAATATTTTACGAGATTTTATTTTACCACTTTTTCGGCACAACAAATCCGTATATTTACACCAAATTACAGCTCTCTAGTACTGTGCGTCTCTGAGCTAAACTGCGGACAGACGGACGGACGGACGGACGGACGGACGGACATGGCGAAACTATAAGGGTTCCTTGTTGACTACGGAACCCTAAAAAAAGAACGTGTGTGGAGGCCACTACCCTCACCCCAGCAGCCACCACCAGCAGCTTGCCGCGACAGTCCCCGAGGTGTGCGGACACAGCGGTACACTCACCGTCGTCGTCGACCGAGCGAGGCCCCCACACCACGACACTCAGCTGTCAGCGTCTACAAGCACGGACAAGCTTACGCATTTCTTTGTTCATATAAGATTTTTGTTTCTTCTTAAGCAATAAACAACAATGTGATTCGTCTAAAAAACAAAGATTTATTTATTAAATACAATTAGTTTTACAAACACAATCAGAAGTTCAGAACCAACAAAATGCTTAGGTTATCTACTTACCTAAAAAACAAAGAGAATCAACAATTAAATGTTCATGCTTTCCATTCTTTTATATTAATCGTACAAACAGGACCTTTAGCAATGTCCTTCGTAAGTATTTAAAATGAATTAAATTATTTAACAAAATTTAGTTTCTATCTTAGGGCACAAGAATGACAAATGTCAGTGTCAAAGCTTTCATTCATATTTACATTTTTCATTATAAATGTATTTTATATTTGTTAATTTTGAATTCAAGTTTATACTCTTGTATACTCTCCACGCACTATCGTCGCCACTACATTATTGTACATTATTCGCAGGTGGACCTGTCTCTGATCGGACGCAGCTCCACGTCGCCGTCCTCCACCACCAGCAGCGGCACTGGGACCAATGTGAGGGCACTTACTACTTTTATATAATACTTTCCATTTGGACAATACGTAATAGTGCCAATTTTATTATCTTTTCTCGACGTTTTATAAGTGCCCACTGAGGTCCATGTAAAATAAAAATATTTTGATTTTGAATATCGATGATTTTTGAGTAGAAAAATTTAAGTGCGAGTGGGATTTGAACCACAAAAATGCGATAATATATTAAATATTATGAAAAGTATCTAGTTTTAATTCCGTGACGAAAATCCAGGCTTGTGTTATGATGTGCATATGCATGAAAGCAGGTAGGTGGGTCCATTGCTGCATGTGCATAAGCATGATTACATAGGCTGAGATTGCATTCCTATCTCAGCCTATGTAATCATGCTTATGCACATGCAGCAATGGACCCACCTACCTGCTTTCATGCATATGCACATCATAACACAAGCCTGGATTTTCGTCACGGAATTAAAACTAGATACTTTTCATAAAATTTAATGTCATGGATTTCCGCAAAGTAACGCCTGATTCTATAATTTATGCGATTATATTAGCTTAATAAAAAAAATATTCTCTTTCGGGACAAGATTTCAAGCTTTGTGGACCTATCGGTTAACACTCAGAATTCATATTCTAACTCAGTTCAAATCATAAACCGTTTTATTTGGCAGTTGTTTCTACTACGATCATAAATCGTTGCGAAAAAATAGTCAGTCTGTGATCAACAGAAAGAAATGTACTTCAATACGTGTATAAATTGTTTGCGGTTTCATTTCGCAATTAAAAAAATCTAAACTATTAAATATTGTAGTGCGCGCATAACCTAAGACTTGGAAAGGCACATTTGATTGATTAATTAATGAAAAAGAAAAGGATCAAGATTGCGAATGAGATTGATCCAACATTTGTTTATTAACATATCTTTTTCCCATGTTTTTCTCCTGTATCTTGTGTGAATTAACTATATTTTTTTTACGTTTATTTTGATATATTTTTTATAAGACAGCGTTTTCTCTCTCTCTCTCTCTCTCTTCTCTCACCGTCCTTGTCTAACGATGTCCGTTGTCCAGTCGTGGTCGGGCGTGACCCGCAGCGGCACACGTCCGGTGACGGCCGCCATGTTGGACGACGCCTTCCAGCTCTACGAGATAGCCAGGTGAATATAACTACTAAATTATTATTTTTTTGCCTTGATAAAATCATCAAATGAGTCTTCCCACCCCAGGCAGGGCGGGAGGAACTGTCAGATTGTACTGACTAAAATCCACGGTGTCCTTCAATAGCCCTTTATGTTCCGGGGTCAGGGTAAGGAAATCATCCCGCGACCGCGGCAGGCTTTGGCCCTCTGAGAGGCCTTGTCATTATGCTGACGCTCTTTGAGGCGCGCGTGGGACACATCGCGCCGTCGACCCGGGCATGGTCCATGGCCGGGCAGCGAGTTGCCCTTTACTCGCTGCCCGCATGCCCATAACTACTATAATAATAATATTCCACAACTATCACACAACGCCATCTAGTCCCAAGCTAAGCAAAGCTTGTGTTATGGGTACTAGACAACTGATAAACATACTTATATATTTCTAAATACATACATACTATAGACAAATTACACCCAGACACAGAACAAATGATCGTGCTCAACATACAAACATTTGTCCTGGGTGGGAATCGAACCCACGACCCCCGGCATAATAGTCAGGGTTACAAACGATTAGACTAATAGGCCAGTCCGAATGAACTCCGGAACGTAAAGGGCTATTGAAGGACACTGTGGTTTTTAGTCAGTACAAGTCTGACAGTCCCTCCAGCCCTGCCCTGGGGGGGAGGACTCATTTTGATGATTTTACCGCGTTAGGGTGCTCACACATCTATCGATGTGGTATCGGCTTTTTGCGTCGCTCTTTCTCTTTCTATCGCTTAGAACTGCCATTTACTAGATCTGATGGCAGTTCTAAGCGACAGAAAGAGAAAGGGCGACAGAAAAATCGGATTCCGCGTCGATAGATGTGGGAGCACCCTTAAAGAAAACAGTGTGGTCTGTTCCATTTAGTTAAAGCTATGTTCGGTCAGGTTCCTGGAGATGCCGATCGTGGTGCAGGGCTGCGAGGACGCCATCGTGGAGGCGCTGTGTCCCGACAGCCTGCCGCACGTGCTGCGCTGGGCCGCGCAGCCGCACGCCAGCCACTGGGTGCACAGGTGAGGGACGACATTACACCGGCAAATAGATTAATTGTTTAATAAACTGAGCTGTCAATTGAATTTGACAGCTAATATTGATAGAAACTTATGACTCCGTTCAGCGAACCCTCGCTAGTTAAATATTTATTCTGCGAAAATACGCCGGCTGATTTAAACACAGCCTGTGAGTGTTACGCCGTAGCAGTGAAAGAGCTACTCTGTGAATGCTACGCCGTAGCAGTGAAATATACATCTCGTAGCAAAGATTCAGCTGCTTTGTAGCTGTATGTGCTACGCCGTAGCAGTGTAAAATACATCATAGCAAAGAATATGAGCGGCTCTGTAGTTGTGTGTGCTACGCCGTAGCAGTAGGAGTGACGTCCGTCGTAGCTAAGAATGAGCTGCTGTGTGTGCTACGCCGTAGCAACTAGTAAGGAATGAGCTACTTTGTAGAGATGTGTAGGTAGTCCGTGCTGCGGTATGTAATAAACTTACTGAGCAACTCTGTCACCTCCTTAGACAAGCGATGCGCTACCTCCGCGACGAGTTCCCCAGCATCATGTCGTCCAGCAGCTGCGGCCGCATCCCGCTGCACGCGCTGTCGGAGGCGCTGGCCTCGCCCTTCCTGCAGGCCAGCGAGCCGCAGGCGCTGCGGGCGCTGCTGCGCTGGGCCGCGGCCGCCAGGGCTGACCAGCCGCCCAGGGGTGAGTGCAGAACATCATGTGGAGGCGCTGGCCTCGCCCGCGCCTGCAGGCCAGCGAGCCGCAGGCGCTGCGGGCGCTGCTGCGCTGGGCCGCGGCCGCCAGGGCTGACCAGCCGCCCAGGGGTGAGTGCAGAACATCATGTGGAGGCGCTGGCCTCGCCCTTCCTGCAGGCCAGCGAGCCGCAGGCGCTGCGGGCGCTGCTGCGCTGGGCCGCGGCCGCCAGGGCTGACCAGCCGCCCAGGGGTGAGTGCAGAACATCATGTGGAGGCGCTGGCCTCGCCCGCGCCTGCAGGCCAGCGAGCCGCAGGCGCTGCGGGCGCTGCTGCGCTGGGCCGCGGCCGCCAGGGCTGACCAGCCGCCCAGGGGTGAGTGCAGAACATCATGTGGAGGCGCTGGCCTCGCCCGCGCCTGCAGGCCAGCGAGCCGCAGGCGCTGCGGGCGCTGCTGCGCTGGGCCGCGGCCGCCAGGGCTGACCAGCCGCCCAGGGGTGAGTGCAGAACATCATGTGGAGGCGCTGGCCTCGCCCGCGCCTGCAGGCCAGCGAGCCGCAGGCGCTGCGGGCGCTGCTGCGCTGGGCCGCGGCCGCCAGGGCTGACCAGCCGCCCAGGGGTGAGTGCAGAACATCATGTGGAGGCGCTGGCCTCGCCCTTCCTGCAGGCCAGCGAGCCGCAGGCGCTGCGGGCGCTGCTGCGCTGGGCCGCGGCCGCCAGGGCTGACCAGCCGCCCAGGGGTGAGTGCAGAACATCATGTGGAGGCGCTGGCCTCGCCCGCGCCTGCAGGCCAGCGAGCCGCAGGCGCTGCGGGCGCTGCTGCGCTGGGCCGCGGCCGCCAGGGCTGACCAGCCGCCCAGGGGTGAGTGCAGAACATCATGTGGAGGCGCTGGCCTCGCCCGCGCCTGCAGGCCAGCGAGCCGCAGGCGCTGCGGGCGCTGCTGCGCTGGGCCGCGGCCGCCAGGGCTGACCAGCCGCCCAGGGGTGAGTGCAGAACATCATGTGGAGGCGCTGGCCTCGCCCGCGCCTGCAGGCCAGCGAGCCGCAGGCGCTGCGGGCGCTGCTGCGCTGGGCCGCGGCCGCCAGGGCTGACCAGCCGCCCAGGGGTGAGTGCAGAACATCATGTGGAGGCGCTGGCCTCGCCCGCGCCTGCAGGCCAGCGAGCCGCAGGCGCTGCGGGCGCTGCTGCGCTGGGCCGCGGCCGCCAGGGCTGACCAGCCGCCCAGGGGTGAGTGCAGAACATCATGTGGAGGCGCTGGCCTCGCCCGCGCCTGCAGGCCAGCGAGCCGCAGGCGCTGCGGGCGCTGCTGCGCTGGGCCGCGGCCGCCAGGGCTGACCAGCCGCCCAGGGGTGAGTGCAGAACATCATGTGGAGGCGCTGGCCTCGCCCGCGCCTGCAGGCCAGCGAGCCGCAGGCGCTGCGGGCGCAGCGCAGCGCAGCAGCCACGTGTTATTGACACAGCTCCACTCCGCAACGCAATTTTAATGGTTGTTCGAGGCACATCTAGTTCGATCCGTCACCAAGTTCCAGTGGCAGTCACCGATGTAGACCTTCAGGTCTCTCCATCAAGTCCGGAGGTAAGATCTCATCATTATAACAAAACGAGCCCAAACTCGGCACATCTAGTTCGATCCGTCGTCCAGTTCATGATGAACATTATGTTGCCTCTCTTTCCAGAGTCCAACATCGTCTGGTCTCGCGCCCAGTCGGTCGGTCGCCGCGGATGTCGGCGGCGTGACGCAGGAGATGCGGCGTTGCGTGACGCACTGGCACCACTCGCGCCGCTACTGAGGCTAGAGCATCTACCGCCTGATCATGATCTGTTGCAGCAGGTGGGTTGTCCAGCGCTGGCCTTAGTTTTATTGGGCTGTAGAAGCCCGTTGACCAGCTTAGAATTGTTTCCCACTGCTGGAAAATTTTAGCCCACGCTTGGTAATTTTTCCAACTCTGATTTTTGCGTTATTAAGGTGAAATGCAACATGGCCCACTGCTGGCCTTAAGTCAATTATGTAACATTGCTGTTGTAAAGGTCACGTAACGCACTATTTCCGTACGCACTATAACTGCCTAGAGCATCTACCGTCTGACCACGATCTATTGTAGCTGGTAGGTTGTCCAACACTGGCCTTAGTTCTACACTGCTGTAGTAAGCAGTAAATGTAATTAAAACGAATTCCCACTGTTGGGAACCTTTTGCCCACGTTTGGTAATTTTGTCCACTCTTAGGTTTTTAGACTTTGTGAGCAGTAACTAACATGGTCCACTATTGGCCTTAAGAATATTATCGTTTAATAAGCAGAAAAGGGGATGTGTCATATTACCTACTGCCCAGTACATATGAGTACTGTCCCACAGGTGGTCCGGCGCGGCATAGTGTCAGGCGTGAGCGGCGAGGGCGCGGGCGCGGCGGACGCGTGGCTGGGGCGGGGCTCCTACCGACCGCCAAGGTGCTTCCTGCCATACCTCGATGAGATCAAGGTATGTTTTTTTTTTCACAACTATCACACAACGCCATCTAGTCCCAAGCTAAGTAGAGCTTGTGTTATGGGTACTAGACAACTGATAAACACACTTATATATTTTTAAATACATACATATTATACATAAATTACACCCAGACAGAACAAATGATCGTGCTCATCAAACAAACATTTTTCCTGGGTGGGAATCGAACCCACAAACTCCGGCATAGCAGTCAGGGTCACTAACTAGTAGACCTACAGGCCAGTCAGATTATAATAATACTAGCTGGAATTTCGTGGGTACTTTCTCGAACGCATTCAATTTAAATTTTTTTTTTTTTGGAAATTGTTTGGGCTTGTGAACTGTTTTCGAAGGATAATTTTCGACCTAACTTCAGTCTTCGTAGGATAATTTTCGACCTAACTTCTGTCATTGTAGGATAATTTTCGACCTAACTTCTGTTTTCGTAGGATAATTATTTTCGACCCAACTTCTGTTTTTTTAGGATAATTTTCGACCGAGCTTCTGTTTTCGTAGGATAATTTTCGACCTACCTATATGTTTTTTGTGGGAAGTTTCGACCTGTAAGCTGTTCTAATAGAATAATTTTCGACCCGGACCCGTATGCTGTTTTCGTGGGATAATTTTCGACCTAACTTGTTTTCGTAGGATAATTTTCGACCTGTATGTTGTTCCAATAGAATAATTTTCGATACGTATGCTGTTTTCATGAGATAATTTTTGAGCCATAATGCTGCTTTTGTGGGATAATTTTCGAACTATATTGAAAAAAAAGCAGTATATTGATGCTGTTTTTTTTTATAATGTGCTGTTTTCTTTTTTTCTTGGGATTGTTTTCGACTCATACGCTATTTTCGTAGTATAATTTTCGACCCTTTAGCAGTTTTTGTGTGAAAATTCTGTAATAAATGTCGTCATCTCCTACAGGCTCTGCTAGAAGACCAGGCGGTGCCGGAGGCTGAGCTAGCGCGCGCTAGACGAGAGAGATATCTACATAGGATACCAGATACACTGTATATGGTGAGTTTATATTGTTTTGTAATAGAAATTGGCATGGTCTTATGAGCGTATAACCAGAAAGTTGGCAACGTCGCAAATGGTTGTCAAATATTACAAGCAACGATGATATAATACTAGACTCCTAATAACAGGCGACCGATGTCTGTCAACACATTAGGCAAAAAAGTCTTATATCCGTCTCATTTCGACCAATCCTGTGAGCCGTAAACATACGTTGTGACAGCACAGACCTTGAGTTAGCCAATCACAACGCAGTACTCCGTCCCCCTCGCTTACGTAGTACCTCAGCGAGTTGACAGAATAGTTTTTGTTCCTTAGATCGTGCATGCGGAGTCTAGTATTATATCGTCGTTGATTACAAGTTTTAATTCATATAGCAATGTTACTGTATGGAAATAAGAAATATGGCTCTGTATATACTAGTCACTCAACGAGCAAAGGAAAGAGCTATGCTCGGAGTTTCTTTGCGGGATAAAATCCGGAACATGGATATTCGATGAAGAACCAGAGTCACCAACATAGCTCATAAAGCAAGTTGAAGTGGCAATGGGCAGGCCACATCGCTCGTAGAACTGACAGCTGATGGGGAAGAAAAGTTCTCTCATGGCGACCACTGACCGGAAGACGCAGCGTAGACCTCCCACTAGGTGGACCACAGACAGAGAGAGGGTCGCGGGCAGCCGATGGATGCAAGTGGAGGATTGTCGTTTGACGTGGCGGTCTAATGGCTGCTACACACTTTACGTAAGGTGTGTAGCAGCCATAAGGGGGAGCCCTATGTCCATCAGTGTCCCCCCTCCCCCTGACTCCCCCGCTCCCCCCCCCCCCAGGTGTCAGCGGCCCGCTCCCCCCGGCCGCCGTCCCCGCCCCGCTCGCTGCACGCGGCGCGCGCCTGCGTGTCCCCGCGCGTGCTGGGCGGGCTGCGGGCGCGCGCACGACTGCTGCGACAGGCCGCACCTGCGCGACGAGCGGCCGCGCTGCATCACAACGACACACTCACCGTCTACAAGCAGGTATGATAACAAAAATAAACATGCGGCACTCGGACACTGCCGCGGTGAAGCTATTGCTTATCAGTTGGAACAAAGTTCCTTATCGCGCGTTGCGAAAGGGTGCTAAAGCTCAAAGAGTGGAGTGGAGCTAAGCGGAGCGGAGTAGAGAGGAGTGGAGTCGCGACGATTATTTTTGTTGAGTGTATACAGTAACTTCGTTCCATCCGGGTGTCCCTTGACACCTCTCTAGTTTTATTATTTTTTTTATTTTACAGCTCTCATATTCGGTTAGTAGATCCTTATTATACCCCCAAATGGGGCTTGTAGGTAACCAACTAGGTAATAATGTAGCTAGAAAAGCCCTAAAGCGGTAAGTAATTTAAAGAAAAAAGTATTCACTCTTTCAAAAAGTTGGCGTAAATCTAACCATCATACTAGCAATAGACAACATGCATTCAGCCTGATAACAAAAGAGGTTGTTTCGCTATTCAACCTTCTTTTCGTATCAATGTAAATGAAGTAGTCATCAATTTGAATATCGAACAGTGAAACTCAATTTTATTCTTAAAAAAAAAGTAAAGAGGTCAATGTACGAAATTCCTCCTGCTCTATGACCGAACTTTAACTGGTCCGACAAACTTCGTATTGCCTATAACTAACTTCCCGGGAACCCTCCACAGTCCACTAACACAGAACTTCATGATACGACATTGAAGTTCAAAGAGAATATAGAAAAGTGTCGTTTTTAAATTTTTTTCAAGAAATCTTTTTTTTTTCTCGTTTTTTTTTTTTTTTTTACGGGAGCCGGATCCAAAATTTGTCGGTGAGTTCCTCTCAAGCTATGAAAAGAAAAGAAAATCTACAGCTAATCAGTATTCTAATTAACGTTTTGAGGCGGTTTTTCTTAAACAACGTAAATAAAAATGATTTTTCATACTGATGGGCCCGATCAATTTATTATTTTGTATGAATAAGCAAATATTTTTTTGCGAATTTCCAAAAGTCTTAGAAGAAACATTGTTCAGTAACATGGACTGAGTTACCCCATGAGAGGTTTTGCGTTATTAACGCTACATGTTGCATTGTATTGTTGTTTTTAGATCGCATTACGGGCAGTCCGCGAGATGTCACTACCGGACGCGTGCGCGGAATTGTTGATCGCAGAGTTGGACAACGACAGGTGAGGACATAGTACTTTGACGGATTTTGAACCTTACCACTAAGAAATAATGATGCAATTCGATTGACTTGATGTCGTCGTGGCGATCATGTTTTGTTTTTCATCTACCCGTGACAACGACGATATAATACTAGACACCGCATGCACGATCTAAAGAACAAAAACTATTCTGTTAACTCGCTGAGGTACTACGTAAGCGAGGGGGACGGGGTACTGCGTTGTGATTGACTAACTCAAGGTCTGTTCTGTCTCAACGTATGTTTACGGCTCACAGGATTGGTCGAAATGAGACGAATATAAAACTTTTTTGCCTAATGTGTTGGCAGACATCGGTCCCCTGTTATTACGAGTCTAGTATTATATCGTCGTTGCCTGTGTCCCAGCAGTGGGAATATAGGCTGATGATAATTTCCCATGTCCTCAGAGAGCGAGACGCGGAGCAGTGGGAGTGCGCGGCGGACAGACAGGCAGACAACGTGCGCGTGTGGTGTGTGGACGAACAACCACACGACTGCTGCAGGTACCACTCCACTATGTACAATCGACACAGTGGAATTATGACCCACTATAAGCTTAATTTCCTACAGACGTTTAAATACAATTAGGTCCACATTCGCGTAAACATACATATCCATGGTAACGACTTTGATCTTTGTCAATATGACGGATTCAAACGACTAAATGTCAAAATGGGTCATGATTCCACTTTGTCGATTTTACATTATGTAATCAATGCAAAATTTAGTTTTATTTCATTTTATTTTCCTTTCATTCCGTTTTCATTATTGACGTATTAACGTCTTATAATTCGATGGCCGGCTGCACGCACGAAAAAAGATGACGTCATGCGGCGTTACCTCGCTCTGTAGCGTTCCATAGCAGCGGCGTATCAATTGTTTGTTTATAGTAACGTAAGTGCAGTGCGCTGTGGTATTACTATCGTCAGTAAAACGACTTTAGAACCAATTTTTTTTTTCATTTTTTTTTTTCATTTCTTTTTCATCACGTCTAAGGCCCTTATTTCAAAACGTCACTCAATACTCGAGCATTACTTATGACTAGATTTAAGGCATTTGATTCTTTGAAAGTAATTTTAAGTAACACTTGAGTTTTGAAGTGCATTCTGTAATACGGACCTATGATAGATAAGTATAACTTGTACTAACCAAGCTCGTGTTGTTCCAGGACCTTGAGCGGCAGTGGGTCCCTCCGCTGTGCGTCTACCGGCAGTCTGCGCGCACAGCCCGCGCTGCACATACCTATGGGTGAGATTTCGGTTTTTTTTCTCTAAAAATGTTTATTTAAAACAATGGTGTGGCGAAATATAATATAACTTTGAGCCCGCGGACGACGGATTCCGTCACATGTCGCGGACGACGGATTCCGTCACATGACGCGGACGACGGATTCCGTCACATGACGCGGACGACGGATTCCGTCACATGACGCGGACGACGGATTCCGTCACATGACGCGGACGACGGATTCCGTCACATGACGCGGACGACGGATTCCGTCACATGACGCGGACGACGGATTCCGTCACATGACGCGGACGACGGATTCCGTCACATGACGCGGACGACGGATTCCGTCACATGACGCGGACGACGGATTCCGTCACATGACGCGGACGACGGATTCCGTCACATGACGCGGACGACGGATTCCGTCACATGTCGCGGACAACGGATTCCGTCATACGACGCGGACTACGGTTTCCGTCACATGTCGCGGACGACGGATTCCGTCACATGTCGCGGACGACGGATTCGTCACGACGCGGATGACGGATTTCGTCACACGACGCGGATGTCGGATTCCGTCACATGTCGCGGACGACAGATTCAGTCACATGTCGCGGACGACAGATTCAGTCACATGTCGCGGACGACAGATTCAGTCACATGTCGCGGACGACAGAATCAGTCACATGTCGCGGACGACAGATTCAGTCACATGTCGCGGACGACAGAATCAGTCACATGTCGCGGACGACAGATTCAGTCACATGTCGCGGACGACAGAATCAGTCACATGTCGCGGACGACAGATTCAGTCACATGTCGCGGACGACAGATTCAGTCACATGTCGCGGACGACAGATTCAGTCACATGTCGCGGACGACAGATTCCGTCACATGTCGCGGACGACAGATTCAGTCACATGTCGCGGACGACAGATTCAGTCACATGTCGCGGACGACAGATTCAGTCACATGTCGCGGACGACAGATTCAGTCACATGTCGCGGACGAGCGACACACGATACGAATGTCGGATTCCGCCACACGACGCGGCCGACGGATTCCGCCCTACGACGCGGACGACGGATTCCGCCATACGACGCGGACCACGGATTTCGCCATACGACGCGGACGACGGATTCCGCCATACGACGCGGATGACGGATTCCGCCCGACGACGCGGACGACGGATTCCGCCATACGACGCGGACGACGGATTCCGCCCGACGACGCGGACGACGGATTCCGCCATACGACGTGGACGACGGATTCCGCCCTACGACGCGGACGACGGATTCCGCCATACGACGCGGACGACGGATTCCGCCATACGACGCGGACGACGGATTCCGCCCGACGACGCGGACGACGGATTCCGCCATACGACGTGGACGACGGTTTCATTTTAATATAATATAATATAATATAATATATAATATATTTTGGAAGTGTTATTTACCTTTTTTTGTACGTATTTGTTTCAGATAATTCTCGTCCTGGCACATGTAGAAGAGAGGGTGGCTCGCGGTCAGTGGACGCGGCGCAACACAGGTATGACATACTCGTTTCCTATTTTTTCCATACTGCTCTGTCTCATACACTCGACTTTAAGAAATATCAATTGTTTCTTAAAGAGAGACAGAGTTACTTTAACTTCATTTTTCAAAAAAAAAAAAAGGTTGCACTCCAGGAGTGCCGGTAGAAGTGAAAACTTTTTTGTTACTATGTTTTATTTTTAATTTGAATGACGTCTTACTCATTTTCGATCAGGGTCACGTGACCCTGACGCGAGTTTTAAATTTTTTACCCATTACAGAAAAAGTGTACAACGCCGCTAAAGAAGTTTTCACTTCAAAAAAAAGTTAAAGTAACTCTGTCTCTCTTTAACTTTATTTTTCAAAAAAAAATAAAGTTAAAATTAATAATAAAAATAAACTCTGTCTCTCCAGTGGGCAGTGGTGTCGGTCCCGACTTACGAGTTGTAGGTCGTGGGTTCGAACCCCGTCAGGCGCATTACTTTGTGTAATTTATTTCATCACCGCTGCTCTCAAGACGGTGAAGGAAAACATCGTGAGGAAACCGACATGTCCTAGAACCGAAAAATTCGAAGACATGTGACATCCACCAACCTGCACTACACTAGGTCTGCGTGGTGGATTATGGCCCACTCCCTCTCACAGAGAGGAGGCCTGCGACCCAGCAGTGGGAACATTATATGCTGATGATGATGTCTCCCTTCCACAGACAGTCCCTGTCGTCGTGTTCGTCCCGCACGTCGGCTGCAGCCCCTCCGGTGGGTGCGGCGGGTGCGGGCGCGGCGCGACTGTCGGCCGCGGTGCCCGACGTGGCGATGGCTCCCAACGCCAACACACACCTGTTGACCGCCAGGGACTACTTCAGACATGCGCCGCATAGAGGTGAGTGAGATATCTGTCGGCGGGTGCGGGCGCGGCGCGACTGTCGGCCGCGGTGCCCGACGTGGCGATGGCTCCCAACGCCAACACACACCTGTTGACCGCCAGGGACTACTTCAGACATGCGCCGCATAGAGGTGAGTGAGATATCTGTCGGCGGGTGCGGGCGCGGCGCGACTGTCGGCCGCGGTGCCCGACGTGGCGATGGCTCCCAACGCCAACACACACCTGTTGACCGCCAGGGACTACTTCAGACATGCGCCGCATAGAGGTGAGTGAGATATCTGTCGGCGGGTGCGGGCGCGGCGCGACTGTCGGCCGCGGTGCCCGACGTGGCGATGGCTCCCAACGCCAACACACACCTGTTGACCGCCAGGGACTACTTCAGACATGCGCCGCATAGAGGTGAGTGAGATATCTGTCGGCGGGTGCGGGCGCGGCGCGACTGTCGGCCGCGGTGCCCGACGTGGCGATGGCTCCCAACGCCAACACACACCTGTTGACCGCCAGGGACTACTTCAGACATGCGCCGCATAGAGGTGAGTGAGATATCTGTCGGCGGGTGCGGGCGCGGCGCGACTGTCGGCCGCGGTGCCCGACGTGGCGATGGCTCCCAACGCCAACACACACCTGTTGACCGCCAGGGACTACTTCAGACATGCGCCGCATAGAGGTGAGTGAGATATCTGTCGGCGGGTGCGGGCGCGGCGCGACTGTCGGCCGCGGTGCCCGACGTGGCGATGGCTCCCAACGCCAACACACACCTGTTGACCGCCAGGGACTACTTCAGACATGCGCCGCATAGAGGTGAGTGAGATATCTGTCGGCGGGTGCGGGCGCGGCGCGACTGTCGGCCGCGGTGCCCGACGTGGCGATGGCTCCCAACGCCAACACACACCTGTTGACCGCCAGGGACTACTTCAGACATGCGCCGCATAGAGGTGAGTGAGATATCTGTCGGCGGGTGCGGGCGCGGCGCGACTGTCGGCCGCGGTGCCCGACGTGGCGATGGCTCCCAACGCCAACACACACCTGTTGACCGCCAGGGACTACTTCAGACATGCGCCGCATAGAGGTGAGTGAGATATCTGTCGGCGGGTGCGGGCGCGGCGCGACTGTCGGCCGCGGTGCCCGACGTGGCGATGGCTCCCAACGCCAACACACACCTGTTGACCGCCAGGGACTACTTCAGACATGCGCCGCATAGAGGTGAGTGAGATATCTGTCGGCGGGTGCGGGCGCGGCGCGACTGTCGGCCGCGGTGCCCGACGTGGCGATGGCTCCCAACGCCAACACACACCTGTTGACCGCCAGGGACTACTTCAGACATGCGCCGCATAGAGGTGAGTGAGATATCTGTCGGCGGGTGCGGGCGCGGCGCGACTGTCGGCCGCGGTGCCCGACGTGGCGATGGCTCCCAACGCCAACACACACCTGTTGACCGCCAGGGACTACTTCAGACATGCGCCGCATAGAGGTGAGTGAGATATCTGTCGGCGGGTGCGGGCGCGGCGCGACTGTCGGCCGCGGTGCCCGACGTGGCGATGGCTCCCAACGCCAACACACACCTGTTGACCGCCAGGGACTACTTCAGACATGCGCCGCATAGAGGTGAGTGAGATATCTGTCGGCGGGTGCGGGCGCGGCGCGACTGTCGGCCGCGGTGCCCGACGTGGCGATGGCTCCCAACGCCAACACACACCTGTTGACCGCCAGGGACTACTTCAGACATGCGCCGCATAGAGGTGAGTGAGATATCTGTCGGCGGGTGCGGGCGCGGCGCGACTGTCGGCCGCGGTGCCCGACGTGGCGATGGCTCCCAACGCCAACACACACCTGTTGACCGCCAGGGACTACTTCAGACATGCGCCGCATAGAGGTGAGTGAGATATCTGTCGGCGGGTGCGGGCGCGGCGCGACTGTCGGCCGCGGTGCCCGACGTGGCGATGGCTCCCAACGCCAACACACACCTGTTGACCGCCAGGGACTACTTCAGACATGCGCCGCATAGAGGTGAGTGAGATATCTGTCGGCGGGTGCGGGCGCGGCGCGACTGTCGGCCGCGGTGCCCGACGTGGCGATGGCTCCCAACGCCAACACACACCTGTTGACCGCCAGGGACTACTTCAGACATGCGCCGCATAGAGGTGAGTGAGATATCTGTCGGCGGGTGCGGGCGCGGCGCGACTGTCGGCCGCGGTGCCCGACGTGGCGATGGCTCCCAACGCCAACACACACCTGTTGACCGCCAGGGACTACTTCAGACATGCGCCGCATAGAGGTGAGGACTTTTTGGGTACCATTTATTTCCAGTTCATTTTCAGTTCATATTCATTTCATTTTCATTTCATTTTCATTTCATTTTCATTTCATTTTCATTTCATTTTCAGGGCAGGGGCAGGGCAGGGGCATTTCAGGGGCAGGGCAGGGGCAGGGCAGGGGCAGGGCATTTCAGGGCAGGGCAGGGCAGGGGCAGGGCATTTTCATTTCATTTTCATTTCATTTTCATTTCATTTTCATTTCATTTTCATTTCATTTTCATTTCATTTTCATTTCATTTTCATTTCAATTTCATTTCATTTTCATTTCATTTCATTTTCATTTCATTTTCATTTCATTTTCATTTCATTTCATTTTCATTTCATTATCATTTCATTTTCATTTCATTTTCATTTCATTTTCATTTCATTTTCATTTCATTTTCATTTCATTTCATTTTATTTTCATTTCATTTTCATTTCATTTCCATTTCATTTCCATTTCATTTTCATTTCATTATCATTATCATTTTCATTTTATTTTCATTTCATTTTCATTTCTTTTCATTTCATTTTGATTTTTAACTTACTGTTCATGGTATGTTTCAGAGTACAGCGGCGGTGGTGTGCTACAGCTGGACCTGGGAGACGGCGCCACGCATACACCCCGACCAGGTCAGTACGAATATACTACGTTTATGTATTTTTAGCTAAACCAGCGAGCAAAAGTAAGTAATCATTAAGGTGGAATTATTCCAGGGTGGCTCCATAAGTAAGATTCACACCAAACGGCTCGCATCGCGCCGGGCCAGACGGCATTTTATAATGCCGTGAAGAACAATGAAATCTATCAACAGTAAATACAGTTCATATAGTTGCAAGCAACATAAAGGACACGTCGCTACATGTCGCGGAATGCCGACGGAGATAACTTTGCAAGCAAACATGAACTGTATTTACTGTTGATAGATTTCAATGTTCTTTACCGCATTGTAAAATGCCGCCGATTCCGGTCGATTGGTGTGAATCTTACCTTAGATAATGACGTGATTTTAACTATTTCTGGTATCAATTTAAAAACCTTTAAAATGGTACCATTTTAAAATATTATAAATCTAATATCTTTAAACGAGCAATTCTTGTATATTTATATATAATTAGGATCTTGGAAACGGCTCCAAGGATTTACATGAAAGTTACAGATTAGGGGTTTTTCGGCTCAAGAAATCGATTTATCAAGGTCCCAGGTTCGAGAAAAGCTCGGTTTCCAAGATATAGACATTTTAAAAACCGAGCGAAGCTCGGTGAACCAGATATTTAAAATTATACACCCTGTTTAAAAGTGCAAAAACCTGTTTTGCACCCTATTAACGAGGAACAAACTAATTCTTTTTGATGTGATTAAAAACTGGGCAGTTCTGAAAATATTACATACATACGAGTCGAATTCAACACCCTTTTTTTTGAAGCCGGTTAAAAATAGTACATTTTTGTGGATCGACCCCAACACAGGAGAAGCGCCAGTCAAAACTATAAGCTCCGTTCTTTCCAGGGTCGCGTGCCCAGCGTGCGGGAGGTGCACAGAGCAGTCGACATCACCGGGAACACACGCCAGTGAGTTACTTATTATTATACTTAGAAATACCGACCGAGTGACCTTTTGTCATTTTTGAAAGTGTCAATCTTTTTTTACGAAAAAAATGAATAAAATACGGCGATAATATTGTCTGTTATTCTAATTTCTCTAATTTTAATTTGGCAGTGGTGGCCCAGTGGTATTGGTCCCGAATTACGAGTTGTAGGTCGTGGGTTCGAACCCCGCCAGATGCATTACTTTGTGTAATTTATTTCGTAACCACTGCTCTCAAAACGGTGAAGGAAAACATCGTGAGGAAACCGGCATGTCCTAGAACCAAACATTCGAAGACATGTGACATCTACCAACCCCCATTGGAGCCGCGTTGTGGGTTACAGCCAACTTCCTCTCACAGAGAGGAGGCCTGTGTCCCAGCTGTGGGAACATAAATAGGCTGATGATGATGATGATGAGGAATATCAAAAAAACGTTGAAAGGATTCTTAAGGCCGATTTTGACAAAAACTAAAACCTGAAGTTAAAAATAAAAACAAAATCTGCCTCTACATTCAACATTTTTCGATATAACATAGTTTCGGGTATAGCCAACCACTTCGGCCCTAAACACACTGTGAAACGAAACTGCGCCTTTAAGAGTTTCATTTGAGTTTCTGCCATAGACTCTTATGCGTGAGCGCACATGACGCAACCGTTTCAAACCGGTTTCATCGGTGGCGTCATGTGTGCTCACTCATAAGAGTCTATGGCAGAAACTTAAATGAAACTCTAAAGTTGCAGTTTCGTTGCAGTTGCGTTTCACCGTGTATTTAGGGCCTTTCCGTTAAAAAATTCTCCCTGATTTGTGTGTGATTGTAAATCTAATGGATGTTGTGTCCACTGGTCCTGCAGGCCATGTCGTGCCTGCGGAGTCGCGCCGACGAGGACGAGCTGCGCGCCGCCATCGAGCTGTCCGTCATTAGAGGTACGTCACCACTCACTGCTGCCGAATTTGCAGCCCGTCCCCATACTAAAATATCGTATGACATTCTTAACTGGAGAACATCTGCAGAAATTGCAGCACGTCCCCATAGAAAAATATCGTATGGCATACTTAACTGGAGAATGGCTGTAGAATACTTGTTATCTGCAGCACGTCCCCATAGTAGAATATCGTATGGCATACTTAACTGGAGAACGGCTATAGAATACTTTTTGTCTGCAGCACGTCCCCATAGTAGAATATCGTATGACATTCTTAACTGGAGAACATCTGCAGAAATTGCAGCACGTCCCCATAGAAAAATATCGTATGACATACTTAACTGGAGAATGGCTGTAGAATACTTGTTATCTGCAGCACGTCCCCATAGAAAAATATCGTATGACATACTTAACTGGAGAACGGCTATAGAATACTTTTTGTCTGCAGCACGTCCCCATAGAAAAATATCGTATGACATACTTAACTAAAGAACGGCTATAGAATACTTTTTGTCTGCAGCACGTCCCCATAGTAGAATATCGTATGACATTCTTAACTGGAGAACGGCTATAGAATACTTTTTGTCTGCAGCACGTCCCCATAGTAGAATATCGTATGACATTCTTAACTGGAGAACATCTGCAGAAATTGCAGCACGTCCCCATAGAAAAATATCGTATGACATACTTAGCTGGAGAACGGCTGTAGTATACTTATTGCCTGCAGCATGTCCCCATAATAAAATATCGTATGACATACTTAACTGGAGAACGGCTGTAGAATACTTATTGCCTGCAGCATGTCCCCATAATAAAATATCGTATGACATACTTAACTGGAGAACGGCTGTAGTATACTTATTGCCTGCAGCATGTCCCCATAATAAAATATCGTATGACATACTTAACTGGAGAACGGCTGTAGAATACTTGTTATCTGCAGCACGTCCCCATAGTAAAATATCGTATGACATACTTAACTGGAGAACGGCTGTAGAATACTTTTTATCTGCAGCACGTCCCCATAGTAGAATATCGTATGACATACTTAACTGGAGAACATCTGCAGAATTTGCAGCACGTCCCCATAGTAAAATATCGTATGTCATACTTAACTGGAGAACATCTGCAGAATTTGCAGCACGTCCCCATAGTAAAATATCGTATGTCATACTTAACTGGAGAACATCTGCAGAATTTGCAGCACGTCCCCATAGTAAAATATCGTATGTCATACTTAACTGGAGAACATCTGCAGAATTTGCAGCACGTCCCCATAGTAAAATATCGTATGACATACTTAACTGGAGAACATCTGCAGAATTTGCAGCACGTCCCCATAGTAGAATATCGTATGACATACTTAACTGGAGAACATCTGCAGAATTTTCAGCACGTCCCCATAGTAAAATATCGTATGACATACTTAACTGGAAAACGGCTGCAGAATTTGCAGCACGTCCCCATATTAAAATATCGTATGACATACTTAACTGGAAAACGGCTGTAGAATACTTATTGTCTGCAGCACGTCCCCATAGTAGAATATCGTATAACATACTTTCTACGAAGTGTAACAGTTGTTAATTATATTATTTATTGGAGTTTTCCAACAGCTTCTGTGTACAATAAAATTAAAGTATACAATGGGGAAGGCCGGTCAAAGCTAATTGTAGATGGCGCCACCATAGCTAAGTCCCAATCAGACCAATGAGGTAGTACTATTTTGAAATACCTATTAGATTTGAACCAATGACGATGCTTGGAACTAGCTATACTAGCGCCATTAGTTCCCCAGTTGCCATCCCCATTGTCTGCAGCACGTCCCCATAGTAAAATATCGTATCACATACTTAACTGGAGAACATCTGCAGAATTTGCAGCACGTCCCCATAGTAGAATATCGTATGACATACTTTCTACGAAGTGTATACAGTTGTTTATTTTTTATTTATTAGAGTTTTCCAACAGCTTCTGTGTACAATAAAATTAAAGTATACAATGGGGAAGGCCGGTCAAAGCTAATTGTAGATGGCGCCACCATAGCTAAGTGCTAATCCGACCAATGAGGTAGTACTATTTTGAAGTACCTATAATATTTGAACTAATGACGATGTTTGGAACTAGCTATACTAGCGCCATTAGTTCACCAGTTGCCATCCCCATTGTTTGCAGCCCGACCCCATAGTAAAATATCGTATGACATACTCTCCGAGTCGACGGCGCGTTGTATTCCACGCGCGCCTCAAAGAGTGTCAGCATTATGACGAGGCCTCTATAGAGAGCCAAAGCCTGCCGGGGTCGCGGGACTCACGAATTACCGTGACAACGGAACGTAAAGGGCTATTGAAGGACACCGTGGTTTTTAGTCAGTACGAGTCTGACAGTCTCTCCTGCCCTGCCCTGGGTGGGAGGACTCATTTGATGATTTTACCAAGCTAAAAAAATAAAAAAATGATGTACTTTCTTCGAAATGTATACAGTTGTAGGTACAGATAGCTGCACATAGTCAGATAAGCAGTGAAATCTGTAGGTATACTTACTTACTACGTAAATTATTTAATCAAAAAAATAAATGTTATCGCTTGTGAAGGTAGTCCTAAAATAATAGGTACATATTTATGTAAATTATGTACAAAGCAAATTGAACCAGATAAGTGTCATATTGTATTGTATTACAGTATTTTAGATGGGCGTTTAGCGCCTAGGTACACCACGTTTTTTAAACGCGCCGTTCACGGGCGTTTGTAGCGATTCAGACACGCTGGTGCCGCGCGTTTAACGCTATACAAACGATGCTCGTTACCGAATCGCCCGTCGACGTCGCGTTTAAAAAACGTGATGTGCACAGGCCTTAAGCCTGAGATAAATAAATTACTCAACTATCGTGCTTAAGGCCGACACTCCACCTAAGCTGTGCGAGTCGAGACGTGTTTTGAACAACCAATAGAATTGCGTTATTGACACAGCTCCACTCCGGCAACGCAATTCTATTGGTTGTTCAAAACACGTCTCGACTCGCACAGCTTTGGTGGAGTCTCGGCCTGTATGCTGACCCTTACACTAAACAAAACAAAACCCTAATATATTTTTAATTTCCAGCGTACTCTTCGTCCCGCCCCCCTGCGGGTGCGGCCCCGCTCCTGCTGGGCGCGTCTCCCCCCCGCGCGCCCCCCTCGGCCCCGCGCGCGGCCCCCTCCCCCTCGCCGGCCCCTCCCCCGCTGGTCCCCTCCCCGCGGCCCTCGTCCTCCCTCCCGCACCCCCCCCGCGTCGCTCGTGACCGCGTGCACTCGCTGGCTGCAGACAGACACGGACATGCGCCTACACATCAACCTAATAGTAAGTGAAGATTTGTGTATTGATTTTTCCTACGTTTTTATAAACTCACTTTTCTTGTTTGTTTGTCGTTCTGGTTGGAATTTTGCAACTCAATTTTAAGGCACTTCCCGATAAGCTAGCAGCAGGCTGAAATTTTGCACACGCTCTGAGTTCTGATGACAATACATGATTAGCTAAGAAACGTCATAACAAATCCAATACGGCGGCCTCCACAAGATGGCGGACAGGCTATTTGAAATGCACTACCATGATATGCGTATCAAATGTAAGGGTTTTCTGAATGGGATACGAAAAAATCATAAAATAAATTAATAGGTTAAGAAAATCTAAAAACCCACTTTTTTAAAATCTAAAAACCCACTTTTTAATTTTTCCAAAAAATATTAAAAAAAACCTACGTGGCTGAGAGAGGGACCACTTAAAACGTGGGGGCGTATCTTTGCAAGTTACACCCAAGATCTATACACGTCATGTAAATATATCCCACAAATAATCCCTCAAATAATGTCCACTCGTATATTTCTGAATCTATTTAATCTCGTAATTTTACTAGTTATGACTTTGTAAGCTTTTCTAATAAAATAAAATAGAGATATCACAATGTCCTTACCTTACATATTTTATTAATTTAATTTTTCATTAAGGTGATTGCTTCGATGTAGCCCGCGAAATTCATTTTTTTTTTACTTTTTTGCAATTTGCAGGCCGGTGACATGTTGTAACTTTATAAATATATGTGTTGCGCAAATAACAAGTATAATTTTAAATATAAAAAATATCAAAAAATTCGCTCCATCAGCTCTCACATAGAAAAGGTGCATCGTAGTTAGATTTCGGAGATTTTAACATGATGCACCTTTACTTGTTATTACCGCAAGTCATATATTTATAAAGCTACAACATGTCACTGGCCTGCAAATAGCAAAAAACGTAAAAAAAATTGAAATTCGCTGGCTGGTTGGAGCATCCCCCTTAATCAATCATGCCGTACATGTGACAGTAGTAAATTACAACAACTGACTAACACTGTAATCTTGTATCTTAGGCAGTCGCAGTCGCGGGCGCGGGTCGCCACAGCGACTGTCCGACACACACACACCCACACCGCAACACCTCGCCAGTGAGTATCAAAAAAGAACTCTTTCAAAATGGACGCTCGTAACTTTGACAGTTCACAGCGGCCATCTTGGAAAAGTGACAGCTGTCAAATCTGACATCATCTGTTTGCCTTTTTTCAACTATATTGTGCAGCTTTTGAATCGAATCCAACGACGATATAATACTAGACTCGTAATAACAGGCGACCGATGTCTGTCAACACATTAGGCAAAAAAGTTTTATATTCGTCTCATTTCGACCAATCCTGTGAGCCGTAAACATACGTTGAGACAGAACAGACCTTGAGTTATCCAATCACAACGCAGTACCCCGTCCCCCTCGCTTACGTAGTACCTCAGTGAGTTGACAGAATAGTTTTTGTTCCTTAGATCGTGTATGCGGTGTCTAGTATTATATCGTCGGTAATCGAATCAAATGCAGCTGAATATCAGTATGTTACATGGAGCGACATTCAAAACACAGTAACTGAGTAATACGATACTCCATGGTAAGACTGGTTGTCAGACTTTAGAGCTTCTGACTAACAGTAACGACTGTCAAAGATCTACAAATGACAGCCGGGACCAACGGCTGTACGTGGTTTCCGAGGCACGGATTAAACTCGCTATGACAGATGGTTACCCATCCATAGACAAACCTCGGCAAGCGCGGCTTAACCCGGAAGATCGGCCAGTGTGACTGTAATTATAGCCACGTATGTAGCCACGAGCTCCTAAAATTTGACGTTTGTGTAATAAAATGTGGTTGTTTCGTAGTGTCTCGCCTGGGCGGCGCGGGCCAGTCCCGCAGTCCGTCTCCGGCCAGCCCGGGCAGTCCCGGCAGTCCCGGCAGTCCCGCTAGCCCCGCCAGCCCTCACCCTCACGAGCTGCTGTACCGGCACCAGCAGCAGAGCGCGTCGCACTACAGGTATACCAGGCTCTGCCTGCAATGCGACCGAAACGTTTAAGCTCTGCATCATTAGTTCCCCAGTTGCCATCCCCATTTTTAACTAATTGTATGCAGCACGTCCCCATAGTAGAATATCGTATGACATACTCTCCGGGTCGACAAAAGACTCGATTATATTTTTTTAGTTTGTTTCATAAGCATCACTTCCCCACAGCAGAATGTCATACGACATTATCGTATAGCATTCTGCCGTGGGGAGCTGCCGTAGTCAACAAGATTTTCTTATATTTATTTTCTTCTAAATACATACATTATTTTTGCTATCATGATTGTCTACACGGTTTGAGTACTAACAAAGTATAATGTTGTGTTTCAGACTGGAGCCGTCGTACTCAGGTTCGAGTCCCGGTAGCAGACATACGTATGCGTGATGACCGCAGGTAACGTCAACATCAAATATTCGTCTGTTTTTCCTAATAAGTTGTGTTGTTCAAGTCTGTAGTGAATATGTTAGTTCAAGTGTGCTTCACGTGCGATTTGTGTGATGAGCACGATCATTTTTTCTATGTCTGGGTGTAATTTATCTATACTAGCTATAACTAGCTCTGCCCGCGACTTCGTTCGCGTGAATGTCGGAACTTAACAATGTATTTTTTTTAATAAAATTGTTTAATTTTCATACAAACTTTCATCCCCTATTTTACCTCCTTGGGGGTAGAATTAATCAAAATCCTTTCTTAGCGGATGCCTACGTCATAACATCTACCTACATGCCAAATTTCAGTCCGATCCGACCAGTGGTTTGGGCTGTAAGTTGATGTATGTCAGTCAGACCTTTGAGTTTTATATATTTAGTTATGTATGTATTTAGAAATATATAAAGTATGTTAATCAGTTGTCTAGTACCCATAACACAAGCTCTGCTTAGCTTGGGACTAGATGGTGTTGTGTGATAGTTGTTGAATGTTATTATTACTATAGGCTTTTATAGATGATGATTTTTTTTTTTCGTTTCAGTGGGAGTACGACTCTCGCTTCGACTGCTAGCGACGCGCCAGTCGCGCGACAGTCGCACGGTCGCAGTGAGACAGTCGCACAGTCGCAGTTGAACAGTCGCACAGTGTCACAGAGACTCGAGTGTATAACGTAGCTATAAGTGAAGTTTCAGTCGCCGCCTGAGTGCGTGAGTCCTCTTCCCTCCCCCCTCTCTCATACAACACGGTGTATAAAGCGGATTTTCATACAATTTTTCTTGAAACTTCATACAAAATCGTCTAAAAAATTAAGATTTTTTTTCGAAATTTTCTATTTAAAAAAGATGATTGTTTTACAATAGGGTAAGAATTACTATGTTAGATTATCAAAAAATATTTGAAACTTATGTTTTTCTTTTGTTACGTAAAACAAAATTGACAAAGATACAAAAAAAAAAATGTTCGCACCCACGACCTACAATTCGTAAGACGGGACCGATACCACTGGCCCACCACTGCTCTCAAACGTATATCTTTGTAAATATGCATTAGATCAACAAAAGACAAAATACAGGCGGATTAATGAAATTTACAATTTATCACTGGTTATCTTTCATTATTAATATTTCATTATTATGAATTTTTTACCTATTTTTAATATTAAAAAAAAATAGTATTGTTATTTTCTTATGAACATTATCCGTCGTACGTACCACAAAAACTTTTAAAAGTCTGTTGAACACTTGTCTAAAAAAATGTCAGATCATGACGCTGAAATAACGTTCGTTTTTCAGTCACACTTTTTTAGACAAGTTTTCTTAAGTTTTTGTAGAAAGGCTGTATTAATTTGAATTACGCGTCACAAAATGGCGTCAACAGCTTCACTATTGACGTGGTTGCATCGTATAAACGAGAGCAGTGATGAATGAGAGCAGTGGTGGCCCAGTGGTATCGGTCCCGATTTACGAGTTGTAGGTCGTGGGTTCAAACCCCGGCAGGCGCATTACTTTGTGTAATTTATTTCATCAACACTGCTCTCAAAACGGTGAAGGAAAACATCGTGAGGAAACCGGCATGTCCTAGAACCAAACATTCGAAGACATGTGACATCCACCAATCCGCACTGGGCCCGCGTGGTGGATTATGGCCCACTCCCCTCACAGAGAGGAGACCTGTGTCCCAGCAGTGGGAACATTATAGGCTGATGATGATGATCGTATGAAATCGCTGTGTTCTAGTTCAAAGAGAGTGTCCTCTCCCTCTCCCGCCCTCTCCCATCCAGTCCTATGATCTCATCTTGTTTAATATATAAATTATATATAAACTGTATCATATAGATTATGTAATTGATCACACTGACAGTGAATTCCATTTATAGGGTGATTGGTAATTAGTTTTCGTTATTAAAACTCGTGATTGTATTCTTATAAGACTGGTTTTATAGATGTCACCGGCATATATCAAGATCCGCAAATTTATAAATTTACTAGGAAATTTATAAACTAACCTAACCTGCCGTAAATTTATAAACGGACACGCGTTTCTGTAGCGTCGTAGGAACGCGCGTTTGACAATGTATAGGGTAGTAGTTGCCTTCCAAAATCGCGCGTTTAAGCAACCCCGTTTAGTAATCGCGCGTTGCTCGCATTTCTACGGACACCGTATTACAACGTCTTAAAAACCAGGCTTGTTCCAGTGAGTGTACGAGACGGCGCTAGACGACTTGTATAGCTCTGTCACTTTCACTCGCCGGAATAAGCCTGATTTTAAGACGTTGTAATACGGCCGCTGTATGCGTTTTAGTGTGACTCCATTGAGACGCGTCGTAAGATGATTCGTTTACTGACTGTCTCACAGTAGCGAAACCCGCAGTAAGTACCCTTAGCACGAATTTTCACTCTTTTACTTTCCAGTATTTACAGCGTTTCTTGTATGAAAAAATGGAACAGCGCCTCTGGTGTGCGAAGAAGGAACTAACTTTTTCCTTGAAAATTGACAATTTGAAATTGTCAAAGTTCCAGTTTAATTTACGTCTCAAATACTGAAAATTCGTGCTAAGTGTACAGATCTCGTTTCACAGCGCAAAAGTAGTACAAGCGCGCGCTAACCAGCGACGTTACTATAAAACCAGACGAACAAACAATTTTCTCATTTTTTTATGTATTTGCAGTCATTTACTTTTATCACACTAGAGAAATCAAAAAAGAAAAAGGTGGTGATGATGAATTTTGAGTATCGGTCACTTATTACCAGTCACCCTGTATACATATAATGTGAAAATATGATTGTTTTTAACTAAAAATATTACATTTACTTGTAAGCAAAATTGTTCAGTCGGTGGATGTCCAAGGTTAAATCACGCTTGCCGAGGTTGGTCTGTGGATGGGTGATCATCTGCCATATCGAGTTTCCTCCGTGCTTCGAAAAGCGCGTAAAGTCGTTGTTCCCGGCTGTCATTTGTAGATCTTTGACAGTCGTTACTTTTAGTCAGAAGCTCTAAAGTCTGACAACCAGTCTTACCATGTGGTATCGTATTACAGTAATATTTTTAGCTAATTACACTCATTCTTGCATTTTTATAAACATATTGATATTTTTGACGTAAGCACAGTAGCTGAAAGATCAGCTTCTGTGCTGACGGTCACAAGTTCAATCCAAAATAATATCAGTGTGAATATGTTTAGTGTAAATTGTCAGAATGTTATAAAATATTATTTGTATAAATTATAATTAAGTCTTCAAGTAAAAAGTCGAAATAAATTAGCTAGGGAAACGCCACGGATGATGACTGCCGATATCTTAACAATGTTAAAAATTATCAAAAAAGAAATGTTTTGATAATTTTAAATTTTGTTAAAAATTGATTTTCAATTTCCTTAACACTGCCTTCGGTCTATGATCTCATATAAATCTATAAAGATATCAATTATTTTCAAAGTGAAGTTTCCTTAGCTAAATTATTTTGACCTTTGTATAATATTATAAGAACCTCAAAGTTTCTATATTCTACGATCAAATCTCATGAGAAACATGAATTTACTGTTTCCAATTATCTCTGAAATTATCCCACGGGAACTTAAAATCGGGATAAAAAATATCCAGTGTTAATCCAGGTTATAAACTATCTGTGGACCAAAATTTCATCAAAATCCGTTCAGTAGTTTTTGTTTGAAAGAGTAAAAAACATCCATACATGTATTTCTTATGAGATTTGACTGTAGACCTTCCAGTCAATCTGACATGACGTCTAAAAAAGTAGTTCCAGTGTGGAAGCGAGACGGCGCTACATGACTTGTATATCTCCGTCTCTTTTCCACAGTGGCACTACACTGGCTTTAAGACGTTATATTAGGCCACCTGGGGGGGTATTACAACGTCTTAAAACAAGACTTATTCCGGCGAGTGAAAGTGACCGAGCTATATAGGGTGACTGGTAATTAATGTACGATACTTAAACACGTGATTGTGCTCATGATAACAAACAACTTTTACTATGGGAAAAACCTGAAAACTCGAAAAAAAAACAGCTTTTCAATACATTTATGTTTGAAAAATGTACTGAACAGCTGATATTTTTTTCACGATTTCGGCTTTGCTCCCAAAATGAAAATTGTTGGTTATCATGAGCACAATCACGTGTTTAAGCAACGACGATATAATACTAGACACCGCATGCACGATCTAAGGAACAAAAATTATTCTGTCAACTCGCTGAGGTACTACGTAAGCGAGGGGGACGGGGTACTGCGTTGTGATTGACTAACTCAAGGTCTGTTCTGTCTCAACGTATGTTTACGGCTCACAGGATTGGTCGAAATGAGACGGATATAAGACTTTTTTGCCTCATGTGTTGACAGACATCGGTCGCCTGTTATTAGGAGTCTAGTATT
Organism: Agrotis segetum; assembly: GCA_036375495.1. Classification (NCBI taxonomy): domain Eukaryota; kingdom Metazoa; phylum Arthropoda; class Insecta; order Lepidoptera; family Noctuidae; genus Agrotis; species Agrotis segetum. The sequence goes on from JAQSVV010000397.1 coordinate 963,639, forward strand.
ATATTGTCGTTGTGTTTAAGTATCGTACACTAATTACCAGTCACCCTATATAAGTCGTATAGCGCCATCTAATTCACTCACTGGAACAAGCCTGGTTTTAAGACGTTGTAATACCAACCTTGGTCAAAACAGCGAGGTTCATGTATAGATATAGTATATAAGACTGTATGAAACATTGTAATGTAATTCAGTTCTGTTCGAAGTTTTCGTGCTGTGTCGCTGTCATCATTTGTTACTTACAATCGAAGTTAAACTGTGTTTATCGAGGTCATTTCTTAGATGGGTGGTCGTTGACACCTCTTCTTGTCTTGGACAGCTGTCATTTGTAGATCTTTGACAGTCGTTACTGTTAGTCAGAAGCTCTAAAGTCTGACAACCAGTCTTATTCTGCTTTTCCACCAGAGATGCGCTATGCTACGTTGCTAAGGATGTGTTTGATATCCACCAATCACATTCATTATGTGTGTGTGCGTTATGAAAACAAATGAATTTGATTGGTGGATATCAAACGCATCCTTAGCAACGTAGCATAGCGCATCTCTGGTGGAAAAGCAGCCTTACCATGGAGTATCGTATTACACAGTACTGTGTTGTGGAGGTTCGATAGTCAGTCGCTCCACCTCAGATCAAAGAAATAGGCAGATAGAGCGCTCAGAACACGCGAGTGGTTCCACCAAAGATAATACAAAAACAAAATCGAATACAAAGTCGCGACAGTACCAAGCTACGCGTCGTACCAAGCTGCGCGTCGTTGTTGTTGTTTGCCAAAATATGCCGTCACGTGTCTTTAACCATCGTAAAAGTTGTTCTCAAAAACAAAGAAAACATTATGGAATGTAATTCGATTTGATTTTGTATTAACTTTGGTGGAGACACTCGCGTGTTCTGAGCGTTCTATCTGCCTATTTCTTAGATCTGAACTCTCCATGTAACATACTGATATTCAGCTGCATCTGGTTCGACTGGAAGTTTTCAAATGATGCAGTCACACAGTGCATGAAGAAACAATAAATTATATATAAATAAATAGTTATAAAACTGTGTAAATAATTTATAATATATATAATAATACTGAGATATATAACGAAGATGACTGTGTAAGTGTTTGTCACAATTGTTTTGACTAAAATCCATTCCGTTTTTAAAGACTTTACGTTTTATATTTACTGTTTATATAACTCTGCTTGTATTTAAATTCTCGAGCCCCGTGACACAACTTTTTGCCACCAAACCCCGACCGATTTTAAGACTTATTTTTCCAAAAATACAGTTTAAAATCGGTCGGGGTTTGGTGGCTCAAAATAAGGTAGTTTCCAGGGTCAAAATAATTACATTCTATTTAGTCCATATTTTAGATTATAAAAAAATATTGGACACGTATTTTTTCTTTTTTCGATTAAACAAATAAGAACAAAGATAATAGCCTATTTAAGTTACCTGTGACGTCACTCTGCGCGAAAAATGCCACGCATCGTGACGTCACACGTAACTTTAATAGGCTATAATATCTTTGTCATTTTTGGTCTAATTTACAAATAAAAAAATAAGTTTCCCTTATTTTTGAATAATCTAAAAGACGGACTAATTACATTTTTTTAGGCAACTAGCCTATTGTGCCATTGGGGCGCTAGAATTTCTGGTTCACTCACGGTATTTGAGTCTTGGTGGTAGATAGACACTATAGTCACCTGCTACTATCCTTAAATACTCCTTCCACCTCATACACATTGGTCTAGTGGTTAGTGACCCTGACTGCTATGCCGGAGGTCGTGGTTCCGATTCCCACCCAGGACAAATGTTTGTGTGATGAGCACGATCATTTGTTCTGGGTCTGGGTGTAATTTATCTATAATGTGTATGTATTTAGAAATATATAAGTATTAAGTATGAAAACGAGTGATCCCCGTATTGTTATCTTGTTAAAAATTATCTAAACACATTTTGGATTCTTTCTGAAACAAAAATGCTTTTTCACGGGTCAATTACCGGGATAAAAAATAAAAATATCACAAAATTAAACTATCGCATAAAACCTGAATCTCTGCAAAATTATATTGAACAGTCTTCTTCTGTGTAAGCTCACTACATCGTACACTTTGTCTCTGACACCTCTGACATACACTAGAGTCAAGATGAAACACATCATTGTAGAAAAACCTCAATTTATCCATCCATACATCCTCATATCCTCAATTACTTTACTCATTGATGCCAGCGGCTTTATCCCACGGAAACATAAAATTGGGATAAAAACTATCCTATGTGTTAATCCAGGTTATAAACTATCTGTGTACCAAATTTTAACCAAATCCGTTCAGTGGTTTTTGCGTGAAAGAGTAACAAACATACCTACATACTCATACATACATCCTCACAAACTTTTGCATTTATAATATTAGTAGGATGTTGAAATCTAATGCATAAGTTATATGAACAGTAAAATATAAAACGGTTAATATTATTGGTTATAAATAAAGACTCTGTTAAATTTAACTTTGTTGTATCATTCTGTTAATATAAACGTTGTTTTTTAACTAAAATATGTTTTTCATTTATGATTTTAACTATTAAGTAAGATTCCCAGCAACCGGCCGGACTCGGCGGCATTTTACAATGCGGTAAAGAAAATTGAAATCTATCAACAGTAAATACAGTTCATGTTTGCTTGCAAAGTTATCTCCGTCGGCATTCCGCGACACGTAACGACGTGTCCCATAAGTTGCTTGCAAATATGAACTGTATTTACTGTTGATAGATTTCTATGTTCTTTACCGCATTGTAAAATGCCGCCGGATCCGGCCGGTTGGTGTGAATCTTACCTTTGATCACCCTTTCTACTACTCTGGGAAAAAACAGCCGATATGAAATCGGAAACAAACATACATCTGTGTAAAAGGCCTGACGGTGAGTAATGGGCGACTCGCCGTTCGATTATGGACCATGTCCGGGTCGACGGCGCGTGTATTCCACGCGCGTTTCAAAGAGTGTCAGCATGATGCCCCCTTTTAGATCTTTTAGAGGGTCAAAGTCTGCCGGGGTCGCGGGACTAACGAATTACTGTGACCCTGGAACGTAAAGGGCTATTGAAGGACACCGTGGATTTTACTCAGTACGAGTCTGACAGTCCCTCCTGCCCTGCCCTGGGTGGGAGGACTCATTTGATGATTTTACCACGATAAAAAACAAAAGAATAATTTTCCAAATCGGTCCAGGCGTCTGCGAAAAATCGGGGAACATACAAAAAAAAAAGATTCCGACGAATTGAGAACCTCCTTTTTTTTTGAAGTGGGTTAAAATTTACCACGATGAAAAAGGTGTCCATTACAAAGCGTAAAAGTAAAAAAAACGTTGAAGATAGTAATAAAATACAATAAAATATGTCATAGTTATATTTATTTTAATAGTTAATAATTACTTATCATACGTACTCTAGCACCATACCGCCCCCCGCCCCCCGCCCTCGTCTGTACATACATATTATACACTTCCGTACATTTACAATATTATTACTAAAAACATTCGATAGCTATCAGAATTTGACGGAATATTATGTATTATATTTAATATAGTCTTGTACACCATGCAACAATATATAGTTCTCTATAAATTATAATTATGAATGAAGATGTAAATTATCCTGTTGTTTCAAATGAGTCTATACATTTTCAAGATCTGTGAATAATCTAAGAAGCAGGGCTGTATTTTTTTATTTAAATTACACTTTTTTTTACATTATTTTAAGCAATACATACAGCTTTTAGATCAGAAGTTTTACTGAAAGATAAATATAAAAGCGACGTAAAATTTGCAAGCTTGTGTCTTTATTGCTATAATTTAAATGCTCATTTAATAATTATTTTTGTATACCAAAATAGATAAATACTCATCCAATCTAAAACTTCGGTTTAGCTAGATTTGAGGGTCATTCCGAAGTTCGGTTTGGTTAGGTTCCTTTAAGCCCTGTAAACAGAAATAGAAGCCCCGTCAAGCGGGGCTCCGTCGACTCAACTTGGTCGTTTTTTTTACAGAAAATAGGTTTATTTCTATATTATATACTTTATGAAGTACAATTTGGCGAGCATTTATCCATTCTGGATTTTTTGGTGTAAAATTAGTACAAAAGCGTTTCTTTAGCACTACAATACAAGACATAGCCATCAGAACTGACGTTGTGCTGAGTTCCCTACATATTTCTGTATGTTTATCACAAGTTTTCACTCTTTTACTTTACAGCGTCTTTCCAGTATTTACAGCGTTTCATGTATGAAAAAATGGAACAGCGCCTCTGGTGTGCGAAGAATGAACTAAAATTTGACAATTTGAAAATGTCAAAGTTCCTGTTTACGTAAGAATTACTGAAAATTCATGATAATGGTGAACGCACATCTAGCCGCACCGCAGTTTCCGCAGTCTGTTTTCTTACCGATTCTGCGGCAACTGCGATGCGGGTAAGTGTGCGAGGTTTCATAGAACTTCGTACAAAGAATTCGTAATGCGGGGACTGCGGAGACTGCGGTGCGGCTAGATGTGCGTTCACCATAAAGCCTCTGTTTGTACATTTTGCTCAAGAATGAAATTCAAACCAATTTATTGTAACAATTTCTATGTTTCTAAGCTGTACAATGATACATTAAATGCGTCGGTGTCCCACTCGTGGGCATGTCCCAGCAGTGGACACAGCGTGTGTGGGCGGGGGTCGCTCCTCAAGCGAACTATATCTTACATTATACAAACTATTTATAATTGAAGAAACCGTGACATGGCTTTGATACTAGCTTTGCGAACGGCTTTGCCCGCGTTTTATTCAAAAATTCGTGGTAACTGCCATTTTTTAGGTGATAAAATCAACAAATTAGTCGCTAAGTGGAGCAGAGGGCCAATGCCTGCCGGGGTCGCGGGATTATTTCCTTACCGTGACCCCGGAACATAAAGGGCTATTGAAGGACACCGTGGATTTTAGTCAGTACAAGTCTGACAGTCCCTCCCGCCCTGCCCGGGGTGGGAGGACTCATTTGATGATTCTACCACGCTAAAAAAAAAAAAAGTTGAGCAGAGGGACTGTCAGACTCTGTACTGGCTAATTTCTACCGTGTCCCTTCAATTGCTCTTTACGTTCCAGGGTCACGTTAACTAGCTTGGACAGTCTCTCTCGTTCCACCCAGCACGTCACGGTCTCCTCATCGCAATGTGTTACATCAACAACAGAACAGTTTTGTTTTTCAAGTAGAACACACATGAGGAATGTGTGTGATTCGCGGCGATAGAAGCGAGCCTTTACAGCAGGTCTGGGAGTCAATGAGAAAGTGAACAGAGAATAAATTACAATATACTGGCCTGTTGGTCTAGTGGTTAGTGACCCTGACTGCTATGCCGGAGGTCGTGGTTTCCATTCCCACTCAGGACAAATGTTTGTGTGATGAGCACGATCATTTGTTCTGTGTCTGGGTGTAATTTATCTATAATATGTATGTATTTAGAAATATATATGTATGTTTATCAGTTGTCTAGTACCCATAACACAAGCTCTGCTTAGCTTGTGACTAGATGGCGTTGTGTGATAGTTGTAGAATATTATTATTATATTTCTCCTGATCCTGCTATAAAGAGCTCAAAATGAATTTAGATCATTATCTTAAAGTTAGAAGCTGACATTTATACAAGGAGCGCCTCTCAGGCGACAAGCAATAGATTATAAGAAATAGATCCCCGCTTTCACCAACATTACGCAACACTTAAACGGTACTGTTAGATAAATATAATTATCAACTCTTTTTTTTTAGGTCGTAGAATCATCAAATGAGAAGGGACTGTCAGACTCTTACTGACTAAAATCCACCCGTGTTCCTTCCTATGCCCTTAACGTTCCGGGGCCACGGTATCCTGGGTTAAGAAAAAACCCGCGACCCTAGCAGGCTTTTGTCATCAACCCTATAGTCAGTAATTAAGGTTGACATTTCAAGTAACAGTGTCGCTAAAATGTTAGTGAAAGTGGTATAAGAAGATTTATTTTTTTGTACTATTTTATCTAATGGAGTTATTAGACAATGGCCGGGTCATAGCGGAAGCGGAAATTATCGCTTCCGCTATGTCAGTGACCACAGATTTTTCAATCATGGCATATTCACGCAAGACGAAAAACAATTTTCAGTGTACAGTGTGCATTTTGAACTTTATTTCGACCAAGTAAAGTTTATTTTGACGGCAAAGTTAGTGCAGTGGGTTCGAACCCCGCACCGAAAAAATATTTGTATGATCTACAAGTAGTTGTTCTAGGTCTGGGTAAAAACCAGAGAAGTCACATAAAAAAAAAAACTTGAGAGGTGTCAAGGGACACCCGGATGGAACGAAGTTAACAAAAATAATCGTCGCAACACCGCACTGTTCAATGCGAAAAAGAAAGACGAAACGAAAATATCTGGCTTGCTTTCTATTAGAGAAAGAGAGACAGAGAAACATGTGCACGCCGCAATACGACAAGAGTCACGAGGAACGGGAGTTGAGTGAGGGGTACGGGGCGCGGGGTGCAGGCGCGAGGTGCGGGGCGAGGGAAAAAAGTGTCGTGACAACTTTTCGTAAGATTTTTTTCCGTCTAGCCCCCTTTCACAACGCGCGATAAGATAAACTTCGTTCCAAAAACAACTCTCCACACTAGTATTTTCTTCCTATATCGTGGGTGCGTTTACAAACATATAAACTCACATACATAAACATCCAGACCCGGAACAACTGCTTGTAGGTTATACAAATATTTGTTCCGTGCGGGGATCGAACCCGCGATATACTGTACAGGAGTCGATCGCACAGCTACTATGACATTTGTACTTTCTTCATATAGTTCTGCGTAATTATGCCTTGATTTTATTACATCATCATATATAGGGTGTTTGGTAATTAGTGTACGATACTTAAACACGTGATTGTGCTCATGATAACAAACAACTTTTACTATGGGAACAAACCAGAACTCGCGAAAAAAAATCAGCTGTTCAGTACATTTATGTTTGCCTAATGTACTGAACAGCTGATATTTTTTCACGATTTCGGCTTTGTTCCCATAGTAAAAATTGTTTGTTATCATGAGCACAATCACGTGTTTAAGTATCGTACACTAATTGGCAGTCACCCTATATAGTTAACAACTTAACATATTACATTAATTTAAACTTTACATTATAGACATGATATCCGGTCACACCGGAAGCGACATTGACACAGAGTGAGATGGAGATTATGTACAGTGAGGTCAAATATCAAGTAGGTAATTAAGTATTTTATGTTAAAAGTTAGTTTCAATAGACTATCCGTAGCTCTTGTAAGTAAAAACATACAAAATAAAAACAACCAATTTTTTTAACAATACATTTTTTTAAACACTACAAAATAATTTCAAACTAAGAATGAATGAAGAAATTCGACTGGGAAAGAGATTTAGGGGCTATGCATACCACGTTTTTTAAACGCACGACACCAGCGCGTCTGTGTCGCGATAGGGTGCTCCCACATCGATCGACGCGGAATCAGCTTTTTCCGTCGCCCTTTCTCTTTCTATCGCTTAGAACTGCCATTTGCTAGACCGAGACAGAAAGCATAATGCGATAGCACGCGGCGGAATCTTCGACGCGGCCGCGTGCTATCGCATTGTCTCGGTCTAGCAAATGGCAGTAGTTAAACGCGCGTCGACGGAGCGTTTATAAACGTGGTGTGCATAAAATTGCTTCCTTTGATTCCCACTCATACTCAAGTGATTAGAATTCTTCGCAAACAAATTTTTCTTTTCACAAAAAGAATCGCAATGTAGAATGTATAAAATATTAAGATTATCAAATCCCTTTAAATGTAAATCATTTTGGACAAAATTAAGATTCACAAATTATGATTTTAACAATTTAAATCTCATTTCAAAACACACTTTGATGTGTAGGCTGTGTCCCAGCAGTGGGAATATTGGCACCTCAAATTAAAAGCAAGTCAAGTGATGTAAATACATCGTATTTATTATTCTGTCCGTTTGTATGTCATTGAACACCTACTAAACGGCTGGATTAATTTTGATGACATATTTTGTGTAATTGATTAAAAAATACTGTACAAAGGAAATAATGTAAGTTGCAAAATGAAAAGTACAAGTTATTTTTGAAGAAAATTGTCCCAACTTTGAGGCGACAAAATTGCATTGTAAGGGACTTTATTCTCGGCGCTCGATTCAAACGAAATTCCAAGTACAAGTGAAAATCAACCGTACCACTATGACATAAGACATAAAACACATTGTTATCAATGGGTAGATAAAAAACAAAACACGATGGCCATGACAATGTCACGTCAATCGAATTGCATCTTTGTTTTCTAGTGGCACGGTTGATTTTCACTTGCAGTTTGAATTCTTTCGAATCGCGTCTTATTGCATCGTATCACTGGGACGATAAAAGTAAAAAAAAAAGGAATAAAATTCACTCAAACGCACTTGTCTTGCGTTTAATTTTGCAGTGTCTATAACATTCGTTACAAAAACTGTTAGTGTAAGTATTCGAGTCGCATTCTTAAATAATATACAGGGTGACTGGTAATTAGTGTACGATACTTAAACACGTGATTGTGCTCATGATAACAAACAATTTTTATTATGGGAGCAAAGCCACTAATTAATTTTTTATTGATTTAATTTTGATTCTTTGGGTATTTTTGATTATTTTATATTTAATTTATTTTATTTAATGAATGTATACATTTAAATGTATGGACTACGATGTCTGAATTAAATAAACTATTATTATTATTAAAGCCGAAATCGTGAAAAAAATATCAGCTGTTCAGTACATTATACGAACATAAATGTACTGAAAAGCTGTTTTTTCCACTTTTCAGATTTGTTCCCATAGTAAAAGTTGTTGGTTATCATGAGCACAATCACGTGTTTAAGTATCGTACACTAATTACCAGTCACCCTATATAGTTAACATAACATTAACTATTACTAGAGTCTAATATGGCTTGTCATTCCAATCTATACCTTATTCCATTGACTTTACAACGAGAATTGCATCACCTACCATACTCTGTCCATGATATCTTGAATTTCTACCTTATTACGTTGACCATAAGAGTCACAAATGCAGTGGATATGTTCAGACGCTCGTGTTATAGAAATGTGTACCTAAATGCGTTGAAATAAGAGCGTTTATCCCGTGGATATGTTCAGAGGTCTGTCTCCGAGGCTTGTGTGTCGAGCCAGTGGCGAGGACGGGTGCGCGCGCGCCGCCGGGAGGAACCACTCTGGAATAGATAAAAAAATTAGTAAAAAAAACACTCAGACCCGGAACAACTACTTGTAGATCATACAGATAATTGCTTCGTGCGGGAATCGAACCCGCGACACGCAGCGCGGCAATCCAATCGCTCAGCCACTGCGCCAAACGTGCCGTCAAGTTATCGCCATAATGTTATATCGTATGACATTCTGCTGTGGGGAAGTGCTGCAGTTGTAAAAAAGTTTTTTTTTTTAAATACTCCTATATTATTTAGCAACGACGATATAATACTAGACTCCGCATGCACGATCTAAGGAACAAAAATTATTCTGCCATCTCGCTGAGGTACTACGTAAGCGAAGGGGACGGGGTACTGCGTTGTGATTGGCTAACTCAAGGTCTGTTCTGTCTCAACGTATATTTACGGCTCACATGATTGGTCGAAATGAGACGGATATAAGACTTTTTTGCCTAATGTGTTGGCAGACATCGGTCGCCTGTTATTACGAGTCTAGTATTATATCGTCGTTGTTATTTAGGTTTTTCTCTACGTTACAGTTGTTTTATTACCTTGTGGTCGTTGTTGTTGTTGTTGTTGAGCGTGGCGTGTGCGAGTGCGTCCTGCAGCGCCACGGCGGCCTCCATCTCCGCCGCGCTACATCCTCGACCGGCCGCACCCAGCTCTTCTTCGTCTATGTCTGTCATATAATCATCAAATCAATTCTAATATTTACTCAAAGAGATTTAAAAGAACCTATAGAGCGGGCATTTAGAAAATTGTCATACAAAATTGTTGATGCCGTGCGTCAGTAGCACTATCTAGCGTTGCATAGCAACGCGACTACTAGACTGAGGGACTTTTTACCTATTGGTAAAAAGTTTTGGATCACAACTTTCTTCGTGATGTCCCGTCTATAGTATATAGTCTATAGTATATAGTATATATATAATAATAGTTTAATTTACTTGTTGTTTAAGACGGAATCAAATTCATGGTCGAAGCCAAAGTAGTAATGAAAGTCGAAGTCGAAATTGTTAATTATTTCAAAGTTGACGTTGTGGTCGAAGCGAAAATCGAAATCATAGTTGAAGAAGTGGAAATAAGTCTTTGTCTTTGTTGAAAACTAAATCCAAATGAAGATCTAAGACAAAAATCATTTTAAAGTCGAAATCTATGTTGAAGTTATGGTCAAAGCCTAACTGAAAGTGGAAATCAGAGTCATAGTCAAATTATAATTATAGTCACTACCAAATAAGTGTGGAATAAAGGTCATTGATCCTAATAATGCATCGTTCGAATTTCAAAATAAAATATTTAGATCGCCTCTTACCACGATACGTTGCTTTTGGTCGTTCTACGACATTTTCTTTACATTTTTTCGAATGATTTTGAAATATTGCAATATATTGGCACACGGGGTGTTATGTATGTGGCCAGTGTGCTGCATATTGTTTATGCTGATTGTTTGACGTGTTACTTGTCTGTTCTGTCATGGCTGTTCTTTGCTAATAAAGGATTTTTCCAAGATATCTCAAACTACTCAACGGTTTATCGCTAAACAAACGACCATACATTTTTCTACTAATACATGACACTAAAGATCCCGTGTCAATCTCCATAGATAGTGGAATTTTGTCCACAAACACAGTTAAACTCACCGGTTTATAGCTACCTAAAGTAAGTGTATGCAAATCTTTCACCGGCCCACATTCTTCCTCATCAGATAAAGGAGATTCATCCTCCCCTGACTGATTTAGGGTTGACTGATTGGTTGACCCGCCTGGTATTTGCATCATGTTATTCTTGTAACAACGATCCTGTGGCTGTCTTGCTCTTACAAGCATAGGACAAACTCGACGCAGGTGTCCCTTCCTTTTACACTTTCCGCAGTTAAACCGGCTATATCTGCATCCTTCACTTGGGTGATCACCACCACAAGCCGAACAATAAATCTGGGAGTGAGCAGCTCTCTTCCCGACGCGTGCAACTGGCAATCCGCGTGTTCCACCATGCCCTCGGCGGTCCCGAATGTCCGTCGTCGCCAATACATGCACCGCTCCGGTCGCAGCGTCATCGCTGTTCCTACTAACCAACTGGTCTACTGCCGCTGCATCACGCTCTGCTGCTTCCATAGAGCATGAAATTTTTACGGCCCTTACATAAGACAGTTGTTCTTCCGAAAATAACCGTTGTCTAATCGTCTCATTTCGCAAACCACACACCAGCTGATCTGGTGTGTGGTTTGCGAAATGAGACGATTAGACGCGGTTAAATATTTAGGATATATTATCTCAGCTGAGGGTATTAAAACAGACCCAGAAAAGGTGGAAGGTATATTAAATATTCCCCGCCCAGTTAACATCACCGAATTAAGAGCCTTTTTAGGAACAATTAATTATTACGCTAAATTTGTTAAAAACTTGAGCAATATACTGGCACCTCTGTATAGGTTACTTAAGAAGGAAGTTATTTGGAAGTGGGACAATGAGTGTGAGGCGGCTTTTAAAATGATTAAAAACATTTTGATTAGTGCGGACGTCCTGGCTCATTATGAACCAGATAAACCATTGTTTTTAACATGTGATGCTAGCTCGAGGGGCATAGGCGGAGTATTAAGTCAAATGTGCGAGCACTATGACAGGGGCGGGAATGTAGTGCGGGAGCGGCCGATCGTGTATGTGTCGCGCGCACTTAATGCGGCTGAGAAGCATTATTCGCAAATCGAGCGGGAGGCTTTAGCCATTGTGTTCTGCTTTGAGAAATTACACCAATATTTATATGGGCGACGCTTTACATTACGCACGGATCACAAGCCATTGGTTACTATTTTTGGGCCAAAACAGGGTATACCTTCGATGGCTGCGAGCCGGTTACAAAGGTGGGCTATTAAGTTGTCAGCTTATACCTATGATATAGAGTATGTTACTTCAAAGCAGAATGGGGCGGACGGGTTGTCGCGGTTACCAGCTCTTCCTGTGGGTAAACAATTAATTACATTTCCAGAGCAAACTTATTTACATTTTGCTCAAAATGCCATGTTATTAGATTACAATGAGATTAAAAGACAAACTAGCCGAGACCAGTTGCTTGGCCGTATTCTAAGATATCTTCGCGATGAATGGCCAGTTGATAATGAAATGAAATCACTCCAACCTTTTTTTAATCGTAAAAAAGAATTATACGAGGAATTGGGTTGTGTGATGTGGGGCCATAGAGTGGTCATACCAAGTGAGTGTAGGAAAAAGGTATTAATTAATTTACATGAGGCTCATATGGGTATAGTTAAAACTAAGGCTTTCGCTAGGAGTTATGTTTGGTGGCCAGGTATGGACGAGGAGATTGAACGTACGTGCCGGAGTTGCCATGTCTGCGCTGCGGAGAGTGAGGCGCCGCCTCGACATATGCCATGTCCATGGCCGTGGCCAGATAGACCGTGGGCTCGAGTCCACGTTGACTTTTTAGGCCCTATTGAAGGACGAATATTTTTAGTAATGATTGATGCTAGGACTAAGTGGATAGAGGTTAGTCAAGTACCTAGTACAGCGGCTTGTCATACAATCAGGGTTTGTAGTGACGTGTTTGCACGTTTTGGTTTGCCAAGACAAATTGTATCCGATAATGGACCACCGTTTACCAGTCATGAATTCACACAATTCCTCAATTCAAATGGTATCGCACATATATTTTCAGCGCCATATCATCCTGCCTCAAACGGAGCAGCAGAAAACGCAGTGCACACTGTTAAAAGATCTATTAAAAAGGCAATTAGGGAGAAGTTGGATATACAATTATTTTTAAATAATTTCCTGCTATATTACAGGAATACTGAACATTGTAGTACAGGTGTAACTCCTGCTTCGCTAATGTTCGGTCGCAATTTGCGTACGAAGTTTGATGCACTAATCCCAAGTAGGGAGAGCAAGGTTAAACTTGCTCAAGAGTGCCAACCAAAATACGGTGCAAGTGGGTCACGTCAGCTGCGTCCTGGGGACGAGGTGTGGCTGCGCCAGTATCACGGATCTGATAAATGGGTCTCTGGAAAGATAGTTGAAAGAATGGGAATCACTGACTATAAAGTGGTTGATGCTGTAGGCAGGGAATTCCACAAACATATTGATCAGTTGAAACAGCGGATACGGAGTCCATTAATCAGCCCTTCTTCTTTTTGTCCGGTTAGGGAAGGGGAAAAAACGGTTGAGGTCACTCAGGAGGAACAGGAAACGTTTGAACATGAAACGTTTGAAGATTGTGTAGAACAGCAGTCTTCCTTGCCCTCTGAGTCTCAGCAATTTCCGATGGTAGTGCCACCTTCCTTGCCTTCCCCGGAACCCGCTCAGTCTCGTCCTGTACGGCAATGTCGGATTGCCAAACCAGCTGTTTATAAGTAGTAAGAAATTGTTTCCTTGTTAAGTTTTTTCTATTAGTTATATTGTGGTGTAGGATTCTTAATTTTATTTAGTGTGTATTGTTACTTTATTTTCATGTGTCTGATTTTACTGTAAAACTGTTATTCCGTTTCTTAATTAAGTGTGAGGGTGTTATGTATGTGGCCAGTGTGCTGCATATTGTTTATGCTGATTGTTTGACGTGTTACTTGTCTGTTCTGTCATGGCTGTTCTTTGCTAATAAAGGATTTTTCCAAGATATCTCACGGGGGTCAACGTATTTTATTCCACACTTATCTTAGGCCAGTCATTAAAACCTGTGAACCCTAAATAATTAGTATCAGGCTGATTTTTTTATATGTTGTTGGGGACGGTGAAATATGTATACAAAAAATGTTCCTACCCTTCAGGGTGGGTGCTAAGGTATGTAGAGGGTGACAAAGTTAATTTGTTTATAACTTTGTCTAACTAAAAAAGTCGTAACAGGTTGGAAATTGGAAGGAAGACGTAATAAATAATTATCTTCCTTGTATTAAAATTCCAACCTTTTATAATAAGTGCAACTTTATTTATTTATAAAAAACTGACTTATAGTGGAAGTTAGTCGTAAAGTGGATGTAATGGTCTCACCGTGGTACGAGAACATCTTGGGCGCGGGCTGCGTGTCCCGCAGCGCCACCGTGTCTGCCTTCAGTCGCGCCGCGTGCGCGCGCAGGCGGGACTCGCACGACGGGGACCAACGCTCGCAAGGAGAGCTACAGGGACAGGTATAATATTCTCATCAAAGTCAAAGTCAAATCATTTATTTTAACTAGGCCATCAGTGAGGCACTTTTAAACGTCGAATATTAAAAATTAAGGAAAGGGATGGGATGGGATTGATTCTACACCCATTCGCTAAGGTAGGTTGTATGGAGAAGAATAAACAAATGTGAAAGCGATGTACTCAAGTCAAGACTATTAAATCATTAAAAGGAAATAAAAAAAAAACAATAAATACAGCTAAAAGGTACACGGTGTTCACACTTTCACAAAATAATGCAATTACAACTTTAAAAAAATACATTAAAGGCAGTGTGTGAGCATTAAAATTTCAACCAAGTTTGATTCTGCTCAAGCCCTACATTGTACTATGGAGCAGGACCGGCATGTTTCCAAACATTTTTATCTTGGATATCATTATACAACACTATGTAATGGTTTAGGCTTAAACCCTCTTATTAATAAACGTCAACTAAAGTTACAACCAGGATAATCTTCAGACTAACCATACATATTTAACAGACTTCAAAAAAAAGTAGGATCTCAGTTCGACCTGTATGTATGTTTGTCCGCGATTATCTCGCGTTTGGCTGAACGGATTTTGATCCGGTTTCAGGAATGTGTTCATTACATTTCTGTGGAAGGTTTTAGTATATAACAATAATGGATATCTTGTGAAATTGCCCTCGTTCCCTTTTTTCTGAAAGTTTTTTTTTTAAGAAATAACTTTAGCGTAACTTAGTTTGCATTTATTAATAATGGGAAAAAAGCCTAATTCGTAAAATGGCAATTGATCAAATGACTAATTTCTTTTTAAAAAAGATTTCTTTTCTTTGATTCAACTAAGTTAATTTATTTAGCTAATTAATTTTAAACCTAAAGGCGAAGATACATCAATTCTAAAATTCACAACGTTTTGTGATCACACTCAGTCGGTATAATTTTACAGACGTTATGACGTCACAAGCTCTCACTAACGAATATCAATTTTCATTAATTAAAACAAAATATCAAATCAAATCAAGCAGGAAGACAAAACACAGGGCAAGAGCCAACAACGATATAATACTAGACTCCGCATACACGATCTAAGGAACAAAAACTATTCTGTCAACTCGCTGAGGTACTACGTAAGCGAGGGGGACGGGGTACTGCGTTGTGATTGGCTAACTCAAGGTCTGTTCTGTCTCAACGTATGTTTACGGCACACAGGATTGGTCGAAATGAGACGAATATAAGACTTTTTTGCCTAATGTGTTGACAGACATCGGTCGCCTGTTATTACGAGTCTAGTATTATATCGTCGTTGGCAAGAGCAGATACTAGTGGAAGAAGTCATGTTTGTCATACGTGTGGTTGTGATGCTGCAGCCAGGGCCCCGGTGACAACAGCGGCTGACCGATGGCGGCCGACGTGTGCTCCGCGTCCAGCCGGGACAGCAGCTGACTCGCCACCTGCTCCGTGGACAGGCGCTGGAACAAGGGGCAGGAATAGAGACGGAGCGCAGCGAGGACACCGCGAGAACAGAGCGCAGCGAGGACACGCCGCAAATAAAGCTTATGTGAAAGAGAAGACACGTACTGACACAGTGATCCTTCAATATGCCCTTTACGTTTCACGGTTATCTGATGACAATCCCGCGACCCCAGCAGGCTTTGACCCTGTAAAAGGGCCCGTCTAATTGATGATAGCTCTTTAAAGCGCGTGTGGACCTGAGCATGATCCATGGCCAGACCGCAAGTGACCCATTACTTACCGTCCGCATACTCGCAGGGTATGCGACCATGCGTATTCGTGGCATGTTCAATGCGCATTCTTTAAGCTCTCATCATTTTAAACTCGTTCGCACATCATTAAAGTGATAAGATATATGTATAGATAAGTTTGAGCAGTTAATTTTCAAGATCAAATGAATGTTGATGTCAGTGTCTTAAGTCTGACAATCAGTCAGTCAGTTAAGCCGCGCTTGCCGAGGTTGGTCTGTGGATGGGTGACCATCTGTCATGGCGAGTTTCCTCCGTGCTTCAAAGCGCGTAAAGCCGTTTTTCCCAGCTGTCATTTGTAGATCTTTGACAGTCGCTACTGTAAGTCAGAAGCTCTAAAAGTCTGACAACCAGTCTTACCATGGAGTATCGTATTACCCAGTTACTATGTTGTGGAGGTCCGATAGTCAGTCGCTCCATGTAACATACTGATATTCAGCTGCATCTGGTTCGACCGGAAGCAGACCACTATATAGTTGGGAAAAGGGAGGTTGATGATGATGATGATGATGTCCTACCTCTTCAGAATGTTGCTGTGCGGTCTCAGCTAGTGCCAGTAATACGTCGTATGTCTCGAGCGCGCGGTCGGCGGCGCGCAGTGCACAACACAGCGACACTGATGTTGACTCTTGGACCGCGCACGCGCAGTATAATCTGGATCATAATGAAAAATTAAAATGCCTGAATGAAGCTGAACAATGAAATACTGTTGCCAGCGGTTTTGCCTGCTACAACTAGCACTACACTACTAAATGAAATGAAAATGAAATGAAAATGAAATGAAAATGAAATGAAAATGAAATGAAAATGAAATGAAAATGAAATGAAAATGAAATGAAAATGAAATGAAAATGAAATGAAAATGAAATGAAAATGAAATGAAAATGAAATGAAAATGAAATGAAAATGAAATGAAAATGAAATGAAAATGAAATGAAATGAAAATGAAATGAAAATGAAATGAAAATGAAATGAAAATGAAATGAAAATGAAATGAAAATGAAATGAAAATGAAATGAAAATGAAATGAAAATGAAATGAAAATGAAATGAAAATGAAATGAAAATGAAATGAAAATGAAATGAAAATGAAATGAAAATGAAATGAAAATGAAATGAAATGAAAATGAAATGAAAATGAAATGAAAATGAAATGAAAATGAAATGAAAATGACATGAAAATGAAATGAAAATGAAATGAAAATGAAATGAAAATGACATGAAAATGAAATGAAAATGAAATGAAAATGAAATGAAAATGAAATGAAAATGAAATGAAAATGAAATGAAAATGAAATGAAAATGAAATGAAAATGAAATGAAAAATGAAATGAAAATGAAATGAAAATGAAATGAAATGAAAATCACGTACCTATGTGCAGTGTCCGCGGCCCTGGCTAGTGCACACTGCAGCACTCGTCGCTCAGCGCGTAATCGCGCACACCGCGCCGCCCACTCGCATCCACCTGGAAGGGATACCGGGAGGGGGCCATTAATACATACAGGACACAACACGTCCACCATTAGCTGCGCCTCCCGCAGGTCTGCGTGTGACAGACGTCCACCACTACTACATACAAGACAGTGGACTCACCGTCGCTCTGCGCCGCCAGCAGCGCCTCCCGCAGGTCTGCGTGTGACAGACGTCCACCACTACTACATACAAGACAGTGGACTCACCGTCGCTCTGCGCCGCCAGCAGCGCCTCCCGCAGGTCTGCGTGTGACAGACGTCCACCACTACTACATACAAGACAGTGGACTCACCGTCGCTCTGCGCCGCTAGCAGCGCCTCCCGCAGGTCTGCGTGTGACAGACGTCCACCACTACTACATACAAGACAGTGGACTCACCGTCGCTCTGCGCCGCCAGCAGCGCCTCCCGCAGGTCTGCGTGTGACAGACGTCCACCACTACTACATACAAGACAGTGGACTCACCGTCGCTCTGCGCCGCCAGCAGCGCCTCCCGCAGGTCTGCGTGTGACAGACGTCCACCACTACTACATACAAGACAGTGGACTCACCGTCGCTCTGCGCCGCCAGCAGCGCCTCCCGCAGGTCTGCGTGTGACAGACGTCCACCACTACTACATACAAGACAGTGGACTCACCGTCGCTCTGCGCCGCCAGCAGCGCCTCCCGCAGGTCTGCGTGTGACAGACGTCCACCACTACTACATACAAGACAGTGGACTCACCGTCGCTCTGCGCCGCCAGCAGCGCCTCCCGCAGGTCTGCGTGTGACAGACGTCCACCACTACTACATACAAGACAGTGGACTCACCGTCGCTCTGCGCCGCCAGCAGCGCCTCCCGCAGGTCTGCGTGTGACAGACGTCCACCACTACTACATACAAGACAGTGGACTCACCGTCGCTCTGCGCCGCCAGCAGCGCCTCCCGCAGGTCTGCGTGTGACAGACGTCCACCACTACTACATACAAGACAGTGGACTCACCGTCGCTCTGCGCCGCCAGCAGCGCCTCCCGCAGGTCTGCGTGTGACAGACGTCCACCACTACTACATACAAGACAGTGGACTCACCGTCGCTCTGCGCCGCTAGCAGCGCCTCCCGCAGGTCTGCGTGTGACAGACGTCCACCACTACTACATACAAGACAGTGGACTCACCGTCGCTCTGCGCCGCTAGCAGCGCCTCCCGCAGGTCTGCGTGTGACAGACGTCCACCACTACTACATACAAGACAGTGGACTCACCGTCGCTCTGCGCCGCCAGCAGCGCCTCCCGCAGGTCTGCGTGTGACAGACGTCCACCACTACTACATACAAGACAGTGGACTCACCGTCGCTCTGCGCCGCTAGCAGCGCCTCCCGCAGGTCTGCGTGTGACAGACGTCCACCACTACTACATACAAGACAGTGGACTCACCGTCGCTCTGCGCCGCCAGCAGCGCCTCCCGCAGGTCTGCGTGTGACAGACGTCCACCACTACTACATACAAGACAGTGGACTCACCGTCGCTCTGCGCCGCCAGCAGCGCCTCCCGCAGGTCTGCGTGTGACAGACGTCCACCACTACTACATACAAGACAGTGGACTCACCGTCGCTCTGCGCCGCCAGCAGCGCCTCCCGCAGGTCTGCGTGTGACAGACGTCCACCACTACTACATACAAGACAGTGGACTCACCGTCGCTCTGCGCCGCCAGCAGCGCCTCCCGCAGGTCTGCGTGTGACAGACGTCCACCACTACTACATACAAGACAGTGGACTCACCGTCGCTCTGCGCCGCCAGCAGCGCCTCCCGCAGGTCTGTGACAGACGTCCACCACTACTACATACAAGACAGTGGACTCACCGTCGCTCTGCGCCGCCAGCAGCGCCTCCCGCAGGTCTGCGTGTGACAGACGTCCACCACTACTACATACAAGACAGTGGACTCACCGTCGCTCTGCGCCGCCAGCAGCGCCTCCCGCAGGTCTGCGTGTGACAGACGTCCACCACTACTACATACAAGACAGTGGACTCACCGTCGCTCTGCGCCGCCAGCAGCGCCTCCCGCAGGTCTGCGTGTGACAGACGTCCACCACTACTACATACAAGACAGTGGACTCACCGTCGCTCTGCGCCGCCAGCAGCGCCTCCCGCAGGTCTGCGTGTGACAGACGTCCACCACTACTACATACAAGACAGTGGACTCACCGTCGCTCTGCGCCGCCAGCAGCGCCTCCCGCAGGTCTGCGTGTGACAGACGTCCACCACTACTACATACAAGACAGTGGACTCACCGTCGCTCTGCGCCGCCAGCAGCGCCTCCCGCAGGTCTGCGTGTGACAGACGTCCACCACTACTACATACAAGACAGTGGACTCACCGTCGCTCTGCGCCGCCAGCAGCGCCTCCCGCAGGTCTGCGTGTGACAGACGTCCACCACTACTACATACAAGACAGTGGACTCACCGTCGCTCTGCGCCGCCAGCAGCGCCTCCCGCAGGTCTGCGTGTGACAGACGTCCACCACTACTACATACAAGACAGTGGACTCACCGTCGCTCTGCGCCGCCAGCAGCGCCTCCCGCAGGTCTGCGTGTGACAGACGTCCACCACTACTACATACAAGACAGTGGACTCACCGTCGCTCTGCGCCGCCAGCAGCGCCTCCCGCAGGTCTGCGTGTGACAGACGTCCACCACTACTACATACAAGACAGTGGACTCACCGTCGCTCTGCGCCGCCAGCAGCGCCTCCCGCAGGTCTGCGTGTGACAGACGTCCACCACTACTACATACAAGACAGTGGACTCACCGTCGCTCTGCGCCGCCAGCAGCGCCTCCCGCAGGTCTGCGTGTGACAGACGTCCACCACTACTACATACAAGACAGTGGACTCACCGTCGCTCTGCGCCGCCAGCAGCGCCTCCCGCAGGTCTGCGTGTGACAGACGTCCACCACTACTACATACAAGACAGTGGACTCACCGTCGCTCTGCGCCGCCAGCAGCGCCTCCCGCAGGTCTGCGTGTGACAGACGTCCACCACTACTACATACACAGTGGACTCACCGTCGCTCTGCGCCGCCAGCAGCGCCTCCCGCAGGTCTGCGTGTGACAGACGTCCACCACTACTACATACAAGATACAGTGGACTCACCGTCGCTCTGCGCCGCCAGCAGCGCCTCCCGCAGGTCTGCGTGTGACAGACGTCCACCACTACTACATACAAGACAGTGGACTCACCGTCGCTCTGCGCCGCCAGCAGCGCCTCCCGCAGGTCTGCGTGTGACAGACGTCCACCACTACTACATACAAGACAGTGGACTCACCGTCGCTCTGCGCCGCCAGCAGCGCCTCCCGCAGGTCTGCGTGTGACAGACGTCCACCACTACTACATACAAGACAGTGGACTCACCGTCGCTCTGCGCCGCCAGCAGCGCCTCCCGCAGGTCTGCGTGTGACAGACGTCCACCACTACTACATACAAGACAGTGGACTCACCGTCGCTCTGCGCCGCCAGCAGCGCCTCCCGCAGGTCTGCGTGTGACAGACGTCCACCACTACTACATACAAGACAGTGGACTCACCGTCGCTCTGCGCCGCCAGCAGCGCCTCCCGCAGGTCTGCGTGTGACAGACGTCCACCACTACTACATACAAGACAGTGGACTCACCGTCGCTCTGCGCCGCCAGCAGCGCCTCCCGCAGGTCTGCGTGTGACAGACGTCCACCACTACTACATACAAGACAGTGGACTCACCGTCGCTCTGCGCCGCCAGCAGCGCCTCCCGCAGGTCTGCGTGTGACAGACGTCCACCACTACTACATACAAGACAGTGGACTCACCGTCGCTCTGCGCCGCCAGCAGCGCCTCCCGCAGGTCTGCGTGTGACAGACGTCCACCACTACTACATACAAGACAGTGGACTCACCGTCGCTCTGCGCCGCCAGCAGCGCCTCCCGCAGGTCTGCGTGTGACAGACGTCCACCACTACTACATACAAGACAGTGGACTCACCGTCGCTCTGCGCCGCCAGCAGCGCCTCCCGCAGGTCTGCGTGTGACAGACGTCCACCACTACTACATACAAGACAGTGGACTCACCGTCGCTCTGCGCCGCCAGCAGCGCCTCCCGCAGGTCTGCGTGTGACAGACGTCCACCACTACTACATACAAGACAGTGGACTCACCGTCGCTCTGCGCCGCCAGCAGCGCCTCCCGCAGGTCTGCGTGTGACAGACGTCCACCACTACTACATACAAGACAGTGGACTCACCGTCGCTCTGCGCCGCCAGCAGCGCCTCCCGCAGGTCTGCGTGTGACAGACGTCCACCACTACTACATACAAGACAGTGGACTCACCGTCGCTCTGCGCCGCCAGCAGCGCCTCCCGCAGGTCTGCGTGTGACAGACGTCCACCACTACTACATACAAGACAGTGGACTCACCGTCGCTCTGCGCCGCCAGCAGCGCCTCCCGCAGGTCTGCGTGTGACAGACGTCCACCACTACTACATACAAGACAGTGGACTCACCGTCGCTCTGCGCCGCCAGCAGCGCCTCCCGCAGGTCTGCGTGTGACAGACGTCCACCACTACTACATACAAGACAGTGGACTCACCGTCGCTCTGCGCCGCCAGCAGCGCCTCCCGCAGGTCTGCGTGTGCGCACACGTCCACTGACAGACGCTCAGCACTCCACCACTGTGAACAAACAATGCTACATCACTTCCTGCCTGTTGCTCTAGTGTGTACGGTGGTGTGTGTGTATGCGTGGCGTATGTGTGGTGTGTGTGTGTGGTGTGTGTGGTGTGAGGTGTTAGGGGTGTGATGTGTGAGTGGTGTGTGTGTGCCTGTGTGATGTGTGTGATGTGAGGTGTGAGTATTGAGAGTGTGTGTGCGCGTGTGTGTGTGGGGTGTGTGTGTGCTGTGTGTGTGTCCGTATCGTTTGTGAGTGTGTAGTGCGTGTGTGGTGTGTCTCCGTGTGGTGTGCGAGTGTGTTGTGTGTGTGTATCTGTGTAGTGTGTGTGTGGTGTGAGTCTGGTGTGAGGGTGTATGTTGGTTGGTGTACGTACGTCGTCGTTGTGTTGGTTGGTGGAGTCCGAGTCCTCCGTGCGGCGCAGCTTGACGCGGGACGCCAGCTTGGCCTGCCGCGACGAACAACGACCTGGTACATAGTTCAGTTAGTGTTGTTGTCACTTGTTTTTAAATTCCTAGTAAGAGGCAGCATAAAAAAAAACCGGTCCAATTGCGTCAACTCGCACACGCTTCATGTTTCTCCTATGAGAAGCCACATAAATATTTATTTTCTTTTCTTTTATAGTTTTTGGTTGTAACAGAAACACAACATTTTGTAAGTCCCAAAAAATAAAAATAAAACTTTTTTTTTTTTAATAAATTGAATATAAATGTTACCAGTACAAGTAGTATACAGTCTAGGTTCATCGGGCGATCCTCTCTCTCGCTCACAGCTGCCTCCCGCTCCCTCGCTGGCGGCCGGGGCCTCGCAGCAGCTAAGGGAATGACGACCTTATTACAAACACGTAGGGTTCATTGTTGATCAACATTGTGAGCTACCTTAGGGAGTTCCCCCATAAAGCATGAATTTTATTGCAATTACATTTTTTACGGTTTATTCCACTTTGTTCACTTGGGTGATATCACCTGGGTGAACAAAGTGGACACATTGGTGTCCTCAATACACCTCGGAAAAATATCACCTGAGTGATATCACCCAGGTGAATTGCGGACACCAAAGTTGTCCACTTTGTTCACCCCGGAAAAATATCACCTAGGTGAACAAAGGCGACTTTTCTTATGCGGTGTAGTGTAACTAAAAATTAAATTCGTCCTTGCTACTACGACATAATGATACAATTCGACTGACGTCGTCGTGGCGAGCGTGTTTTGTTTTTCATCTACTTGTCCAAAATAGCGTTTTAAGTCATATGTCGTAGTGGTAAAGATAATTTTCACTTGTAGTTGGATCGGTCGAGTTGCGTCGCATTAAGAAATCAACAAGTTCGCTAACTCATACCACAGAATACTTAATAGTACTAAGTACAGAAGTGTCACTTCCCTAAAACAAACAAATGTAAAATCTATGTTCAAGAGAATATAAAGTACATTTTAACAAAAATATGTGCCGAGCTGCTGCGAAATGGGTGGCAGCCGACTGTGAAACCCCGTCTACGGTGCGCTCGCGTGTACTTGCAGTTTCGTACCTACACCGCGGAGTGCGGCAGGCCTGTTCATACATGTTCATGATGACTCACCGTGCGGTACTGAGACACACTTCAGAGTCCCGCGAGGAGAGGTTGAGGCTGGTGTCACACTGCTCCACCACGGACGGCGTGGTCACCTCCACGCGCGGACCGTCCGCTCCTCTGTCAACAACAAACAGCTATATCAACGAAAAACCCAATAACACTTGCAGCTCTCAGCTATTGTATAATTAGATTCCATCTAGCTCTTTCCATGGGCGACCCGCTGTGCGACCAAGGACCATGCCCGGGTCGACGGTGTTGGGGACTTGTTGATTGGATTTTCTGGGGTTGGAGGCAAAGTGTGTGGCGACTGGGATACAAAACTCCTTTTTTTCTTCTTAAATATTCGTTTAATAATCTGGACTGTTCGCTGCAGTCTTACCATGTGATAACATTATTATATCACCAACATATATCGTCTTAAGTCTGACAACCAGTCAGTAAGGTTGGTCTGTGGATGGGTGACCATCTGTCATAGCAAGTTTCCTCCGTGCGAGGAAAGCACGTAAAGTCGTTGTTCCCGGCTGACATTTGAAGATCTTTGACAGTCGTTACTGTTAGTCAGAAGCTCTAAAGTCTGACAACCAGTCTTACCATGGAGTATCGTATTATCCAGTTACTGTGTTGTGGAGGTCTGATAGTCAGTCGCTCCATGTAACATACTGATATTCAGCTGCATCTGGTTCGACTGGAAGCAGACCACAATATAGTTGGGAAAAGGCAGGCAGATGATGATGATATGAATACCTGAGCTCGTGGGCGCTGGTCTCTGTGTCAGTGGGCAGCTCCTCGAAGGTGGACGGCGGGAGCGTCTGTTCCACCTTCGATTCCTGAGGAGTGGGCAGCTCCGGGCTCAGAGCTGACGACGTGTCGTTCTGAAACAAGACAATCACTAGAATATTGTTGTAGAAAAAAAGTTGAGCTCCTTGTGTTCTGAGTCGAGCTACACGATAACCGACAAATGCTTGCACTGACTGGACAGGTCCACTCAAATCTGTGTGGGTCTTTGTTCAAAAGACCATCTCAGACACCTACATGGTCCTCGTATGACTACCAATATAATGTCTGGACTTTAAAAGAGACTGTGACCTCTGAGTTTGTTTCGGATGTTTCTTCTCAGAGTAGTCAGGTACGATACACCGGCCTCATCTAGCTTTAAAACTAAAATGTCTTTGGACGCATATAACTATAGATAGTGTTGTGTTACCTGATCTGTTCTGGAGCGGTCTGCGTCGTTGTCGAGCTCCCCGGCCGGCTGTGTCGTGGACTCACACTCGTCTGAAACACAACGACAAACTTACAGAGTATGTACCTGTGTGGTATTTTTCAATGTAACTTTTTTACTATTTTTCTTGACCACTTCGTCGTATGTTGCAACTCCGTAACGCACAGCCTGAGGCCTAAGCCGTCGCATATGGTAGCAACTTTTACCCAGGTCTGTCATTGGAAACTTGACCAAGGTTAATGTGAGATTGTCTCAATCTCAAAAACTCAAAGTCAAAGCTAAGAAGAGATGTCAAACATCATGTATACGACTACTGTAAGGATAGATGGATTACCAATTGTCCACACGGAATAACCCGGTTCATTGAAAAATGGAATCTTAAATGGCGGGGCTTATCGTGTTCTCTCGCTCGCACACTAGTGCCGTCTATACTCACACCCGCGCGTAGCGTAAGCAGGTTTGAGAAATTATTATGATCCAGTCTTGTTTAAACTTGAACTTGAAATCTTTTATGCTGACTGTACTATCTGTCAACGGAAGTACAAGCCGCCATTTTAGATTTCTTTCTTCAATGAACCGGATTATACCACTACCAATGCGAACGATGTCATGCAGGGTACAAATAAATATGATACTGCTGACCTGAGACCTCCTCCTCCGGTATAGCCCTCGCATGCTTATCATGGGCCCTCCTCCGCACCAGCTCGGCGATCACTCCGTGCAGCTCGGCGAGCCGCGCGTCGTGCGCCCGCGCAGCTGTGGCGGCGCGCTGTCTCTCCGCCGCGAGCGCCCGCGCCAGGGCGTCGCGCTCCGCCCGCAGGGAGGACACGTCCTCACGGCCGGAGCTGTGTGTGGCTACCTGGAACGAAGAGATAGAAGGAGTTAGGTGGAGAAGAAGATGGTAGTCAATCTAATTACCATGTTGAACTTACTAATCGATGAAAATCAGGATGGATACCTTTTACTAGATCAAAACCACCTTAAGGCCCGTTCACAAAACAGATCTATATAGATGTACCTAAATAACGCAAGAGCAACTACTTCGCCGTTCGCGTGCCAAAAATCCGTGCAAGCAAAAATCGTAAGTGGCCATTTTTTTGTGCGTGTAGGCCCATTTGGCTGAAGTCATGAAAGGACTGTAAGAACACAATGTAGGAAAAAAAAACAAAACAATGACTGTAGATATTAAAACAATAGACAAAACCCCAAAGAGAAGACTATGAAGGGGTAAATGATAAAATGCCAAGTTCTAAGTTTTGGGAGCATACGATACTGACCAAGCCTGCTCCTCAACTAAGATAGATCTCCCCACTTCAAACCCTTCAATCAAATCCTCCACCACATATTTCCCTCCACCACCACATCACCACCTACCATCATACTGACTCCATTATGTCCGGGCACAGGCGGCGCCGTCACAGGCCGCAGACTGGAGTACCTCCACGACGACTCCCGGGATATCTCCTCATCAGCCACATTAGGACAGCACAGGTACCAGCTCCTACTCCGCCTCACTCCTGAGGTAGAATCCAACTGTGTCAGTGGCAGTCTCCCCACGACTTCCAACTCTGCTAGTAAAGGTTCCTTTTCTTTTGGCTCCGGCATCGGAAAAGTTCCAGCCGTAGAATAAGTCTCTTCGATTTTCCTGGAATTTTCTGGAGTGTTGTATTCCGGGAGACTCCACTGCCGTACCCTATCTCTAAGTGGGGGTACTTCCCTGACTGCTCCATCGTTGACCACCTCATTGGTCTCTACGTACTCGCTGAGCTCATCAGGGTTCTGGACTTCCTGGATTGGTTCCTGGTGGCCGTTCTTCCGTTTTAGTCTTTCAAGGTCCGCGTAGTAGTAGGCGGTGGAGCGCGGCGGCTCTCCGCTCAGGGTGCGCGTACCCGCCAGCGTTTGAATTTTCATAGCATCTTTCTGGAATGTTCTGGAAGGTTCTCGAACGTTCTCGAATGTTCTTGAGATTCTTTACGTCATGGTGATGATGGTGCAGTCTGTGAGGAGAATGTTTGAAGTTTAGAGAGTTGTTGTTTTAGAAACTAGATGTAGTTTCAGTTGGTTAGCGGCTTTCGGGGTTTGAATAGATTTGGCGATGAGGGTTCTATAAATAGTAAGTAGTAGCCAGAAGTAGCTCAGACGTTAAATATTATTGATTTTCGCGAAATAACGTTTGGTTCCATAACTTTTTGCAAATTAGAATAAGAATCATAGCTTTTAAAGTCTTTACACATGACAGTCTCTGGAATTAGGTACCTTTCTACGTTCTGGTGATGTATGAATGTGTATGAGGTGGATGGAGTATGTAAGGATCGCAGCAGGTGACGATCTGTAGTTTCTACCTAATAGCACTACGGGAAAAATGCTTATATGAAGGTCATGTAGTTCCATAAAGATCCCGTTCTTCACCATTTTCTATGCCGAGGAGTAAATGATAAATTAAATTAATTTTGTAAGTCTGCTATAAAAATAAGTCGGATTTTCCTTCCTGACGCTATAACTCTAGAACGCACGAACCGATTTCCACGGTTTTGCATTCGTTGGAAAGGTCTCGGGCTCCGTGAGGTTTGTAACACAATCTGGTGGCGAAACGGAGTTCGCCGGGTTTGCTAATTGGATAAAAAAAACACTTCACGTCACAACCAAAATTTTTTAAAGATGAGGCTGGTGTTTCGTATCTGACAAACTCAGAGGTCACAGTCTCTTTTAAAGTCCAGACAATATATTGTTCAAGTCATACGAGGATCATGCGGGTGTCTGAGATGGTCTTTTGAGGAAAGAACCACACAGATTTGAGTGGACCTGTCCAGTCAGTGCAAGCATTTGTCGGTTATCGTGTAGCTCGACTCAGAACACAAGCTCAACTCAAGGAGTAAAAGTTGCGAAACAAACTCGACAGCACGATAATCCAAAACATAAAAAAATGTATTTTAACATCCTGAATTCATGTTTGTGAAAGCATTTAGCTTTTAAAACTCCGCAGTTACAACAGGATGCTCGCTACAACTTACATTGGACATACAAACTACCAGTTGATTTCGGTTCACTTCCGGAGCGCGCCAGTTTACTAACTTTATTCTCAAACATACTACACGAACATTTCGCTTTGTTTTTACCTATTTTAAACGTCAGATCGAGATTGATAAAACCCTTCGCGGGTTGCTCAACGGAATTAACCTATAAAGTTACCGTGGAGACGTCGCAGAAGATACGAAGAATCCGTTCGATTGTTAATGAAAGTGCGTAACGCAAATGCTATCTGACTTACAACAAAAATATTAACATCTGTCGAACACTTTACATCTAAAAAAATTGTAACTGCAAGACGATCCTTAATCAACGTTTAATGCAGATTTGACGTTGAAAGTTTTTTAAGACAAGTGTTCAACAGATAATGTATTTAACTTTTTAAAGCAAGACAAGATTATTTTAGAGAGCTGTGGTGGCCCAGTGGTATCGGCCCCGACTTATGAGTTGTAGGTCGTGGGTTCGAATCCAGGCAGGCGCATTACTTTGTGTAATTTATTTCATAACCACTGCTCTCAAAACGGTGAAGGCTAACATCGAGAGGAAACCGGCATGTCTTAGAACCAAAAATTCAAAAACATGTGATGTCTACCAACGCGCACTGGCCTCACGTGGTGGATTATGGCCCACTCCCTCTCACAAAGAGGAGGCCTGTGTCCCAGCAGTGGGAACATTTATAGGCTGATGATGATTATTAGAAGATTATTTACATCTAATAAATAAAGATGTCTGTTTTGTAAACCCCATTCGTTGAAAGTTAATTCGGCAAATGCATTAAAAATATGTGAAAATTCATCGTAGGTAGGTGTGGGTATTGTGTGATCAAGAAAGTAACAATTAGAACCATTTTAATAACGCATCAACATTAAGTAAACAAGGGGGCTGGAGGTACTGATATCAGCGGGGGGATGCGACACGCCTCAATTTGCGACAGATGACCGTAATTAGCGACAAGGCTATCAGCGATACTATCGCTCGTTTACGATACGACTGCGACAATCGCTTGCGTGTGTCGCATTGCTGTTTCCAAAGTCAAGCAAATTTTGGTTTCTTAAGTAACTTTTGCCGTATCTACCTGCGGATTGGTGACCAAAAATAAGAAACGCTTTCCATAGTCTTTCTTTGGTTGTGTGACCAATAGTGAAGCAACTATTGCTGAGATCAGTGTGTGGATGGGTGATCAAAATAAAGTAACTCTTGTTGAGATCAGTCTATCATGGTTTTATGAACATCGCTTCCTGAAATATGTCTTTGAAACGATGACCAAAGTTGCGCAGATATGCAACTATTGTACAGGTCGCTTTTGTCTCATGTATATTCTGGAAAGCTGACAATTTCATTGGTCTGAATCACCACCTTAATTTTACAACAAACGCAATTTTGCTAAAAAAATATGCACACGCAATGTTGCACAATGGTCGGCCCATAAAGAAGCGATAGATATTGTAGTTGCACCCCTGATGGCTGATCCGAAGTGGCTCTCCAAAAGAGTCAAGGAAATATATAGGAGAGACCATTTTTTTTTAGCGTGGTAAAGTCATCAAATGAGTCCTCCCATTCAGAACAGGATAGGATCCCACAGTCAGACTCGTACTGACTAAAATCCACGAAGTCCTTCAATAGCCTTTTACATTCCGGTCTTACGGTAGCTCGTAAGTCCCGGCAGGAACTTCGCCAAAAGATAGGACATTCAACAGCTAGCTACAAAAAACTTGAGAGGTGTCAAGGGACACCCGGATGGAACGAAGTTAACAAAAATAATCGTCGCAACACCACACTGTTCAATGCGAAATAGAAAGACGAAACGAAAATATTTGGCTTGCTTTCTATTAGAGAGAGAGAGACAGAGAAACATGTGCACGCCACAATACGACAAGAGTCACGAGGAACGGGGGTTGAGTGAGGGGTACGGGCGGCGGGGTGCAGGCGCGAGATGCGGGTCTAGGCAAAAGTGTCGTGCCAACTTTTCGTAAGAATTTTTTCCGTCTAGCCCCCTTTCACAACGCGCGATAAGGAAGTTCGTTCCAAAAAATCTCGATTTGCTTACTCTGGAATGAAATCCAAGTTTCATGTAATCATCATCATCTGCCTGCCTTTTCCCAACTATATTGGGGTCGGTTTCCAGTCAAACCAGATGCAGCTGAATATCAGATTCAGTATGTTAGTTACATGGAGCGACTGACTATCGGACCTCCATAACACAGTAACTGGATGATACGATACTCCATGGTAAGACTGGTTGTTAGACTTTAGAGCTTCTGACCGGTAACGACTGTCAAAGATCTACAAATAATGAACCGGGAACAACGGCTTTACGTGCTTTCCGAGTTTCATGTAATGCTATCCTTAAACAAATACTAATATAAAAGTTGTTCGTGACCTTGGTGCTACATTACACCTCATCAATCATGCCACTTCCATCAATGGTTGAACTACTCAAGGACGGGGGGGTGCGCGGGGTGCGGGAGGGACGTATTCAACACAAACTTCCAACTATGTTATTGATATTGTTTTTTGTTTGGCGTCTGAGACAATATTGTGGATATCCCAGGGGTTACGGTTTCGAGAAAAAGGAGAGCCTGAGCTGAGGCTCTTTTGGCATTAAAAGATTTATGTTTTATTTTATTTCTTAGTTTGAATTAGCTATAAGTTTTAATGCCAATAAAGGCAATAAACACAGTTTTCTTTCTTTCTTTCAAAAACCAGTTTGGATTTACTCGTACATCCGAACGCCATCTTATAAAAACTTATGAATCTACCTTTCAACTACGCCGACGACGTAACCCGAGTTTGGCCCAAGACTGACAGCTGGGGGCCAAATAACTGTTGTCGTTGTTTGGTTGGCCCTTGCGATATAAGTCAATGGCTGTTTGAATCGTGTTCGAAAAAATCCGTCATTTTATGATCCGGCTCGAAGGACCATAAAATGTACAGTCTTAGTGGGATTGTACATTGACAATGAAGTTGTAGTTGTTGTGACGTGAGTGTGGTAAAGATTATGGTCTCACAAAAAATATTCAAGTAATAATATTCCACAACTATCACACAACGCCATCTAGTCCCAAGCTAAGCAGAGCTTGTGTTATGGGTACTAGACAACTGATAAACATACTTATATATTTCTAAATACATACATATTATAGATAAATTACACCCAGACACAGAACAAATGATCGTGCTCATCACACAAACATTTGTCCTGGGTGGGAATCGAACCCACGACCTCCGGCATAGCAGTCAGGGTCACTAACCACTAGACCAACAGGCTAGTTAAAACCTTAAGTTTATTCCCGTAAGGACTCATTTGATGATTTTACCTGAATCAAGCTCATAACATGTTAGATCATAGACCTTTAGCACACAGAGGACTGCTACGCTATTCTGATTGTGTGTCAACCCTTAGCCAGCATCGTCAAGTAATTGAAAGACATCTGAAACTGTAATAAGCGATCGTGTTTCAGTAACTTCAGTAATTCAACAATCAGTCATCGGACACTGGATTAGCGTCGTAGAAATTATGTACTTTTCAGACTTTTCGTTGAAGTTGGTAAAAGCTTATCAAGTTGATTAACTGATTCTACAACATAAATGAATTCTTTTTGATCGGTCGTAATTTAGGTATGTAATTAAGGGCTGATTTTTCAATAGCCAGATAACCTCTAACTGAGGAATTAAAAAAAAAGATTCCGACGAATTGAGAACCTCCTCCTTTTTTTGAAGTCAGTTAATAACGGTTTGACGTATCTTCTATACACAAGCTGTCAAATCGCCATTTTTATTCCTCAGTTAGAGGCAGTAACTGGCTATTGAAAAATCAGCCCTAAATGTGGTTAGTATAATTATATGCCTTAGCATCTTAGATAAGCACGATATAAGTCATACAGGCTGACTGATCACTCATATACACTCACACATAATTCACATACACACACTCACACAAATACACACGTTAGTTACTCCCTGACTAATTTATTTATTTACTTATGTGTCATCATCCCTGACGGAAGAGACTGGATCCTGCAACACAGGGTATCCTAGTGCGGGATCCAGTGTCCCATACCCTATTGTAACATTTTTGAGTAAATAATTAATATTTGTATTTGATCAACACACAGCTAAAACCGCTACATAATGAAGAATTTTAAGTAATAAGAAAATTCACCCCATATGGGGTTTAAAAATTGGAAAGTTTGTTTGAAAATTAATGAACTATAATCTTATTTTCTTCAAATGTTGATTCCTCAACGCTGAAACAATAAATACTAATTTACAAACACAATTGAAAGGCTTTCAGTGTAGTAACTACCTTTCACCCTCTTTCAGATACCTCTGTGGAGGAGGGAGGAGGGAGGAGGGAGCCACGTTGTAATCACGTGTTCCTCTAAACAACGTGAGAGCGGTAAGAGAGACTTCTTACGAAACGTGACAAACACTTGAGCTTTTCTTTACTTTCACCTCTTCTTTTGCTGTGGGAAATCCAACGACGAAATCATTAATTGAATTTAAAAGTGTCACACACACATCATTAAAGACCTATCCGCACACAACAATGCCCACACGTGCCGTTCCGTGACGTGCTGTTCATATATACGAGTGAACGAACATCACTGAACGGCACTGACACTGATGAGTACGGATAGCGGATCGTACAAAATGTATGGAACAATATCATATTTCACTGACACTGATCGATACGGCACGGTACGGTACGGAACGTGTCGGCACTGTTGTGTGCGGATAGGCCTTAATTGAGACCAAACCGACACTACCCTATTTCTTCAATTTTCCTTTACCAGAGCCGCAGAAACATGCGGATGACGAGAAATGATTAGCTTTCCATCCAATCAAGGACCATGACCGAGTCAAAGGCGCGTCGTGTTCGAAAGACCTTTCAGTAATCTAACGGGGCCTCAAAAGAGGAACACTGTGGATTTTAGGCGAGTCTGGCAGTCAGTGCCGACGGCGACGTGCCGACTTACTCAGGCGGGGTATTACAATACGTCTTAATACCAGGCTTGTTTCAGTGAGTGAACGAGATGGCGCTAAACGACTTCGTCGCTTCGTCACTTTCACTCGCCGGAATAAGCCTGGTTTTAAGACGTTGTAATACCCCCCCATGCCTCATTTAATGATATTTTCGCGATAAAATAAATAAGTATGTCGCTTTGGTCTTAAAGTATACACAATAGGTGCTCATAACTTTATCAACCCCATTTAGTTGAAAACTTAAGTCGTGTTTGGTATCCAGCTCGAAGGACCATTTTTATTTAGGTTAAAATTAGAAAAGAACGACTCATTTGATGACTTCACCATCTAGAAAAGTGCCGCGCTACTTCTTCTTAACATTCTCTAAGGCAAAAGCTAAATATTTGTGGCGTCGATTAAGTAAAAAAAAACGAGGTGTCAAGGGACACCCGGATGGAACGAAGTTACTGTTACACTACTACACTCAACAAAAATAATCGTCGCGACTCCACTCCACTCCACTCCACTCCACTCCACTCTTTGAGCTCTAGCACCCTTTCGCAACGCGCGATAAGGAACTTCGTTCTAAAAAGTGTCGTGACAACTTTTCGTAAGAATTTTTTCCGTCTAGCCCCCTTTCACAACGCGCGATAAGGAACTCCGTTTCAAGTGATAAGGAATTCCGGGGCCTGTTGGTCTAGCGGTTAGTGACCCTGACTGCTATGCCGGGGGTCGTGGGTTCGATTCCCACCCAGGACAAATGTTTGTGTGATGAGCACGATCATTTGTTCTGTCTCTGGGTGTAATTTATCTATAATATGTATGTATTTAGAAATATATAAGTATGTATATCAGTTGTCTAGTACCCATAACACAAGCTCTGCTTAGCTTGGGACTAGATGGCGTTGTGTGATAGTTGTGGAAGATTAAAAAAAAAAAAAAAAAAGATTTAATATGCTCTAAATCACTGACAAATCCTAGTAACGTACCTACTCTGATATGTTTTTGTTTGGCAGGTGGTATCGCATGTTGTATTCAAGTATTCCTTTTGTAGATATCTGTGTGTCGGCAGGTCACGTATGATGTTCATACGGGCGGAGGAATCAGAACATATCATGCTAGGAGGCAGGCAGTGAGGCACGTACAACTGGCAACTGGCGGATTGTTTATATTTGTTGCATTACGCTGGCGGGATAGACAAATTTTATTGAAGGGTGCGACTGCGAAGCCTCATCACAAACGATGACCCAAGTCCTTTTATTACAACGTAAATTCATTCAAATGAGTCCTCCCAAAAAGGACAGCGCGTCAGGCTCGTACTGACTAAAATCTACTGTGTCCTTCAATAGCACTTTAGGTTTCGGGGTTTATTGCCTGAATTCACCGTGAATTTCTCTCTTCTCAATCGTTCTCTCAATGCTGAGAATCGTGACTCCGTTTCAACTTATCAATTAGTTTCCTCCATCTGTTGCGGTCAGTGGCCTGATGGAGTGCAGTGCTGATAGGAATGTCGAGTTCTTCCGCGACTTGATCAGACCACCGTTTTGGGCTTCGGCCTCTAGGTATTTTGCCCTCTATCTTCCCGGTCACCATTAGCAGCTTCATATTGTTGGTACCTCTGCGAGCAATGTGACCAAAGTATTTGAGGACACGTTGCAGGCATGTTGAAGAGAGTGGTTGTGCTTTCTCTATGTTAAGTTGTTTAAGGATCGAGACGTTTGTGCGGTGGGCTGTCCATGGTATCCTTAAAAGGCGGCGCCAGCACCACATTTCAAAAGCGTCTATTCTTTGCCTATCAGCAGCTTTGATGGTCGAAGTCTCTGCCCCATAGAGAAAGATGGAGTAGACAAGTGTATGGACCAGGTGTTGCTTGGTCCGCTGTTTTAGCCATACCGTGAATAAGAAAATGTTAATTACATAATTTAAGAAACAATCGTCAGTTTAAAAAGATTGTTAAGTTAAAGAGATTTCTTTCGTTAATGTTTCATTATACAACCATTTCCAAGAAATCAAGCGGCCATTTTGATGACTAAAATAGCATCATTTTTCGTGTGCGCTCCATATTGCAGGAAGTGCTCTATAAGCGAACTTCTCAAGCGAACAGTTTAATTGGAAGCTATTCGTGGCGACAATTGTTTCTCTTCTATTTGTGTCAGTGAGGGCTTTGACCGGAATTGAGCCCGGGAGACGTTAATGAGATTAATGAAAAAGATATCGAGAACCATTCGTATAAAGTAGATAATCATAGTAAACCTGTTTTGTTGAGGTGGGAAAATGATGAACGTAGTCAGACTTCTGACTACAAGCACACGATTTTCTTCGACTACCTTAGATACGCTAGTGTAGTACTTGCCTCCAAAATCTACCCTTGTTTGACTTCTCATATAGTCATATACAGTGAAACTTGGTTAAATGGGACCTGGATAAGTGAGAAACCTCCATAACTGGAACTCATGCTGAGGTCCCAACACTTTGGCACTGAATTACCTCTGTTAGTGGGACGAAGTAAACCTCTATATCTGTTTCTTCTTTCAATTTATCATCATAGTTACCTCTATAACTGAGACAGCGAGTAAATTTTATATGCATA
Source organism: Agrotis segetum (assembly GCA_036375495.1). Classification (NCBI taxonomy): domain Eukaryota; kingdom Metazoa; phylum Arthropoda; class Insecta; order Lepidoptera; family Noctuidae; genus Agrotis; species Agrotis segetum. Next base: position 999,308 of record JAQSVV010000397.1, read on the forward strand.
AACCTCTGTAACTGAAATAACATTGGATAACATTGTTTGTTTACTCATTCTTATTCTACCCACAAATTCCACACGTAATTCCAAGTACGTAAGTACAAATTTTGAGCTTCGATTACCTTCAGTTTTAGTTTCGCTTTACTATCAATGTTTATTTGAAAAATGTCAAAACAAAAGCTACAATCGTTATCATTACGTGAAAAACTGAAGTACCTACTATTTTTTTTTATTAAAAATCATTTACATACATAACACGTTATTTTATTTAATGATCGCATCGAAATAACCTGTATTCTCACCTCTATTAATGGAACCCTCTGTAAATGAGACAGATATTTATTTATACCTGTATATCTGAGACACTGGGTAAGTGGAATACCTCTTCAAGTGAAACGACATTGCAGATCCCTTGATGTCTCACTTAACCAGGTTTCACTGTATTAACGCTTACCGCACCGTGTCTTAAGTATGTCTATTAAATTGAACCACCAAAAACATTTCATGTAAAATGTTGCCAATACGAGTATGTAAGGTTTGCCCTGTGAAAAAGATATCAGATCTCATGTAGAACAAAGTTTCTGAATCTACACGGCCTAACTCTACCAACCCTAACTTCACAAATTCTAAGACAATGCCGGTTGCTCCTTAGAGCTATGACCCACCAAATAAAATTTGGCTTCACCCTATACCAAATGTAACATTATATTCGTGCTTTATCAGTTATAAGTAAAATCATATTTTATATGTCTATAATCCTGCCGTTTCTGTTTAATTGGATAAAATATCACATTTAGGTTAGATACCTATGTCGAGCATACGTTAACGTCACGTCCCTATTTTCACAATGCTGGTCTAGCCACAAAGCACACACAATACAATACTAACAATCTTGACGGATTACCGATGTTGGTGCAAGCTGTAAGATAATTCAAACACATTTATAATTTGTAATAAACAAACACAATAGCCACCCAAAAATCAAATGACTTTGTCCATAATGCCAGTTGTGACATTTTGACACAAGGATAAAATACACAAACAATATACAAAATGGACTGCGCACTCATGCAATGAGGATGAATCACTCAGAAATGAGGAGATTCGTAGACGAACCAAAGTAACCGACATAGCCCAACGAATTAGCAAGTTGAAATGGCAATGGGCAGGCCATAATATAGCTCGCAGAACTGATGGCCGATGGGGCCGTAAGGTTCTCGAATGGAGACCACGCACCGGAAAGCGCAGCGTAGGACGTCCACCCACTAGGTGGGCAGACGATCTTATGAAGGCCACAGGATCACGCTGGACGCAGGCCGCTTACAACCGGTCCTACTAGAAGTCCAAAGGAGGCCTATGTTCAGCAGTGGCCGTCTTACCGCTGATAAGATGATGATGATGATGATGAATAGGGTAGGTAACCAAAATAAATGTTATTACGTTTTCAAATATTTCTTAAAAAAACATTTATAAACGTAAAAACAGTAGTCCGCCGGTGTGGGAGCGGGGTCCAAACTACCGGTGGTTAGGGCTACAGAAACAGGTACCAAAATCAAAATCAGGCCCTTGATCCAACTACCTAGAGAGAGCCTTGAAAGGTATTCGTCGAGGCCCTTTGCCATCAGGCCATTGGCTGTGACGATAAATCGGCACAATGATAGCCGAGCTCACATTCCCACTCCGACAACCGCGCGTGCTAAGTTGAGATATTTAATTTATTTATATTTCTCAGCTTTCCGTTCAGATGGTTCTCGTCATGCGAGATGGTATCATCGATAATTATTTATCATTACGCGGCGCATCGATCTGTCTATCACAACAATATCAGGGACATTGGCGACAACATAAATAAAAAAAGAATATTGAAAAATAAACCTGAAAGCAATTTTAAAGCCGAAAAAGTAAATAAGGTTAACAAGTAAGAGTTGCCCGGGTGTCACCACTGCGAGGATCGCCCGGAGGACACGGTGGAGCATACAGTGCAGGACTGCCCAGCTTGGGCGGAGCACCGCCGTGTCCTCACTGCGGCGATAGGCGGAGACCTCTCGCGCCCGGCATTGGTTGCGGCTATGCTGCGGGGCGAGACGGAGTGGGAGGCTTGAGGGAGAGGATACCGTCTTCCCTCCGCCCGAGACGCAGTGGTAGACGCCCACGGCGACGGATGTCGCGGGACGATCTCCGGCCACCGTAGGCGCGGGCATGCGGGCGGCGAGTAAAGGGCAACTCGCTGCCCGACCATGGACCATGCCCGGGTCGACGGCGCGTTGTGTCCCACGTGCGCCTCAAGGAGCGTCAGCATAGTGACGGGGCCCCCCTATAGAGGGCCACAGTCCTGCCGGGGTTGCGGAACATACGTATACCGCGACTCCGGCACACAAAGGGCTACCGAAGGACACCGTGGATTTTAGTCAGTACAAGTCTGACAGTCCCTCCCGCCCTGCCCGGTGTTGGAGGACTCAATCGATGATTTTGCCACGTAAAAAAAAAACAGGTAAGAGTTATATTTTACTATTTCTATCCATACTACTTTCTGGGAATAGGAGGGAAGGGACAAGCGCCATCCCAGTTGCTCTTCTCTTTCGTCATGCTAATTATAGCAAATCAAAAAAAACCTTAACGGTGGCGATTACGGTTCATTTTTGGGTACTACGTAAATTGAAGTGCTCAGTCCAGATTTTATGATAGGGCTATGTTTTGATTAGGTATTTCCGAGTCAATGACGTTTCGTTGTACCTAATCATTCATGCTCAAATGTGAAATATTTTTAAGAGTGTATATTCATAATGTGATTTATTTATAAAAAAACATTATTTTCGTTAAACACACTTATTGAAAATAATGTTTTATTAAAACTGAATATTGCATATTTAAATCCGAACAATAACACATTAAAAGGTGTCATTTGTCATTTTCTCTGCGTGGAGGTATGCTTAATGCGTAACGCACATGGCCGCGATGAAAACAGGAAATGGTTTTTGGGTTTTCGAAATCCTTTTATCACTAACTTTTTAAAAGCATCCTTTGCAGAATAACAATTATGTAATCAGGGGTCTTATTTTCATTTAATATTTTTCATTAGTTTATATTTCCTGTAATAAGGGCTGAAAGGTGGGGCAGAATCTGGCATTGTCATTTATAATATAATTTATCCCTGTGTAGCACCCTACCCTATTTAATGTACAAGTTAATTTTCGGGTGGCTTTTATTGTGTGTTAGTGGCTACTATTGGTTCTCCGAAGTGAGCCACAGTAAGCGATGTTCCGGGAATTATTTCCCGCTCCAATCCCGACTGGGAAGTGTTACGTCAATACGTTACCTTTGACTTTTACCAGCGCTCTGTTAGGGAAACATCCATTTTGTGCTCGTCTTATTAGTGAATCCCGAAGAGTTTAGCAAAGGTGTATTTAGTACACTCACATTTCAAAAATGTAATTGGGGCGAGCGAGGCTATTGCCATCAACTGGTCACAAAATCCATGATGAAAACTCAATATAATAAAAACATCCTGACCTGGTATTTGAACCTAGGACATGATTCTCAGCAGTCGCACATGCTAGTGATTGTAAAAATGTACGCCCTAATATAAGGGTGTAGATCGTCTTTGATCACCATAATATATTAGTTCCTCTTTTCTCCATAACGCATGTGTGTCGCTTCAGTATTTAGTTTGGTTCTTTATCAGAAAAAATCGCTAATGACCAATTTTATTTTTATGATAGATCTTGCGTTCCCTGGTTCGTCTTCCTTTTAAAGAGTTGCTTTTAATAAAAGCATGTACTTAACAAAAACATTTAAATATCCCGGGTAAAATGTAATGAGTATTTTAATCTGTGGAACTCTTATGTCAAAATGAATGTCATGTAGTCTATGATGTAAGTCTATGGTCACTGAACTGTCAACAATAAAAAGTCACACCACGTTTTACAAGAAGTCTGTTATTTATTTTAAAATATCACGAAAATCCAGCACGATATTTAAGAGGTTATGGGCCCAGACATAGCCCTCGGCCTAATAATCGTGCTGGATTAGTTTTTTATCAAGAAAGCTGCGGTCAAGCGGCAATAAATACGTCGGCCAGCTCGGGGCTCCGGTGGCGGTCGGCGGTTTGGTCGGTGAAGGCCAATATATCAATAACGCACGTGAGACGTGTGATTGCGGTAAAGCAACAATAATACGGCGATGGATTCCGTCGGAAATATGGCTACTGGACAAAGCTATCAGCAGCTTCAAGGTGTTGAAAACTGGACAGCGTGGTGTTTCAAAATACGAGTCCTCCTAAGAGCTATGGACCTCTTAGACGTCGTTGAAGGCACATTCCAGGCCAACGAAGATCAGACCAAATGGATGCAGAAAGATGCGAAAGCTCAAGGTATGTTGGTAACAAGCATATCTGAAAAGGTTATACCACAAATAGTAAGCTGCAAAACGTCAAAACAAATTTGGGATAAGCTACATACAATATTTGAACAGCGCGGCGAGCTGTCTGTGCATATACTTCAGCAGAAGTTCTTTTCAATGAAATTTGAAGAAAGGGAAACCGTATCAGAGTTTCTAGGAAGGTTCGAGTCTCTCCTGAGTAAATTGAAGAATCTGAACGCTGAAGTGAGTCAAACCATGGCCATCACAAAGATAACTTCATCTCTCCCATCACAATTCCAGCACTTTGTGTCAGCGTGGGAATCGGTGCCAGCAGAAAAAAGGACCATGGACGAGCTAGCGTCGAGATTACTGATAGAAGAGCAACGTGCATCAACCAAAAACAAAGAAGATGAGTCGTCTGCGTTCATTCACAAGTCTACAAGAAAATGCTATCGGTGTGGCAAAGTAGGACATCTGAAAAAGGACTGCAAATCAAAAAGTAAAGGTACAATAATTAATGATACTAAGTGTAATATTTGTAAGAAAAATAATCATAAAAGTTCAGATTGTTGGTTTAAAAATAAAAATGAGAAAAGTCAAAATGTAAACAAAGGAAATCAAAGCAATGCATTCTCTGTGTTCGAGCTATCATCATTGTTTTACAGTCAATTAGAAAGGGATAATTGTTGGGTAATGGATAGTGGAGCTTCAGAGCACATGTGTCATGATTTTAATATGTTTTTAGACTACAAAAAACTAGAATGTCCTAGGTCCATAGTAATTGGAGACGGCAAAATCATACAAGCCATTGGTATTGGAGTTATTTCTTTAGAAGCATTTACAGGTAAACAATGGATAAATACAACATTAAATAACGTTCTACATGTTCCTAGCATCAAGATGAATCTATTTTCAGCAAGTTCAACTACAGATAGAGGTTATGTTTTGACAATTACTAGTAAAATGTGTTATTTCAGGAAAAATAACAATAACAGTGTTTGTGCACTAGCATATAGGAAAAATAACTTATTTATAATGAAGTTTAGGTCTCATAAAGTTCAAAATGCTTGTGTTGGTAAATCAAGTGACAGCTTATCTGAATGGCATGCTAGAATGTGCCACCAGGATATTGAACAGGTAAAAAACATGTTAAATAAATGTGATATAGATTTCAGTGCTGGTAAACAAGAGGAAATAACATGTGAGGCATGTGTTTTGGGTAAGTTACATAAGAAACCGTTTCCTATAAGTTTAAATAGGGCATATAAGCCCGGTCAATGTTTACATATGGACTTATGTGGACCTATGGATACTGTCTCATTAGGTGGATCCAGGTATTATCTACTCATAAAGGATGACTTTTCAAAGTATAGAACGGTTTATTTTCTGAAAAATAAGTTTGAAACAGTTGATAAAATTAAAACTTTTTTAAATTTTGTTACTAAAAACTTAGAATATAAAATTGAAGTAATAAGATCTGATTGTGGTTCTGAATTTATGAACAAAGAGGTGAAGTCTCTCCTAGATAATTTAGGTATTGTACATCAAAATAGTGCTCCGTACACACCCCAGCAAAATGGTTGCATAGAACGTGAAATGCGTACAATAACTGAAGCAGCCAGAACAATATTATTATCAAGTAATTTAGATAAGTCTCTTTGGGCTGAAGCTGTCAATACAGCTGTATACGTTATAAACAGAACTGGTAAAAGTAGGATTAAAAATGTAACTCCATATGAGCTCTGGTATAATAAAAAGGGACTATATGATATAAATAATTTAAATGTGTTTGGTTCAAAAGTAGGTGTACACATTCCAGATCATTATCGCAAGAAATGGGATAGCAAAGCTGAAATAGGATACTTTGTAGGTTATAGTGAAACAACAAAAGGTTTTAGAATTTATTTTCCCCATAAAAATGATGTTTTGATTAAAAGAGAGGTAACATTTCTGAAAGGCAATTCTAGTAGTCAAAAGTTAGGCAATACTTTTCAAGATCATAATATTATAACCCCACTATTATTAAAAGAAGAAATAAATAATAAAGAGGATGAAATAAGAGAAGAATATCACAGTTTTAATGAGGAAGGTGAAGAAGATTTAACACAGTTATCAGATCTTGATGAAAATACAGAAGTACAAGCAGAGGAAATTCTAAATTCAGAAGAAACATCCCAGTCAGAAGAAGAAGAGGCAGAAGAAACACCTCAAGTACTAACACATTCACGGAGAGGCAGAGCAATAAAAAAACCATCAAGGCTAGATGACTACGATACAAACCTTCTGTCCATCGGTACAGAGCCAGCTACTCTAGAGGAAGCGCTTGACTCTGAAGAAAAAGAAGAGTGGAAGATTGCTATGAAGACTGAGCTAGATACTCTGATAGAAAATAACACATGGACAGAAGTAAATAGCGTACCAGAGGGGAATAAAGTAATTTCTAGTAAATGGGTTTTTAAAGTTAAACAAGTAGGTACTAATAAAGTATATAAAGCTAGGTTGGTAGCAAGAGGCTTTGAACAGTCTGATTGTGATTTAGAAGTATATTCTCCTGTAGCTAAATTGCCTACTTTTAGAGTTTTTATAGCAGTTGCAAATAAACTTCAACTTCCAGTTCATCAGATGGATGTTGTAGGCGCCTTTCTACATGGTGACATTGATGAGACTGTATACATCAAGTTACCAAGCGGTGAAACATGCAAGTTAAATAAATCATTGTATGGTTTGAAAAAGTCTCCTAAATATTGGAATAATAAGTTTGATGACTTCATGAGTAAAGAAAATTTCAGTAAATCTAAAAATGATCATTGCTTATATTTCAGAAAGGTAAATGAATGTATGCTATACGTTTTATTATTTGTTGATGATATTCTTATGTTTTGCACTGAAAACAAGGTTTTGGAAGATTTTAAAAGCGAGCTAAGCAGTAACTTTAATATGAAGGACTTAGGTTTAGCTAAATGTTATTTGGGTATCGATATTGATCAAAAGAAAGGTACAACGGTAATTAGTCAGAAAACATATCTTACTAAAGTTTTAGAGCATTATAATATGTCAGATTGCAAACCAGTTTCTACTCCAATAGACCAAAACTTTAAGTTTGAAATACTAAAAAGGGAAAAATCTGAAAGTCCAGAAATAGAGAAAAAGTGTAGACAACTCGTAGGCAGTTTAATGTATGCAGTTTGTGGTACAAGACCAGATCTATGTGTATCAGTTTGTTTCCTCAGTAGGTACCAACACTGTGCTAGTATTATGTTGTACAAGGCATTGAAACGTATTCTAAGATATATAAAAGGTACATTAAATTACTCTTTGGTATATAATAGCACATCCACAGAATTGCAAGGCTTTGTTGATGCAGATTGGGCCGGTGACACACAAGATAGAAAATCTACCACTGGTTATTTGTTTAAATTATTTGATTGTACTGTAGTATGGTGTTGTAAAAAACAACTTAGTGTGTCATTATCCTCCACTGAGTCCGAATATATTGCATTAAGTATGGCTATTTCAGAAGCATGTTGGCTGAAAAACTTGTTATGTGATTTTGATATTGTCTGTAATGAAGTGATCTTGTATGAAGACAATCAGTCAGCAATAAAACTAAAATGTACGCCCTAATATAAGGGTGTAGATCGTCTTTGATCACCATAATATATTAGTTCCTCTTTTCTCCATAACGCATGTGTGTCGCTTCAGTATTTAGTTTGGTTCTTTATCAGAAAAAATCGCTAATGACCAATTTTATTTTTATGATAGATCTTGCGTTCCCTGGTTCGTCTTCCTTTTAAAGAGTTGCTTTTAATAAAAGCATGTACTTAACAAAAACATTTAAATATCCCGGGTAAAATGTAATGAGTATTTTAATCTGTGGAACTCTTATGTCAAAATGAATGTCATGTAGTCTATGATGTAAGTCTATGGTTACTGAACTGTCAACAATAAAAAGTCACACCACGTTTTACAAGAAGTCTGTTATTTATTTTAAAATATCACGAAAATCCAGCACGATATTTAAGAGGTTATGGGCCCAGACATAGCCCTCGGCCTAATAATCGTGCTGGATTAGTTTTTTATCAAGAAAGCTGCGGTCAAGCGGCAATAAATACGTCGGCCAGCTCGGGGCTCCGGTGGCGGTCGGCGGTTTGGTCGGTGAAGGCCAATATATCAATAACGCACGTGAGACGTGTGATTGCGGTAAAGCAACAATAATACGGCGATGGATTCCGTCGGAAATATGGCTACTGGACAAAGCTATCAGCAGCTTCAAGGTGTTGAAAACTGGACAGCGTGGTGTTTCAAAATACGAGTCCTCCTAAGAGCTATGGACCTCTTAGACGTCGTTGAAGGCACATTCCAGGCCAACGAAGATCAGACCAAATGGATGCAGAAAGATGCGAAAGCTCAAGGTATGTTGGTAACAAGCATATCTGAAAAGGTTATACCACAAATAGTAAGCTGCAAAACGTCAAAACAAATTTGGGATAAGCTACATACAATATTTGAACAGCGCGGCGAGCTGTCTGTGCATATACTTCAGCAGAAGTTCTTTTCAATGAAATTTGAAGAAAGGGAAACCGTATCAGAGTTTCTAGGAAGGTTCGAGTCTCTCCTGAGTAAATTGAAGAATCTGAACGCTGAAGTGAGTCAAACCATGGCCATCACAAAGATAACTTCATCTCTCCCATCACAATTCCAGCACTTTGTGTCAGCGTGGGAATCGGTGCCAGCAGAAAAAAGGACCATGGACGAGCTAGCGTCGAGATTACTGATAGAAGAGCAACGTGCATCAACCAAAAACAAAGAAGATGAGTCGTCTGCGTTCATTCACAAGTCTACAAGAAAATGCTATCGGTGTGGCAAAGTAGGACATCTGAAAAAGGACTGCAAATCAAAAAGTAAAGGTACAATAATTAATGATACTAAGTGTAATATTTGTAAGAAAAATAATCATAAAAGTTCAGATTGTTGGTTTAAAAATAAAAATGAGAAAAGTCAAAATGTAAACAAAGGAAATCAAAGCAATGCATTCTCTGTGTTCGAGCTATCATCATTGTTTTACAGTCAATTAGAAAGGGATAATTGTTGGGTAATGGATAGTGGAGCTTCAGAGCACATGTGTCATGATTTTAATATGTTTTTAGACTACAAAAAACTAGAATGTCCTAGGTCCATAGTAATTGGAGACGGCAAAATCATACAAGCCATTGGTATTGGAGTTATTTCTTTAGAAGCATTTACAGGTAAACAATGGATAAATACAACATTAAATAACGTTCTACATGTTCCTAGCATCAAGATGAATCTATTTTCAGCAAGTTCAACTACAGATAGAGGTTATGTTTTGACAATTACTAGTAAAATGTGTTATTTCAGGAAAAATAACAACAACAGTGTTTGTGCACTAGCATATAGGAAAAATAACTTATTTATAATGAAGTTTAGGTCTCATAAAGTTCAAAATGCTTGTGTTGGTAAATCAAGTGACAGCTTATCTGAATGGCATGCTAGAATGTGCCACCAGGATATTGAACAGGTAAAAAACATGTTAAATAAATGTGATATAGATTTCAGTGCTGGTAAACAAGAGGAAATAACATGTGAGGCATGTGTTTTGGGTAAGTTACATAAGAAACCGTTTCCTATAAGTTTAAATAGGGCATATAAGCCCGGTCAATGTTTACATATGGACTTATGTGGACCTATGGATACTGTCTCATTAGGTGGATCCAGGTATTATCTACTCATAAAGGATGACTTTTCAAAGTATAGAACGGTTTATTTTCTGAAAAATAAGTTTGAAACAGTTGATAAAATTAAAACTTTTTTAAATTTTGTTACTAAAAACTTAGAATATAAAATTGAAGTAATAAGATCTGATTGTGGTTCTGAATTTATGAACAAAGAGGTGAAGTCTCTCCTAGATAATTTAGGTATTGTACATCAAAATAGTGCTCCGTACACACCCCAGCAAAATGGTTGCATAGAACGTGAAATGCGTACAATAACTGAAGCAGCCAGAACAATATTATTATCAAGTAATTTAGATAAGTCTCTTTGGGCTGAAGCTGTCAATACAGCTGTATACGTTATAAACAGAACTGGTAAAAGTAGGATTAAAAATGTAACTCCATATGAGCTCTGGTATAAAAAGGGACTATATGATATAAATAATTTAAATGTGTTTGGTTCAAAAGTAGGTGTACACATTCCAGATCATTATCGCAAGAAATGGGATAGCAAAGCTGAAATAGGATACTTTGTAGGTTATAGTGAAACAACAAAAGGTTTTAGAATTTATTTTCCCCATAAAAATGATGTTTTGATTAAAAGAGAGGTAACATTTCTGAAAGGCAATTCTAGTAGTCAAAAGTTAGGCAATACTTTTCAAGATCATAATATTATAACCCCACTATTATTAAAAGAAGAAATAAATAATAAAGAGGATGAAATAAGAGAAGAATATCACAGTTTTAATGAGGAAGGTGAAGAAGATTTAACACAGTTATCAGATCTTGATGAAAATACAGAAGTACAAGCAGAGGAAATTCTAAATTCAGAAGAAACATCCCAGTCAGAAGAAGAAGAGGCAGAAGAAACACCTCAAGTACTAACACATTCACGGAGAGGCAGAGCAATAAAAAAACCATCAAGGCTAGATGACTACGATACAAACCTTCTGTCCATCGGTACAGAGCCAGCTACTCTAGAGGAAGCGCTTGACTCTGAAGAAAAAGAAGAGTGGAAGATTGCTATGAAGACTGAGCTAGATACTCTGATAGAAAATAACACATGGACAGAAGTAAATAGCGTACCAGAGGGGAATAAAGTAATTTCTAGTAAATGGGTTTTTAAAGTTAAACAAGTAGGTACTAATAAAGTATATAAAGCTAGGTTGGTAGCAAGAGGCTTTGAACAGTCTGATTGTGATTTAGAAGTATATTCTCCTGTAGCTAAATTGCCTACTTTTAGAGTTTTTATAGCAGTTGCAAATAAACTTCAACTTCCAGTTCATCAGATGGATGTTGTAGGCGCCTTTCTACATGGTGACATTGATGAGACTGTATACATCAAGTTACCAAGCGGTGAAACATGCAAGTTAAATAAATCATTGTATGGTTTGAAAAAGTCTCCTAAATATTGGAATAATAAGTTTGATGACTTCATGAGTAAAGAAAATTTCAATAAATCTAAAAATGATCATTGCTTATATTTCAGAAAGGTAAATGAATGTATGCTATACGTTTTATTATTTGTTGATGATATTCTTATGTTTTGCACTGAAAACAAGGTTTTGGAAGATTTTAAAAGCGAGCTCAGCAGTAACTTTAATATGAAGGACTTAGGTTTAGCTAAATGTTATTTGGGTATCGATATTGATCAAAAGAAAGGTACAACGGTAATTAGTCAGAAAACATATCTTACTAAAGTTTTAGAGCATTATAATATGTCAGATTGCAAACCAGTTTCTACTCCAATAGACCAAAACTTTAAGTTTGAAATACTAAAAAGGGAAAAATCTGAAAGTCCAGAAATAGAGAAAAAGTGTAGACAACTCGTAGGCAGTTTAATGTATGCAGTTTGTGGTACAAGACCAGATCTATGTGTATCAGTTTGTTTCCTCAGTAGGTACCAACACTGTGCTAGTATTATGTTGTACAAGGCATTGAAACGTATTCTAAGATATATAAAAGGTACATTAAATTACTCTTTGGTATATAATAGCACATCCACAGAATTGCAAGGCTTTGTTGATGCAGATTGGGCCGGTGACACACAAGATAGAAAATCTACCACTGGTTATTTGTTTAAATTATTTGATTGTACTGTAGTATGGTGTTGTAAAAAACAACTTAGTGTGTCATTATCCTCCACTGAGTCCGAATATATTGCATTAAGTATGGCTATTTCAGAAGCATGTTGGCTGAAAAACTTGTTATGTGATTTTGATATTGTCTGTAATGAAGTGATCTTGTATGAAGACAATCAGTCAGCAATAAAACTTGTTTATAAAAATGAAAATAATAAAAGATTAAAGCACTTGGATATAAGGTATCACTTCATTATGGACAAAATAAAGGATAAGTGTATTTCAGTAAAGTATATTAAAACACAAGATAATTTAGCTGATTTATTAACTAAGCCATTGGGAAAAACTGTTTTTGAGAAGTTTGTTAAGTTAATTTTTTAAGAATATAGGCTATGTACATAATCTATGTAATGTTGGTGATGCATTTTTATAGTTTCATTCCGTTAAAAATGAGGGAACAAGTTAAGTATTTGAATGTGCCAATATAAAATGCATTACTAACAATTTAGTTAGGATTAAATAGCTTAATATTTATGTTTTAAACAGGGAAAACAGGAAAATATTATGTTGAGGGGTGGTGTAAAAATGTACGCCCTAATATAAGGGTGTAGATCGTCTTTGATCACCATAATATATTAGTTCCTCTTTTCTCCATAACGCATGTGTGTCGCTTCAGTATTTAGTTTGGTTCTTTATCAGAAAAAATCGCTAATGACCAATTTTATTTTTATGATAGATCTTGCGTTCCCTGGTTCGTCTTCCTTTTAAAGAGTTGCTTTTAATAAAAGCATGTACTTAACAAAAACATTTAAATATCCCGGGTAAAATGTAATGAGTATTTTAATCTGTGGAACTCTTATGTCAAAATGAATGTCATGTAGTCTATGATGTAAGTCTATGGTTACTGAACTGTCAACAATAAAAAGTCACACCACGTTTTACAAGAAGTCTGTTATTTATTTTAAAATATCACGAAAATCCAGCACGATATTTAGCTGCAAAACAATGATACTAAGTGTAATATTTGTAAGAAAAATAATCATAAAAGTTCAGATTGTTGGTTTAAAAATAAAAATGAGAAAAGTCAAAATGTAAACAAGAGGAAATCAAAGCAATGCATTCTCTGTGTTCGAGCTATCATCATTGTTTTACAGTCAATTAGAAAGGGATAATTGTTGGGTAATGGATAGTGGAGCTTCAGAGCACATGTGTCATGATTTTAATATGTTTTTAGACTACAAAAAACTAGAATGTCCTAGGTCCATAGTAATTGGAGACGGCAAAATCATACAAGCCATTGGTATTGGAGTTATTTCTTTAGAAGCATTTACAGGTAAACAATGGATAAATACAACATTAAATAACGTTCTACATGTTCCTAGCATCAAGATGAATCTATTTTCAGCAAGTTCAACTACAGATAGAGGTTATGTTTTGACAATTACTAGTAAAATGTGTTATTTCAGGAAAAATAACAATAACAGTGTTTGTGCACTAGCATATAGGAAAAATAACTTATTTATAATGAAGTTTAGGTCTCATAAAGTTCAAAATGCTTGTGTTGGTAAATCAAGTGACAGCTTATCTGAATGGCATGCTAGAATGTGTTCCACCAGGATATTGAACAGGTAAAAAACATGTTAAATAAATGTGATATAGATTTCAGTGCTGGTAAACAAGAGGAAATAACATGTGAGGCATGTGTTTTGGGTAAGTTACATAAGAAACCGTTTCCTATAAGTTTAAATAGGGCATATAAGCCCGGTCAATGTTTACATATGGACTTATGTGGACCTATGGATACTGTCTCATTAGGTGGATCCAGGTATTATCTACTCATAAAGGATGACTTTTCAAAGTATAGAACGGTTTATTTTCTGAAAAATAAGTTTGAAACAGTTGATAAAATTAAAACTTTTTTAAATTTTGTTACTAAAAACTTAGAATATAAAATTGAAGTAATAAGATCTGATTGTGGTTCTGAATTTATGAACAAAGAGGTGAAGTCTCTCCTAGATCATTTAGGTATTGTACATCAAAATAGTGCTCCGTACACACCCCAGCAAAATGGTTGCATAGAACGTGAAATGCGTACAATAACTGAAGCAGCCAGAACAATATTATTATCAAGTAATTTAGATAAGTCTCTTTGGGCTGAAGCTGTCAATACAGCTGTATACGTTATAAACAGAACTGGTAAAAGTAGGATTAAAAATGTAACTCCATATGAGCTCTGGTATAATAAAAAGGGACTATATGATATAAATAATTTAAATGTGTTTGGTTCAAAAGTAGGTGTACACATTCCAGATCATTATCGCAAGAAATGGGATAGCAAAGCTGAAATAGGATACTTTGTAGGTTATAGTGAAACAACAAAAGGTTTTAGAATTTATTTTCCCCATAAAAATGATGTTTTGATTAAAAGAGAGGTAACATTTCTGAAAGGCAATTCTAGTAGTCAAAAGTTAGGCAATACTTTTCAAGATCATAATATTATAACCCCACTATTATTAAAAGAAGAAATAAATAATAAAGAGGATGAAATAAGAGAAGAATATCACAGTTTTAATGAGGAAGGTGAAGAAGATGTAACACAGTTATCAGATCTTGATGAAAATACAGAAGTACAAGCAGAGGAAATTCTAAATTCAGAAGAAACATCCCAGTCAGAAGAAGAAGAGGCAGAAGAAACACCTCAAGTACTAACACATTCACGGAGAGGCAGAGCAATAAAAAAACCATCAAGGCTAGATGACTACGATACAAACCTTCTGTCCATCGGTACAGAGCCAGCTACTCTAGAGGAAGCGCTTGACTCTGAAGAAAAAGAAGAGTGGAAGATTGCTATGAAGACTGAGCTAGATACTCTGATAGAAAATAACACATGGACAGAAGTAAATAGCGTACCAGAGGGGAATAAAGTAAATTCTAGTAAATGGGTTTTTAAAGTTAAACAAGTAGGTACTAATAAAGTATATAAAGCTAGGTTGGTAGCAAGAGGCTTTGAACAGTCTGATTGTGATTTAGAAGTATATTCTCCTGTAGCTAAATTGCCTACTTTTAGAGTTTTTATAGCAGTTGCAAATAAACTTCAACTTCCAGTTCATCAGATGGATGTTGTAGGCGCCTTTCTACATGGTGACATTGATGAGACTGTATACATCAAGTTACCAAGCGGTGAAACATGCAAGTTAAATAAATCATTGTATGGTTTGAAAAAGTCTCCTAAATATTGGAATAATAAGTTTGATGACTTCATGAGTAAAGAAAATTTCAGTAAATCTAAAAATGATCATTGCTTATATTTCAGAAAGGTAAATGAATGTATGCTATACGTTTTATTATTTGTTGATGATATTCTTATGTTTTGCACTGAAAACAAGGTTTTGGAAGATTTTAAAAGCGAGCTAAGCAGTAACTTTAATATGAAGGACTTAGGTTTAGCCAAATGTTATTTGGGTATCGATATTGATCAAAAGAAAGGTACAACGGTAATTAGTCAGAAAACATATCTTACTAAAGTTTTAGAGCATTATAATATGTCAGATTGCAAACCAGTTTCTACTCCAATAGACCAAAACTTTAAGTTTGAAATACTAAAAAGGGAAAAATCTGAAAGTCCAGAAATAGAGAAAAAGTGTAGACAACTCGTAGGCAGCTTAATGTATGCAGTTTGTGGTACAAGAAATCGGTTTGTTTCCCAGATCTATTGTGTGATATCCACCAATGCAGTTTGATTTCCTCAGAGTAGGAGGGTACCAGTGGGAACACTGTGCTAGTATTATGTTGTACAAGGCATTGAAACGTATTCTAAGATATATAAAAGGTACATTAAATTACTCTTTGGTATATAATAGCACATCCACAGAATTGCAAGGCTTTGTTGATGCAGATTGGGCCGGTGACACACAAGATAGAAAATCTACCACTGGTTATTTGTTTAAATTATTTGATTGTACTGTAGTATGGTGTTGTAAAAAACAACTTAGTGTGTCATTATCCTCCACTGAGTCCGAATATATTGCATTAAGTATGGCTATTTCAGAAGCATGTTGGCTGAAAAACTTGTTATGTGATTTTGATATTGTCGGTAATGAAGTGATCTTGTATGAAGACAATCAGTCAGCAATAAAACTTGTTTATAAAAATGAAAATAATAAAAGATTAAAGCACTTGGATATAAGGTATCACTTCATTATGGACAAAATAAAGGATAAGTGTATTTCAGTAAAGTATATTAAAACACAAGATAATTTAGCTGATTTATTAACTAAGCCATTGGGAAAAACTGTTTTTGAGAAGTTTGTTAAGTTAATTTTTTAAGAATATAGGCTATGTACATAATCTATGTAATGTTGGTGATGCATTTTTATAGTTTCATTCCGTTAAAAATGAGGGAACAAGTTAAGTATTTGAATGTGCCAATATAAATGCATTACTAACAATTTAGTTAGGATTAAATAGCTTAATATTTATGTTTTAAACAGGGAAAACAGGAAAATATTATGTTGAGGGGTGGTGTAAAAATGTACGCCCTAATATAAGGGTGTAGATCGTCTTTGATCACCATAATATATTAGTTCCTCTTTTCTCCATAACGCATGTGTGTCGCTTCAGTATTTAGTTTGGTTCTTTATCAGAAAAAATCGCTAATGACCAATTTTATTTTTATGATAGATCTTGCGTTCCCTGGTTCGTCTTCCTTTTAAAGAGTTGCTTTTAATAAAAGCATGTACTTAACAAAAACATTTAAATATCCCGGGTAAAATGTAATGAGTATTTTAATCTGTGGAACTCTTATGTCAAAATGAATGTCATGTAGTCTATGATGTAAGTCTATGGTTACTGAACTGTCAACAATAAAAAGTCACACCACGTTTTACAAGAAGTCTGTTATTTATTTTAAAATATCACGAAAATCCAGCACGATATTTAAGAGGTTATGGGCCCAGACATAGCCCTCGGCCTAATTATCGTGCTGGATTAGTTTTTTATCAAGAAAGCTGCGGTCAAGCGGCAATAAATACGTCGGCCAGCTCGGGGCTCCGGTGGCGGTCGGCGGTTTGGTCGGTGAAGGCCAATATATCAATAACGCACGTGAGACGTGTGATTGCGGTAAAGCAACAATAATACGGCGATGGATTCCGTCGGAAATATGGCTACTGGACAAAGCTATCAGCAGCTTCAAGGTGTTGAAAACTGGACAGCGTGGTGTTTCAAAATACGAGTCCTCCTAAGAGCTATGGACCTCTTAGACGTCGTTGAAGGCACATTCCAGGCCAACGAAGATCAGACCAAATGGATGCAGAAAGATGCGAAAGCTCAAGGTATGTTGGTAACAAGCATATCTGAAAAGGTTATACCACAAATAGTAAGCTGCAAAACGTCAAAACAAATTTGGGATAAGCTACATACAATATTTGAACAGCGCGGCGAGCTGTCTGTGCATATACTTCAGCAGAAGTTCTTTTCAATGAAATTTGAAGAAAGGGAAACCGTATCAGAGTTTCTAGGAAGGTTCGAGTCTCTCCTGAGTAAATTGAAGAATCTGAACGCTGAAGTGAGTCAAACCATGGCCATCACAAAGATAACTTCATCTCTCCCATCACAATTCCAGCACTTTGTGTCAGCGTGGGAATCGGTGCCAGCAGAAAAAAGGACCATGGACGAGCTAGCGTCGAGATTACTGATAGAAGAGCAACGTGCATCAACCAAAAACAAAGAAGATGAGTCGTCTGCGTTCATTCACAAGTCTACAAGAAAATGCTATCGGTGTGGCAAAGTAGGACATCTGAAAAAGGACTGCAAATCAAAAAGTAAAGGTACAATAATTAATGATACTAAGTGTAATATTTGTAAGAAAAATAATCATAAAAGTTCAGATTGTTGGTTTAAAAATAAAAATGAGAAAAGTCAAAATGTAAACAAAGGAAATCAAAGCAATGCATTCTCTGTGTTCGAGCTATCATCATTGTTTTACAGTCAATTAGAAAGGGATAATTGTTGGGTAATGGATAGTGGAGCTTCAGAGCACATGTGTCATGATTTTAATATGTTTTTAGACTACAAAAAACTAGAATGTCCTAGGTCCATAGTAATTGGAGACGGCAAAATCATACAAGCCATTGGTATTGGAGTTATTTCTTTAGAAGCATTTACAGGTAAACAATGGATAAATACAACATTAAATAACGTTCTACATGTTCCTAGCATCAAGATGAATCTATTTTCAGCAAGTTCAACTACAGATAGAGGTTATGTTTTGACAATTACTAGTAAAATGTGTTATTTCAGGAAAAATAACAACAACAGTGTTTGTGCACTAGCATATAGGAAAAATAACTTATTTATAATGAAGTTTAGGTCTCATAAAGTTCAAAATGCTTGTGTTGGTAAATCAAGTGACAGCTTATCTGAATGGCATGCTAGAATGTGCCACCAGGATATTGAACAGGTAAAAAACATGTTAAATAAATGTGATATAGATTTCAGTGCTGGTAAACAAGAGGAAATAACATGTGAGGCATGTGTTTTGGGTAAGTTACATAAGAAACCGTTTCCTATAAGTTTAAATAGGGCATATAAGCCCGGTCAATGTTTACATATGGACTTATGTGGACCTATGGATACTGTCTCATTAGGTGGATCCAGGTATTATCTACTCATAAAGGATGACTTTTCAAAGTATAGAACGGTTTATTTTCTGAAAAATAAGTTTGAAACAGTTGATAAAATTAAAACTTTTTTAAATTTTGTTACTAAAAACTTAGAATATAAAATTGAAGTAATAAGATCTGATTGTGGTTCTGAATTTATGAACAAAGAGGTGAAGTCTCTCCTAGATAATTTAGGTATTGTACATCAAAATAGTGCTCCGTACACACCCCAGCAAAATGGTTGCATAGAACGTGAAATGCGTACAATAACTGAAGCAGCCAGAACAATATTATTATCAAGTAATTTAGATAAGTCTCTTTGGGCTGAAGCTGTCAATACAGCTGTATACGTTATAAACAGAACTGGTAAAAGTAGGATTAAAAATGTAACTCCATATGAGCTCTGGTATAAAAAGGGACTATATGATATAAATAATTTAAATGTGTTTGGTTCAAAAGTAGGTGTACACATTCCAGATCATTATCGCAAGAAATGGGATAGCAAAGCTGAAATAGGATACTTTGTAGGTTATAGTGAAACAACAAAAGGTTTTAGAATTTATTTTCCCCATAAAAATGATGTTTTGATTAAAAGAGAGGTAACATTTCTGAAAGGCAATTCTAGTAGTCAAAAGTTAGGCAATACTTTTCAAGATCATAATATTATAACCCCACTATTATTAAAAGAAGAAATAAATAATAAAGAGGATGAAATAAGAGAAGAATATCACAGTTTTAATGAGGAAGGTGAAGAAGATTTAACACAGTTATCAGATCTTGATGAAAATACAGAAGTACAAGCAGAGGAAATTCTAAATTCAGAAGAAACATCCCAGTCAGAAGAAGAAGAGGCAGAAGAAACACCTCAAGTACTAACACATTCACGGAGAGGCAGAGCAATAAAAAAACCATCAAGGCTAGATGACTACGATACAAACCTTCTGTCCATCGGTACAGAGCCAGCTACTCTAGAGGAAGCGCTTGACTCTGAAGAAAAAGAAGAGTGGAAGATTGCTATGAAGACTGAGCTAGATACTCTGATAGAAAATAACACATGGACAGAAGTAAATAGCGTACCAGAGGGGAATAAAGTAATTTCTAGTAAATGGGTTTTTAAAGTTAAACAAGTAGGTACTAATAAAGTATATAAAGCTAGGTTGGTAGCAAGAGGCTTTGAACAGTCTGATTGTGATTTAGAAGTATATTCTCCTGTAGCTAAATTGCCTACTTTTAGAGTTTTTATAGCAGTTGCAAATAAACTTCAACTTCCAGTTCATCAGATGGATGTTGTAGGCGCCTTTCTACATGGTGACATTGATGAGACTGTATACATCAAGTTACCAAGCGGTGAAACATGCAAGTTAAATAAATCATTGTATGGTTTGAAAAAGTCTCCTAAATATTGGAATAATAAGTTTGATGACTTCATGAGTAAAGAAAATTTCAGTAAATCTAAAAATGATCATTGCTTATATTTCAGAAAGGTAAATGAATGTATGCTATACGTTTTATTATTTGTTGATGATATTCTTATGTTTTGCACTGAAAACAAGGTTTTGGAAGATTTTAAAAGCGAGCTAAGCAGTAACTTTAATATGAAGGACTTAGGTTTAGCTAAATGTTATTTGGGTATCGATATTGATCAAAAGAAAGGTACAACGGTAATTAGTCAGAAAACATATCTTACTAAAGTTTTAGAGCATTATAATATGTCAGATTGCAAACCAGTTTCTACTCCAATAGACCAAAACTTTAAGTTTGAAATACTAAAAAGGGAAAAATCTGAAAGTCCAGAAATAGAGAAAAAGTGTAGACAACTCGTAGGCAGCTTAATGTATGCAGTTTGTGGTACAAGACCAGATCTATGTGTATCAGTTTGTTTCCTCAGTAGGTACCAACACTGTGCTAGTATTATGTTGTACAAGGCATTGAAACGTATTCTAAGATATATAAAAGGTACATTAAATTACTCTTTGGTATATAATAGCACATCCACAGAATTGCAAGGCTTTGTTGATGCAGATTGGGCCGGTGACACACAAGATAGAAAATCTACCACTGGTTATTTGTTTAAATTATTTGATTGTACTGTAGTATGGTGTTGTAAAAAACAACTTAGTGTGTCATTATCCTCCACTGAGTCCGAATATATTGCATTAAGTATGGCTATTTCAGAAGCATGTTGGCTGAAAAACTTGTTATGTGATTTTGATATTGTCTGTAATGAAGTGATCTTGTATGAAGACAATCAGTCAGCAATAAAACTTGTTTATAAAAATGAAAATAATAAAAGATTAAAGCACTTGGATATAAGGTATCACTTCATTATGGACAAAATAAAGGATAAGTGTATTTCAGTAAAGTATATTAAAACACAAGATAATTTAGCTGATTTATTAACTAAGCCATTGGGAAAAACTGTTTTTGAGAAGTTTGTTAAGTTAATTTTTTAAGAATATAGGCTATGTACATAATCTATGTAATGTTGGTGATGCATTTTTATAGTTTCATTCCGTTAAAAATGAGGGAACAAGTTAAGTATTTGAATGTGCCAATATAAAATGCATTACTAACAATTTAGTTAGGATTAAATAGCTTAATATTTATGTTTTAAACAGGGAAAACAGGAAAATATTATGTTGAGGGGTGGTGTAAAAATGTACGCCCTAATATAAGGGTGTAGATCGTCTTTGATCACCATAATATATTAGTTCCTCTTTTCTCCATAACGCATGTGTGTCGCTTCAGTATTTAGTTTGGTTCTTTATCAGAAAAAATCGCTAATGACCAATTTTATTTTTATGATAGATCTTGCGTTCCCTGGTTCGTCTTCCTTTTAAAGAGTTGCTTTTAATAAAAGCATGTACTTAACAAAAACATTTAAATATCCCGGGTAAAATGTAATGAGTATTTTAATCTGTGGAACTCTTATGTCAAAATGAATGTCATGTAGTCTATGATGTAAGTCTATGGTTACTGAACTGTCAACAATAAAAAGTCACACCACGTTTTACAAGAAGTCTGTTATTTATTTTAAAATATCACGAAAATCCAGCACGATATTTAAGAGGTTATGGGCCCAGACATAGCCCTCGGCCTAATTATCGTGCTGGATTAGTTTTTTATCAAGAAAGCTGCGGTCAAGCGGCAATAAATACGTCGGCCAGCTCGGGGCTCCGGTGGCGGTCGGCGGTTTGGTCGGTGAAGGCCAATATATCAATAACGCACGTGAGACGTGTGATTGCGGTAAAGCAACAATAATACGGCGATGGATTCCGTCGGAAATATGGCTACTGGACAAAGCTATC
>JAQSVV010000398.1:0-66613 GCA_036375495.1 Agrotis segetum
AACCGAACCTAACCTAACCTAACCTAACCGAACCGAACCTAACCGAACCTAACCGAACCTAACCTACCTAACCTAACCGAACCTAACCGAACCTAACCTAACCTACCTAACCTAACCGAACCTAACCTAACCTAACCTAACCTAACCTAACCGAACCGAACCTAACCGAACCGAACCTAACCGAACCGAACCTAACCTAACCTAACCTAACCGAACCTAACCTAACCTAACCTAACCTAACCTAACCGAACCTAACCTAACCGAACCTAACCTAACCGAACCTAACCGAACCGAACCTAACCGAACCTAACCTAACCTAACCGAACCGAACCGAACCTAACCTAACCGAACCTAACCGAACCTAACCGAACCCTAACCTAACCTAACCTAACCTAACCTAACCGAACCGAACCTAACCTAACCGAACCTAACCTAACCTAACCTAACCTAACCTAACCGAACCGAACCTACCGAACCTAACCTAACCTAACCTAACCTAACCGAACCTAACCGAACCTAACCTAACCGAACCTAACCGAACCTAACCGAACCTAACCTAACCGAACCTAACCGAACCTAACCGAACCTAACCGAACCGAACCTAACCTAACCGAACCGAACCTAACCGAACCGAACCGAACCGAACCTAACCGAACCTAACCTAACCGAACCTAACCTAACCGAACCTAACCGAACCAACCTAACCTAACCGAACCTAACCTAACCTAACCTAACCGAACCTAACCGAACCTAACCGAACCGAACCGAACCGAACCTAACCGAACCGAACCTAACCTAACCTAACCGAACCTAACCGAACCTAACCTAACCTAACCGAACCGAACCTAACCTAACCTAACCTAACCTAACCTAACCGAACCGAACCGAACCGAACCTAACCGAACCGAACCTAACCGAACCTAACCGAACCTAACCGAACCTAACCGAACCTAACCGAACCGAACCGAACCTAACCGAACCGAACCTAACCTAACCGAACCGAACCGAACCTAACCGAACCTAACCGAACCGAACCTAACCGAACCGAACCGAACCGAACCGAACCTAACCTAACCGAACCTAACCGAACCTAACCGAACCGAACCGAACCGAACCTAACCGAACCGAACCGAACCTAACCGAACCTAACCTAACCGAACCTAACCGAACCGAACCTAACCTAACCGAACCGAACCTAACCGAACCGAACCGAACCTAACCGAACCTAACCGAACCGAACCTAACCGAACCGAACCTAACCGAACCTAACCGAACCGAACCGAACCGAACCGAACCGAACCGAACCGAACCGAACCGAACCGAACCGAACCTAACCGAACCTAACCGAACCTAACCGAACCTAACCGAACCGAACCGAACCGAACCTAACCTAACCGAACCTAACCTAACCTAACCAACCTAACCGAACCTAACCGAACCGAACCTAACCTAACCTAACCTAACCGACCAACCTAACCTAACCGAACCTAACCGAACCGAACCGAACCTAACCGAACCTAACCGAACCGAACCTAACCTAACCTAACCGAACCTAACCTAACCGAACCTAACCGCCTAACCGAACCGAACCTAACCGAACCTAACCGAACCGAACCTAACCGAACCGAACCTAACCGAACCTAACCTAACCGAACCTAACCTAACCGAACCTAACCTAACCGAACCTAACCTAACCTAACCTAACCGAACCTAACCGAACCTAACCGAACCTAACCGAACCTAACCTAACCGAACCTAACCTAACCGAACCTAACCTAACCGAACCTAACCGAACCTAACCAACCGAACCTAACCTAACCGAACCTAACCGAACCTAACCGAACCTAACCTAACCGACCTAACCTAACCTAACCGAACCTAACCGAACCTAACCGAACCTAACCTAACCTAACCGAACCGAACCGAACCTAACCGAACCGAACCGAACCTAACCGAACCGAACCGAACCTAACCGAACCTAACCTAACCGAACCGAACCGAACCGAACCGAACCTAACCGACCTAACCGAACCTAACCGAACCGAACCGAACCGAACCGAACCGAACCGAACCGAACCGAACCTAACCGAACCGAACCTAACCGAACCTAACCGAACCGAACCGAACCTACCGAACCGAACCTAACCGAACCGAACCGAACCGAACCGAACCGAACCGAACCGAACCGAACCTAACCGAACCAACCGAACCGAACCGAACCGAACCGAACCTAACCGAACCTAACCGAACCGAACCGAACCGAACCTAACCGAACCTAACCTAACCGAACCTAACCGAACCGAACCGAACCTAACCGAACCGAACCGAACCTAACCGAACCTAACCGAACCGAACCTAACCGAACCGAACCTAACCGAACCGAACCTAACCGAACCGAACCGAACCGAACCTAACCGAACCGAACCTAACCTAACCTAACCGAACCGAACCGAACCGAACCTAACCGAACCGAACCGAACCTAACCGAACCGAACCGAACCGAACCGAACCTAACCGAACCTAACCTAACCGAACCTAACCGAACCGAACCTAACCTAACCGAACCTAACCGAACCTAACCGAACCTAACCGAACCGAACCGAACCGAACCGAACCGAACCGAACCTAACCGAACCGAACCGAACCGAACCTAACCGAACCGAACCGAACCGAACCGAACCGAACCTAACCGAACCGAACCTAACCGAACCGAACCGAACCTAACCGAACCGAACCGAACCGAACCTAACCGAACCGAACCGAACCTAACCGAACCTAACCGAACCGAACCTAACCGAACCGAACCGAACCGAACCGAACCGAACCTAACCGAACCGAACCGAACCGAACCGAACCGAACCGAACCGAACCGAACCGAACCGAACCTAACCGAACCTAACCGAACCGAACCGAACCGAACCTAACCTAACCTAACCGAACCGAACCGAACCTAACCGAACCGAACCGAACCTAACCGAACCGAACCGAACCGAACCTAACCGAACCGAACCGAACCTAACCTAACCTAACCTAACCTAACCTAACCTAACCTAACCTAACCTAACCTAACCTAACCTAACCTAACCTAACCTAACCTAACCTAACCTAACCTAACCTAACCAACCTAACCTAACCTAACCTAACCTAACCTAACCTAACCTAACCTGAACCTAACCGAACCTAACCTAACCTAACCGAACCTAACCTAACCTAACCTAACCTAACCTAACCTAACCTAACCTAACCTAACCTAACCTAACCTAACCTAACCTAACCTAACCTAACCTAACCTAACCTAACCTAACCTAACCTAACCTAACCTAACCTACCTAACCTAACCTAACCTAACCTAACCTAACCTAACCTAACCTAACCTAACCTAACCTAACCTAACCGGGTTCGTAAGTCAACTCCAGCGGAATCGTCAAGTTGTGTCGGACACACACGCTGATACTATACTGTATCGTATGCATACAGATATGAGTGATCAGAGCTAAAATAACCTAACCTAACCCAGTTGCACTCGGTCAGCCGAGCAGATAGCAGCGAAAAACCACGCGCTCCGCAGTAAAAATTACGAAAAAATTGGTTTTTCTTGAGATATCGGACCGTGAAAAGTGTCGTTTAACGTGGAAAACCGAGACGCATAAAGTGCCGCTCGAAATAAGTGTCTGTGTTCAGTGCCTAAGCCAGCATTCCTGAAAAACTGGTCTTTAAGAGGTTAAGTGAAACGTGCTCAAGCTTAAAACGCTTACGACTCGAAAACAAGATCGACGACCCCCCTATTTTTTTCTGCATCGTGGTGGAGCTTTTGGTCCCCTACCATCTGGGCCACCTCGGAACGACGGGACGCACCATTTCGAGGAGTTATCCTGAAAAAACGAAAAACCACGTGTTCTGAAAAAGTCGAAGGAGAGGAGCTACAGTCACGAAAACCGGCACCAGTGAAGACACTATTGGAAAAAGGCGAGTGCAACTATTTTCATAATTTTATCCCCACCGACTGATTTTATATTGCAAAACAAAGTTTGCAAAATTGGACTACTGTATCTTCGGAACGGGGAAAAAATCGGAAGATCTGCGACTGCAGCCTGTTGCGCGCTTATTAGTAGACCCTAAGTTTTTAGTTCTAGATTTTTTGGATTTACCGTTACCCTGAAATCGTTAAAAAACTGAAAAAACCACTCTTTTCAAAATTTCAATATCAGGAATAAGATAAAAAATTGGTTTGATATTTTAGAAATAAAGCCCTCTATTTTCCACTAATTACAACATTTTTTTCAAAATTTTTTGACCAGCGACCTCGAAGTTATAGATTTTTTAACGATTTTAGCTGATTAATTGTAAATAATAGGTTAAATTTACTTTTTCATGGTGTATATATGTTTAGGAACGGTATTGCGACTAGTTTAAGCCGAAACTTGGGCCAGGTAGCCCTAAAATTGGCAATTTGATAAAAAGTCGGCCATTTTTGTTTTTAGGGATAATTGTTTGTCTTGCCAATATCTCTTGAACCGCTCAACGTACAGCGACGCGGTTTTGACAGTGGGCAAGGGCAACCGGCCTAGAATATAATTTTAGCGTTTTCAGGCGATTCCAGGCTGAAACTTTTTTCAGGCCTGAAACCTATCCCTAAAGATAGAGCAAGTCGAGCCGGCCTGTACATTCAAAACCCGGTCTCAATACGACCTCTGGGGGCCGAGAACGCATAGGTTTTGTCAAGCTTTTGACAGCTCGGCGGCCATTTTGGAAAATTTGTTTTGGCCACAACTCCTGAACCCGTGGAGATAATTTCACTCTGATTTCAGATTACTACTTGGGAACATAATATCTATCCCTCCCCTCGGTTTCAGGAGAATCGGGGCCAAAAATTTTCAGGATTCTGAAATTGGTTTCAGCCGAAAGCCGAGCTCGGGCTGAATCAGACAAGCCCAAACTCGGGGTCTCTACGACACACACAACCGGAGCTATCACAGGTTGAAACTTGGGTTTGACAGTTGTGGCGGCCATCTTGGCAACAGTAAAACACCCATAACTCCGGAACGGTGGGTCGTAGAGAGTCGGGGTTTCCTCTGTGGAACTTGGCTTGACACCGGCTAACCCTGGGAGTCCCTTTCAGGGGTTTTGGGGATAAAAAATTTCCCGGGTCCAAAGGTCTTCCCACTGGATAGAGCTCGTCCAGCCCATCACTTTGAACCCAAGCACGAGGCAATTCGGCCGGGGGGTTCAAAAGATACAGCAATTATCCCTTTATAGGCGGACAACTGGGAAATTATCCCAAATTTTTGACCAGCTGTATCTCGGGAACCCTTGGGGCTATTTGTATCGTGTTTGGTGTCGTTTTGGAGGGCTCGGGGAGAGCTACCTTGTGACTGTAGAAAAACGACTCTATGTAGAGTCAAAAAGTTTTTCTTTCATAAATCAGATCCCAAGGGCCTTGGAACGATTTTTCTTTGGGATTCGGATTTCTGCGTATCTATAGTAGGTTAAGAATTGAATTCTACCAGAATACTCTGATAGAGACAGTCTCTACATAGAGACATAATTTGTTAAAATTTTTATTTTTGTTAATTTTTTTTTATTTGTGTACAGTGTCTTACGGAGGCTCTATTGAGCCGAACTATATCTCTTTTTGCGACCTTGGGCTAGTGGTCACTAGACCCAGCTCTTGACCTATTTTTAATTTTGTTTTTATTTTTTGTTTTTATTTGATTTTGTTATTGTTTTGACATTCATTTTATTTATTTCATACACTGCACACACTTTTTACACTGTGTGCAGTCTCTTCTCTCCCTCTATTTTTGAGCGCACTATTGTGCAAATTTATTTCGTTTACTCTTTTACGTAATCGACGCTCTCCACCACCATGATGCCGAGAACTCCTGCTAGAACCGCTGATGAAACGGGGAAAAAGTCCCCACCAAGGACTCAAACAATAACGCCCGGCGCTGGTACTAGCGCTGGAAAACAGAAGTCCCCTCCCAAGACGCAAACGCTGGCGACCAACGTTAGACGCAGCATTGAAAAGCTGGAAGCCACAGGAGTGGAGCTCCAGAACGTCACACCATCGACCAGCAAGCTGGATATCCCCATAGTGCCGAGACAAGCGCTGAACAGTCGCCTGGGGGAGGCGAAATCCAGCTATTTCAGTGCCAAGACAAACATCGGCAATTCACGCAATCTCAGGACCGATATTAAGACCAGCGTTCTGGAATCGCTAGAAAAGCTTTTCCAGCTAATAAAAGAGGCGGAGGCAGAAATTAAAACGCTTAAAAAGACCGGAGTGGCGCCAAACCAAACCAAGGAGTCGCTGGAAATGCCGGAGAGTACGCCCCAGGAGCAAACCAAAGGAGACAACAGCCAGATCATAGAGCAGCTCAGAGAGCAAAGCCGTCTCATCAGTGAAAATGGGAAGAAGCTAGACGACTTGAAAGAGAGAATGGAACAGCAACAGCAACAGGTCCATAGTACAAGAACCTATGCGGAGACCGCAGCGGCTCGGCCTGCCTTGCAGTCACTGCCGAAAGACACCTTGCACTCGGTGGTCGTTACGTCGCAGGACGAGCGCGACACGGGTGATCAGGTGCTGACAAGAGTCAGGGAAGCAGTGAATGCCAGGGAGGGCTGGGTCAGGGTGGAAAGAACCCGGAAAGGAAGAGACCGCAAGGTCATTATGAGCTGTAAAACTGAGGAAGAAAGGCAAAAGGTCAAAAACAGGATAGAGAAGTCAGGGAAAAACCTGATAGTGGAGGAAATGAAGAATCGCGACCCCCTCCTGAAGCTTGCTGATGTACTCGCGGTGAATACCGATGAAGAAGTACTAAAAGCCTTCAGGAGGCAAAACCAAGATATTTTCCGCGACCTCAAAAAAGAGGAGGACAGACTGGAGATAAAATATAAAAGGAAGGCACGAAACCCACACACGAGCCATATCGTGCTGAGTGTATCTCCGGTCATTTGGAAGCGAGCAACTGAGGCAGGAGCCGTCTACATCGACCTCCAAAGGATAAGGGTGACGGACCAGTCACCCCTGGTGCAGTGCTCGCGATGCCTAGGGTACGGCCATAGCAAGAAGTACTGTACGGCCACAGAAGACCTTTGCTGCCACTGCGGAGGGCCGCACCTCAAGGCGCAGTGCACAGAGTGGCTGTCAGGCAGCGAGCCAACCTGCAGAAACTGCACAGCGGCAAACCTCTCTCGCAATGACCACAATGCCTTTGACTCAGAATGCCCTATTCGCATGAAACGGGACGCAATAGCACGGATGTCCGTAGCTTATTGCTAAGGTGGTCCCAAAGCATACTCCGGCGTCAAACACAGCAAGACCATACCGAGTGGCCCAAGCAAATCTCCAGAGGAAGGAACTGGCAACCACCGAACTCTTTTTAGAGGCCAGTGAACGAAAGATCGCATGGGCATTGATCCAGGAGCCATATGTGGGAGGAGCACGGAGTATGAAGAGCTACCGTGGTGCGAGACTCTACCAGTGCGAGGTCGATGGAAGTGGGAGGGTTAAGGCGGCGATCGCCGTCTTTGATGATGACTTAGATGTCATTCCCTACCCGAAACTCACCACGAACAACATCGTTGTGGTGGGGATCCGGACCAAAGCCTGGGAAATCGCAGTAGTCTCGTATTACTTCGAGCCAGACCAACCCATAGGGCCCTACCTGGACCAGTTAACCCAAATCAAGCGAGAAGTGGCCACCGGTAGATTGCTGATAGGGGGCGACGCAAACGCGAAGAGCAGCTGGTGGGGTAGCACAACAGAGGACCCCAGGGGTGAGGACATGTTTGGGACCCTGGCAGAGCTAGAGCTTCAGGTACTGAACACTGGTGATACGCCCACCTTTGATACAATCAGAGGTGGAAGAGCGTTGAAGAGCCACGTAGACGTCACGGCGTGTTCGCTCGACCTATTTGACCTGGTGGATGGCTGGCGGGTCGACACCGGCGTAACGAGCTCAGACCACAACACCATTTTATTTGAAGTTAACGTGCAGAGGGAAAAGGGGATGAATATCATTAGGACAACTAGAATTTTTAATACAAAAAGAGCAGATTGGGAGAAATTTAAAGAAACACTAATAAATTATAAAACAGAAAACAATTTAAATTTAGAAACAATAAAAAACCTTACGAATAAACAAGACTTGGAAAAATTAGTCGTAAAATACCAAAAGGGAATCGGGATAGCCTGCGAAAGCGCCATCCCGAAAATTAAAAGTAAAACAAAACTTACCGTCCCATGGTGGTCCGATGAGCTCGCTGCGCTGAAAAAGAAGTTCACTAGACTGAAGAACCGCATCCGCAACGCCGCACCGGTCCGGAGAGCGATGGTCGTCGACGAGTACCTGAAGGCCAAAGAAGAGTATGAGTGCAAGGCCAAACAGGCCCAAACCGCCAGCTGGAAGGAGTTCTGCAGAAAGCAGGACCGCGAAGGAGTATGGGAGGGCATCTACAGGGTGATCGGAAGGACCGCCAGGAGGAAAGAAGATCTGACCCTACAAAACGATGGTGCATTCCTAAACCCAGAGGAGTCGGCAGCCCTACTCGCCGACACGTTCTATCCCAAGGACACAGCGGAAGAGGACAATGAGGACCATAGGCTTATGAGAGAAGCAGCTCGCCGGGTAAACGAGTGGAAGCATGGTGAACACCATGACCCACCGTTTACACCGCTAGAACTGAGGACAGCCGTGGTAGGATTTAACCCAAAAAAGGCCCCCGGATCGGATGGACTTACGTCGGATATCTGCTGTCGAGCGATCAACCAGGACCCGGACGCATTCCTTGCCCTTTTCAATAAATGCCTAGAACTGGCGCACTTCCCGATTATCTGGAAGGAGGCAACGGTGGTTGTCCTCAGAAAACCGGGCAAGGATAACTACACGAACCCCAAGTCCTACAGACCGATAGGTCTGCTACCGGTCTTGGGTAAGGTCCTGGAGAAGATGGTAGTGGCACGAGTCAAGTGGCAGCTGGTACCGCGGCTTAGTACTCGCCAGTTTGGCTTTATGCCCCAGAGGAGCACCGAGGACGCTCTCTATACTCTAATGAATCACGTGAAGGACAAGTTGAGGCTGAAAAAGCTAATTGTCCTGGTGTCATTGGATATAGAGGGCGCCTTTGATAGCGCATGGTGGCCAGCTATCAAAGTCAGGCTGGCAGAGGAAAAGTGCCCGGTGAATATCAGGAGGCTACTTGACAGCTACCTCAACAGCAGAAAAGTTAGGGTTAGATATGCCGGGGTGGAATGCACAATAGAGACAAACAAAGGCTGTGTTCAAGGGTCAATTGGCGGTCCAATACTGTGGAATCTGTTGCTGGACTCATTGCTCCAGAAGTTGGAAGAGGAGGGACTGTATGTGCAGGCTTTTGCTGACGATATTGTTCTGGTGGTGGATGGAGATACAGCCAGCGAAGTAGCTAGGGTGACCAATGCAGCCCTCGCCCATGTTCAGAGCTGGGGTGTCCGAAACAAGCTGAGGTTTGCACCGCACAAAACCTGTGCGATGCTCATAACCAATAAGCTTAAGTACGACACACCAGTTTTGAGCATGGCCGGGGTCGACATTGGTTTCGTAAAAAGTATGAAGCTGCTAGGGCTAGTCATAGATGAAAAGCTCACCTTTAATGAGCACGCGGCGAACGTCTGTAGGAAGGCTGCTGAGTTATACAAGCAGCTATCTAGGGCGGCCAAAGTAAATTGGGGTTTGAGTAGAGACGTAATCCACACCATCTACACCGCCGTGATAGAGCCCATTGTCACCTACGCGGCTGCAGCCTGGGCTCCCGCTACGAAAAAGCTGGGTATACGGAAGAAGCTTAGCTCTGTCCAAAGAGGCCTCGTCCAGAAGCTCTGCAAGTCTTACCGCACTGTGTCTCTAAACTCGGCACTGGTACTGTCTGGGATACTACCTCTAGACCTGCGCATACAGGAGGCAGCCGCCCTGTATGAAGCGAGGAGAGGGTCGTCCCAGTTTGCGCCAAGGGGCCGGGAGATTGAAGGTATGGTAAGATTTGCAGAAGCCCCTCATCCGGCAACGCAAATGCCCCTAGAGTTCGTGTGCCTAGCTGATCAACAGCAGGTAGACGAAAACAATGTGCAGGCAGTGCGAATCTTCACTGACGGCAGCAAGATTGAGGGGAAGGTTGGAGCCGCATTATCCTTGTGGGATAATGAGGGCGAAATCCAGAACCTCAAACTTAGCCTCGCCGCGTACTGCACAGTCTACCAGGCGGAACTCTTGGCCATTTGCAGAGCGACGGACGTGGTCCTCAAGCGCAAAGAGACGAGCTATGGTTTGTACAGCGACTCAATGTCAGCATTGCAGACGCTTGCAAATCATGGCTCTCTCCATCCCCTGGCGGTCCGCGCACGAGCCAATCTGACTCAAGCCTTGGACCAAAGGAAGGATGTAACCTTGTTTTGGATCAAGGCACACGCGGATCTGCCGGGGAATGAGCGCGCGGACGAGCTGGCGAAGGAGGCAGCATTGTCGTCACGGAGGAAGCCGGACTATGACCTGTGTCCGATTTCATTCATACGAAGCCAGATCCGCATGGGGTCACTCGATGAATGGAATCGGAGATATGTGTCTGGCGAGACGGCCTCCGTGACGAAAATGTTTCTTCCGGACGCCAAAGCAGCATTCCGTATTGTAAAACAGGTGCAGCCAACAGGTCTGCTCACGCAGGTCTTGACGGGGCACGGTGGGTTCTCGGAATACCTACACCGCTTCAGGTGCAAGGAGAGCCCAGCGTGCATCTGCGACCCGGGAGTTAGTGAGACCATCCAACACTTACTCCTGGATTGCCCCGTATTCGCAAAGGAGAAGTACAACTTGGAACAGGAACTGCAAACGCAGTTAAGTAAGGATAATATAGGAGAAATTTTCAAGGGTAAGAAAAGAGAAGAATTTATAAATTACTGTTTAGAAATAGCACTCAAGGTCACAAAGAGAAATAAAACCGTATAAGTAACAAGCTATGTTGCATTGAATATTTGAAAATATTTATATGATAACATAGGATAGTTTTCGTCTTAATAAATAGCAGTAATGTAAATAGAATTAAGAAAATAATTTTAAGAATGCAATGTTGTAAAAGAACATGAACATATTGTTAAGTAGAAATAAGAAATAACACGACTAGAAACTGAAATTCCTGTTCGATGGGTCCCTACCTAATCCAACCTAATAAAGGTAACTGTAACTAGCAATAATAGTGTGTGTACAATAGACACTTATAATAATGTTAAACCAGAAATGGCTGCTAAAATATGTAATAGTATGTAAGCATAGAATAAGAATAAATGTAAGAGTAATAGAAAGTAAGATAATTGTGAACAAAAAATAGTTAAAAGAATGTAATAGTATATAGATACAAAATAAGAAAAACAATAGTACAAATGTAAAACTTAATAAAAATGGTGTACGAACAGTCATTTCCCTAAGAAAGAAATAAATAAAGATATAAAGAAGATTAGTTAGAATATATGGGCATCCCACCCATAAGATTGAAAGAGGAAGAAAGTAAGAAAGATATAGTATGAAGCATAAAAGTACGAGAGGCATAAAAGCGAGAACTGGTATGAATGTGGTTGTATACATAGGCGCCAGCTTTGTTGGTGGAGAAAAGTAAAAAAAAAAAAAAAAAAAAAAAAAAAAAAAAAAAAAAAAAAAAAAAAACCTAACCTAACCTAACCTAACCTAACCTAACCTAACCTAACCTAACCTAACCTAACCTAACCTAACCTAACCTAACCTAACCTAACCTAACCTAACCTAACCTAACCTAACCTAACCTAACCTAACCTAACCTAACCGATTTGTAACTATAAGTGCGATTTTGAAGCTGTTTTCAGCTCAATAGACCTAAAAAGGCGGACGCCTATCATTTGACACTAATCGCATCCCCTAAATTTCAACCCTAACCCTTATTCCGCATTTAAGATTTTCTTCAAAATTCCAACACATTTAATTCGATAACTTCGCCTAGTTTTTAATCTAAATCACTGGCACCGTTTCAAATTTAAAATAGTCTCAGCCACCGCCCTCAATTATTCCGGTGACCAGAACCGCTCACGTGGCCCGGGAACGCTTCCGGAGTGGGGGTGCGAAGGCGCCACTAATTTTCACTTAAAAAACTGGTTTTCCGACCTTAACTCAAAAGGGGAGTCTCGAAGAACTGCGATGTTCACTCCGTTTCGGACATCGCACCCCCCTCCGCAGCCGCCGCAGGAACGACGGCGCCAGCAGTACCAGCAGGCCCGCAGTGCCTGCGCTTTGCCCCGCCTAGGATTGCAGTTCCTTCATGACGTGGGCCGCCGGGCGGCCACTGGCGGCACGACCGCGCAGTGCGGCGTGGCGGCCTTATTGCCGCAGCGGTAGCAGGCGTTTCCTGTCCACCGTGGACGACACAGCGGCCGGGTGTGTCCGATGCCGAAGCACCGGAAACACCGCAAAAATCGACCGTAAGCCGTCCCTTAGCAAGGATAGCGGCGATTTCGAGCGTATGGTGCCCAGCCCGCGCGAGCCCGATCTAAAATGGACCGCCGCGACCAATCACTGACCGCTTTAGTGACGGAGTCAAAAAAACCCTATTGCCGCCAACTTGACCGGCCGAGCCACCCAGTCGCAATTTTTTCAAGAATTCCAACCCTCCAAAATTCGAAAATAGCCCCAGCCTGGTCCACCGCAAGTGACATTGCCGATATTGGGCGGGAT
This sequence comes from Agrotis segetum, assembly GCA_036375495.1. Classification (NCBI taxonomy): domain Eukaryota; kingdom Metazoa; phylum Arthropoda; class Insecta; order Lepidoptera; family Noctuidae; genus Agrotis; species Agrotis segetum. The sequence continues at coordinate 12,732 of JAQSVV010000398.1, forward strand.
CGGCATTGGCACGCGCCCGCACCAAAAAATGTAGGTCTCAGCCACCGCCCTCGATCCGTTCCAGTGTCACCAGAACCGCTTTCCGACTGGTTCCGGAGTGGGGGTGAAGCTGTCGCCGTCTTCACCCTTAAAAAACCCTCAACTCATTGACGCGGGGAGAAGGGCAAAAACGGCCCCGGCTCGCTTGGACGCCTAGCCCGCGCGAGCCCGGATTTGACACTCGCAAAGCATCGCCTCCTTCCTCAAACCTTTCAACATCCTCAAGGTTGGACCCTCGCTTTCCCGGCATTTTAGCTTCGGAGCTTCAAGCTCTCCGAAAATTTTGTCTCTTGTTTTAAAAAATTCTCAATAACTCCGCAAAAAAGCTCGCGGCCAGCACCTTTTTACACTAGCCCGCATCCGAGCCTCAAATTTAACGATACCTCAGCGCACCGCCCTCAAATATTCCAGTGATTCGATAAGGACCGCTTTCCGTGGAAATTCACCGTTTCAAATTTAAAATAGTCTCAGCCACCGCCCTCAATTAACAGTGACCAGAACCGCTTTGGGGTGGCCCTGGTTCCGGAGTGGGGGTGAAAAACACTAAATTTCACTTAAAAAACTGGTTTTTCGGCCATAACTCAAAATTTTGCTCTTGTTATAAAAAATTTTATTTCATATTCGACTAGCCCGCGCTGAGCCCGATCTATCGATACCTCGCACGACCGGCTAGCTCGCAAAAAATTTCCCTTCATTTTTTCAAAATTTCGACAAAGTCCAGAAATTGATATACCGGATAAGGATTTTTAGAAAAGTATCGATAACTTTGTAACTATAAGTGCGATTTTGAAGCTGTTTTCAGCTCAATAGACCTAAAAAGGCGGACGCCTATCATTTGACACTAATCGCATCCCCTAAATTTCAACCCTAACCCTTATTCCGCATTTTTTCGATTTTCTTCAAAATTCCAACACATTTAATTCGATAACTTCGCCAGTTTTTAATCTAAATTCACCGTCTCAAATTTAAAATAGTCTCAGCCACCGCCCTCAATTATTCCGGTGACCAGAACCGCTTTCCGTGGCCCTGGTTCCGGAGTGGGGGTGAAAAACACTAAATTTCACTTAAAAAACTGGTTTTTCGGCCATAACTCAAAATTTTGTCTCTTGTTATAAAAAATTTTATTTCATATTCGACTAGCCCGCGCCGAGCCCGATCTATCGATACCTCGCACGACCGGCTAGCTCGCAAAAAATTTCCCTTCATTTTTTCAAAATTTCGACAAAGTCCAGAAATTGATATACCGGATAAGGATTTTTAGAAAAGTATCGATAACTTTGTAACTATAAGTGCGATTTTGAAGCTGTTTTCAGCTCAATAGACCTAAAAAGGCGGACGCCTATCATTTGACACTAATCGCATCCCCTAAATTTCAACCCTAACCCTTATTCCGCATTTTTTCGATTTTCTTCAAAATTCCAACACATTTAATTCGATAACTTCGCCAGTTTTTAATCTAAATTCACCGTTTCAAATTTAAAATAGTCTCAGCCACCGCCCTCAATTATTCCAGTGACCAGAACCGCTTTCCGTGGCCCTGGTTCCGGAGTGGGGGGTGAAAAACACTAAATTTCACTTAAAAAACTGGTTTTTCGGCCATAACTCAAAATTTTGTCTCTTGTTATAAAAAATTTTATTTCATATTCGACTAGCCCGCGCTGAGCCCGATCTATCGATACCTCGCACGACCGGCTAGCTCGCAAAAAATTTCCCTTCATTTTTTCAAAATTTCGACTAAGTCCAGAAATTGATATACCGGATAAGGTTTTTTTAGAAAAGTATCGATAACTTTGTAACTATAAGTGCGATTTTGAAGCTGTTTTCAGCTCAATAGACCTAAAAAGGCGGACGCCTATCATTTGACACTAATCGCATCCCCTAAATTTCAACCCTAACCCTTATTCCGCATTTTTTCGATTTTTTTCAAAATTCCAACACATTTAATTCGATAACTTCGCCAGTTTTTAATCTAAATTCACCGTTTCAAATTTAAAATAGTCTCAGCCACCGCCCTCAATTATTCCAGTGACCAGGACCGCTTTCCGTGGCCCCGTAGTTCCGGAGTGGGGGTGAAAAACACTAATTTTCACTTAAAAAACTGGTTTTTCGGCCTTAACTCAAAATTTTTGCTCTTGTTATAAAAAATTTTATTTCATATTCGAGTAGCCCGCGCTGAGCCCGATCTATCGATACCTCGCACGACCGGCTAGCTCGCAAAAAAATTTTCCACTTTTTTTCAAAAATTCGACTAAGTCCAAAATTGATATACCGGATAAGGTTTTTTAGAAAAGTATCGATAACTTTGTAACTATAAGTGCGATTTTGAAGCTGTTTTCAGCTCAATAGACCTAAAAAGGCGGACGCCTATCATTTGACACTAATCGCATCCCCTATTTTTCAACCCTAACCCTTATTCCGCATTTTAGCCGATTTTCTTCAAAATTCCAACACATTTAATTCGATAACTTCGCCAGTTTTTAATCTAAATTCACCGTTTCAAATTTAAAATAGTCTCAGCCACCGCCCTCAATTATTCCAGTGACCAGGACCGCTTTCCGTGGCCCTAGTTCCGGAGTGGGGGTGGAAAACACTAATTTTCACTTAAAAAACTGGTTTTTCGGCCTTAACTCAAAATTTTTGCTCTTGTTATAAAAAATTTTATTCGAGTCATATTCGACTAGCCCGCGCTGAGCCCGATCTATCGATACCTCGCACGACCGGCTAGCTCGCAAAAAATTTTCCCTTCATTTTTTCAAAATTTCGACGTCTAGTCCAGAAATTGATATACCGGATAAGGATTTTTAGAAAAGTATCGATAACTTTGTAACTATAAGTGCGATTTTGAAGCTGTTTTCAGCTCAATAGACCTAAAAAGGCGGACGCCTATCATTTGACACTAATCGCAACCCCTAAATTTCAACCCTTACCCGTATTCTGCATTTTAGCCATTTTTTTCAAAATTCCAGCACATTTAATTCGATAACTTCGCCAGTTTTTAATCTAAATTCACCGTTTCAAATTTAAAATAGTCTCAGCCACCGCCCTCAATTATTCCAGTGACCAGGACCGCTTTCCGTGGCCGTAGTTCCGGAGTGGGGGTGGAAAACACTAAATTTCACTTAAAAAACTGGTTTTTCGGCCATAACTCAAAATTTTGTCTCTTGTTATAAAAAATTTTATTTCATATTCGAGTAGCCCGCGCTGAGCCCGATCTATCGATACCTCGCACGACCGGCTAGCTCGCAAAAAATTTCCCTTCATTTTTTCAAAATTTCGACAAAGTCCAGAAATTGATATACCGGATAAGGATTTTTAGAAAAGTATCGATAACTTTGTAACTATAAGTGCGATTTTGAAGCTGTTTTCAGCTCAATAGACCTAAAAAGGCGGACGCCTATCATTTGACACTAATCGCATCCCCTAAATTTCAACCCTACCCTTATTCCGCATTTTTTCGATTTTCTTCAAAATTCCAACACATTTAATTCGATAACTTCGCCAGTTTTTAATCTAAATTCACCGTTTCAAATTTAAAATAGTCTCAGCCACCGCCCTCAATTATTCCAGTGACCAGAACCGCTTTCCGTGGCCGTAGTTCCGGAGTGGGGGTGGAAAAACACTAAATTTCACTTAAAAAACTGGTTTTTTGGCCATAACTCAAAATTTTTGCTCTTGTTATAAAAAATTTTATTTCATATTCGAGTAGCCCGCGCTGAGCCCGATCTATCGATACCTCGCACGACCGGCTAGCTCGCAAAAAATTTTCCATCATTTTTTCAAAATTTCTAAGTCCACGGGATAAGGATTTTTAGAAAAGATCGATTCTAACTTTTAATTAGCTCACCAGACCTAAAAAGGCGGATATTTTGATCTTATTTCCCTCCTTTACACTAATGACGCAGTTGCCGACGCTATTTTTAAACCCTAATTTTATTAATTATATTTGATTTATTTATTTTATTTGTATACTCTGTGTCCCCCATTTACAGGGATTCAGAAGCCAGTGTCCCATGTTACTGACCTTCTCCACAGTAACCAGACCTTCACGACACTCTTTATACAAGGGTATGTCTGACTGCACCCCGATGGGCACCCCCGATCCTCACGACGGTCTGTATGAAGAGCAGTCGTCGGGTGGATCCTATGGGGATTTGTTGCTCCCCTTGTTGAGTCATGAGCGGGTGATGAGGCGGATCTCCTTCGAGGACGCCTCCCCTCCCGACCCCATTGAAGTCTTCGCCACGCCAAAGGGGCGCCCGCGTCCTGTGGCCGCCACCAGATCGCTCGAGGTGACTGGAACCGAGCCTTGCAACCGTCTTGAGGAGGCGAGAGCGTGCTTGGAGAAAGCGAAGGAGAGCCTGGGCAGCTCTCGCAACCTCAAGACGAATATTAAAAATGCGGTGCTGGAGGCCCTAGACCGGCTCTTCGAGCTGGTCAAGGACGCGGAGCTTGAGCGGACCGCCACCGCCACCGCAGCAGCAGTGACCGTACCAGAGCCGACTACCGCCGCGTCCACCGTTGTCCGTGGTCCCTCGCCCGTTTCCGTCGAGATTCTTGCTGGCCAGACTGAGCTCCTCAACACCCTCAAGGAGCACATCTCGGAGTTGAAAGACCACTCCGAGAAGATGGATAGACTCCGAGACAGTCTGGCCGGGAGGGAAAGTCGGGGGGGAAGTACCTACGCGAGTGTAGTGTCCGGAAATAAAAGCCACACCCGAGCAAAAGCTCCGGAGCTAACGACACTTCACTCGGTAGTTGTCTCTTCCACCCAGGAGATGGATACGGGTGACGAGATCCTGGAAAGGGTCAGGAAAGCGGTGGATGCGAAGGACGGCTGGGTTCGTGTGGAACGGGTCAGGAAGGCCAGGGACCGGAAGGTCATAATGGGGTGCGCGACGGAGGAGGAGAGGAGGAAGGTAAGGGAGCGACTGCAGGCGGCCGGAGGAAACCTCGTCGTCGAGGACGTGAAAAATCGGGACCCGCTTCTGATTCTGAGGGATGTGCTTACAGTACATAGTGACGAGGAGGTACTAGCTGCCCTCAAGAGTCAGAACCGGGAGATCTTCCACGGACTCGACGGCGCGGAGCTGAGAGTTTCCGTGAAATACAGGAAGAAAGCACGCAACCCGCACGTTAACGGCATTGTGTTAAGTGTATCCCCAACGATTTGGAGGAGGGCACTCGAAGAAGGTAAACTTCGAATTGACCTCCAGAGAGTGCGCGTCGAAGACCAGACGCCTCTGGTGCAGTGCACCCGCTGCTTGGCATTCGGCCACGGCAAGCGCTTCTGCACAGAGCCGGCCGATCTATGCAGCCACTGTGGTGGTCCACACCTACGGTTGGACTGCCCAGTCAAGCAGAGCGGCGAAGCAGCGGTATGCGTTAACTGCACCAGAGCCAAAATGGGGGAGCACCAGCACAATGCCTTTAGCGACGATTGCCCAATACGCAGGAAGTGGGATGCATTTCGCGCGGGAAGCATTGCATATTGCTAAGGTTGCCTGGATGCGTCCACTTCCTGCGCCAAAGCGAAAATAGGACTCGACGCACAAGAGAGCAAACGCATTGAGCGAACCGCTGAGGTTGGCTCAATGAGAGGTAGAAACTGGAGTCACTCTCTTAAGAAAGTGACTGGAGTTGTGCTGGACCTTGAGTCAACTTCAGCGGAATCGCCAAAATGCGTCGTCGAACTCCGGTTAAAGGTACCGTTAGAATCCTTGCTATGTGATATTTACGATATAATAAGTATACGGATACTATATCACACATATTATTGAAAGAGAAACGAGGAAATTTTTGTTCAAAATTCTGGTGTGGAACGTCTTCCAAAATTGATATAGGGAAAGTAAAAAATTTGAAAAACAAAATCGATATTTGTAATTATAAATTTAATATTTTGATACTGTTTTCAAATAAAATAAACAAAATAAAAGCAAACAGTACATAATTACTAATCAAAGAAGTCTAAAAAAACGATAAAACCAGTAAATTATTGGAAAAATGAAATAAAAATTCAGAAACTAAAAAATCCAGCACATTATCAAAATAATAATTAACAGCCAGTTAAATCATAAATTAGATATTGCATAAAACGTTTAAAACAGCTCACAAAGGGTCCTCTTCGGCCGCCTGCCAAAGCAAACTAAAAGATGTGACAAATAAGGTCTCTGCGAATTACGGCGGAGGGACACTGGCAGGGCAGGAGTGGGTTTTAGTGGGTTCGAGTCCCACACTACCTCGACTGTCTCATGGTCTCCGTGAGACTGTGAGACAGCCGGGGTGTCCGTGGGGATTTCCCACTCCTGCCTCAACAAAAAAAAAAAAAAAAAAAAAAAAAACTAGCCCGCGCTGAGCCCGATCTAATAACCTAACGCTAACCTAACCTAGCTAACGCTAACCTAACCTAACCTAACCTAATTTTTTCTAAAATTTCTAAGTCCTAACCTAAATTGAAAACCTAACCGGACCTAACCTTTTTTTTTTTAGAAAAGTATCGATAACTTTGTAACTATAAGTGCGATTTTGAAGCTGTTTTCAGCTCAATAGACCTAAAAAGGCGGACGCCTATCATTTGACACTAATCGCACCACCCCTATTTTTCAACCCTTACCCGTATTCTGCATTTTAGCGGATTTTTTCAAAATTCCAGCACATTTAATTCTATAACTTCGCCAGTTTTTAATCTAAATTCACCGTTTCAAATTTAAAATAGTCTCAGCCACCGCCCTCAAATATTCCAGTGACCAGGACCGCTTTCCGTGGCCCTGGTTCCGGAGTGGGGGTGAAAAACACTAATTTCACTTAAAAAACTGGTTTTTGGAGGCCATAACTCAAAATTTTGTCTCTTGTTATAAAAAATTTTATTTCATATTCGACTAGCCCGCGCTGAGCCCGATCTATCGATACCTCGCACGACCGGCTAGCTCGCAAAAAATTTCCCTCATTTTTTCAAAATTTCGACAGAGTCCAGAAATTGATATACCGGATAAGGATTTTTAGAAAAGTATCGATAACTTTGTAACTATAAGTGCGATTTTGAAGCTGTTTTCAGCTCAATAGACCTAAAAAGGCGGACGCCTATCATTTGACACTAATCGCAACCCCTAAATTTCAACCCTTACCCGTATTCTGCATTTTAGCCATTTTTTTCAAAATTTAGCACATTTAATTCTATAACTTCGCCAGTTTTTAATCTAAATTCACCGTTTCAAATTTAAAATAGTCTCAGCCACCGCCCTCAATTATTCCAGTGACCAGAACCGCTTTCCGTGGCCCTGGTTCCGGAGTGGGGGTGGAAAACACTAAATTTCACTTAAAAAACTGGTTTTTTGGCCATAACTCAAAATTTTTGCTCTTGTCATAAAAAATTTTATTTCATATTCGTCTAGCCCGCGCTGAGCCCGATCTATCGATACCTCGCACGACCGGCTAGCTCGCAAAAAATTTTCCCCACCCATTTTGGCCTATAGGTAGGAGGGAAATCTTATTTTGGCAAAAAAATTTCTTTTTTTCTAAATTGTTTCTGCTCAGAAATCAGGGTTGATATACCGGAAAGGATTTTTAGAAAAGTATCGATAGAAATTTTATTTTAATTGTAACTATAAGTACCTGAATTATTTATCGTGTTCCCCCTTTACAGGGACACAGTTTTGACAATTTTATTTCCTTTGACTTTTAATCCGACGTATATAAATAATTCATAATTGACCGTGTTTTAAACATTTTAAATTGATTACAAAATTTAGCACATTCCTGCGTCCCTCACTTATAGGGACCCAGAAGGCCAGTGATCCATGATCCTCTCCTTCTCAGCAGTGAAGAGACAGACGCGACCCTCCCTCTACAAGGATCCGTCTGCTTCCACCCCAATGGGCACCCCCGACTCTCACATGACGGTTTTACGAAGAGCAGTCGACGGGTGGGTCCTTTAAAATTGCTGCTTCTCATGCTGATACCTGAGCATGTGATGAGGCGGATCTCCTTTGAGGACGCCAGCCCTCCTGACCCCCGATGTCTTCGAAACGCCAAAAGGGCGCCCGGTCCTGAGGCCGCCACCGGAGTGGGCCCGAATCGGCTTGAGGGGACTGTGGCAAGCACTGCAACCGTCTTGAGGAGGCGAGAGCGTGCCTAGAGAAAGCGAAGGAGAGCCTGGGCAGCTCTCGCAACCTCAAGACGAATATTAAAAATGCAGTGCTGGAGGCCCTTGACCGGCTCTTCAGCTGGTCAAAGAAGCGGAACTTGAGCGGGCCGCCGCCGCCACCACATATTACCAGAGCCGACTCCCGCCGCGTCCACCGCTGACCATGTTCCCCTGCCCTAGTCGAGATTCTTGCTGGCCAGGCTGAGCTAATACACTAAAAGCACATCTCGGAGTTGAAAGACCACTCCGATAAGATTAAAATCTGGCCAGCAGGGAATAGTGTGGAGGGGGACATACGCGAGTGTTGCCAGAAATTAGTCGCCATACCGGACTCAAGGACGCTGCACTCCGTGGTTGTCTCCTCCACAGTGGAAATGGACACGATAGGTACTTGAAAGGGTCAGGGCGGCGGTGGATGCGAAGTAAGGCTGGGTGCGGATAAGTGCGTGTTCGAAAGGCAAAGGAGGAAAATTTTAGCGACAGAGGAATAGACCTAAAAGAGGCGTTTGCCGGCATTTGAACCTCGTCTCGAGGACGTGAAGAACAGGGACCCGCTTCTGATTTTAGGACGTGCTTGCGGTTTCAGCGAAGAGTTGCTGATAGGAATCAGAACCGGGAGGTGTTTCGCGGCCTCGAGGACGAGGACCACAGGGTACGATTCAGATATAAGCTTCGAAACCCGCAGTTTGTAATCTAAATGTGTCCCCAACGATCTGCGTTCCGCATAAAGCGAGTTTAAAAGACGTCTCTGGTGCAGTGCACGCGCCCTCAATTATTCGGGCAGGACCCTGTGCTCGGAGCCGGCAGACCTCTGAGCCACTGTGGCGCTTTCCGTGGCTGTTCCGGAGAGTGGGGGCGCAGTGGCCATGCGTGAATTTCACCAGAAAAAACTGGGTTTTGCTGGCCACAACGCTTTCAGCACCGATTTTGCTCCAGTATAAAGTGGGAATTTTGCCAGAGCGGCAAAGCGTATTGTTATAAGGTTGTTATGCCCGCACTTCCTGCTGTAAAAGCCCGATCTATCGATACCTCGCACGACCGGCTAGCTCGCAAAAACTGGGGCCCTTTCATTTTTTCAAAATTTCGACAAAGTCCAGAAATTGATATACCGGATAAGGATTTTTAGAAAAGTATCGATAACTTTGTAACTATAAGTGCGATTTTGAAGCTGTTTTCAGCTCAATAGACCTAAAAAGGCGGACGCCTATCATTGACACTAGACGAATACAACCCCTAAATCTCAACCCTTACCCGTATTCTGCATTTTAGCCATTTTTTTCAAAATTTTAACACATTTAATAATAACTTCGCCAGTTTTTAATCTAAATTCACCGTTTCAAATTTAAAATAGTCTCAGCCACCGCCCTCAATTATTCCAGTGACCAGAACCGCTTTCCGTGGCCCTGGTTCCGGAGTGGGGGTGAAAAACACTAAATTTCACTTAAAAAACTGGTTTTTTGGCCATAACTCAAAATTTTGTCTCTTGATAAAAAAGGGTGACGGACCAGTTACCCCTGGTGCAGTGCTTCGATGCCTAGGGTACGGCCATAGCAAGAAGTACTGTACGGCCACAGAAGACCTTTGCTGCCACTGCGGAGGGCCGCACCTCAAGGCGCAGTGCACAGAGTGGCTGTCAGGCAGCGAGCCAACCTGCAGAAACTGCACAGCGGCAAACCTCTCTCGCAATGACCACAATGCCTTTGACTCAGAATGCCCTATTCGCATGAAACGGGACGCAATAGCACGGATGTCCGTAGCTTATTGCTAAGGTGGTCCCAAAGCATACTCCGGCGTCAAACACAGCAAGACCATACCGAGTGGCCCAAGCAAATCTCCAGAGGAAGGAACTGGCAACCACCGAACTCTTTTTAGAGGCCAGTGAACGAAAGATCGCATGGGCATTGATCCAGGAGCCATATGTGGGAGGAGCACGGAGTATGAAGAGCTACCGTGGTGCGAGACTCTACCAGTGCGAGGTCGATGGAAGTGGGAGGGTTAAGGCGGCGATCGCCGTCTTTGATGATGACTTAGATGTCATTCCCTACCCGAAACTCACCACGAACAACATCGTTGTGGTGGGGATCCGGACCAAAGCCTGGGAAATCGCAGTAGTCTCGTATTACTTCGAGCCAGACCAACCCATAGGGCCCTACCTGGACCAGTTAACCCAAATCAAGCGAGAAGTGGCCACCGGTAGATTGCTGATAGGGGGCGACGCAAACGCGAAGAGCAGCTGGTGGGGTAGCACAACAGAGGACCCCAGGGGTGAGGACATGTTTGGGACCCTGGCAGAGCTAGAGCTTCAGGTACTGAACACTGGTGATACGCCCACCTTTGATACAATCAGAGGTGGAAGAGCGTTGAAGAGCCACGTAGACGTCACGGCGTGTTCGCTCGACCTATTTGACCTGGTGGATGGCTGGCGGGTCGACACCGGCGTAACGAGCTCAGACCACAACACCATTTTATTTGAAGTTAACGTGCAGAGGGAAAAGGGGATGAATATCATTAGGACAACTAGAATTTTTAATACAAAAAGAGCAGATTGGGAGAAATTTAAAGAAACACTAATAAATTATAAAACAGAAAACAATTTAAATTTAGAAACAATAAAAAACCTTACGAATAAACAAGACTTGGAAAAATTAGTCGTAAAATACCAAAAGGGAATCGGGATAGCCTGCGAAAGCGCCATCCCGAAAATTAAAAGTAAAACAAAACTTACCGTCCCATGGTGGTCCGATGAGCTCGCTGCGCTGAAAAAGAAGTTCACTAGACTGAAGAACCGCATCCGCAACGCCGCACCGGTCCGGAGAGCGATGGTCGTCGACGAGTACCTGAAGGCCAAAGAAGAGTATGAGTGCAAGGCCAAACAGGCCCAAACCGCCAGCTGGAAGGAGTTCTGCAGAAAGCAGGACCGCGAAGGAGTATGGGAGGGCATCTACAGGGTGATCGGAAGGACCGCCAGGAGGAAAGAAGATCTGACCCTACAAAACGATGGTGCATTCCTAAACCCAGAGGAGTCGGCAGCCCTACTCGCCGACACGTTCTATCCCAAGGACACAGCGGAAGAGGACAATGAGGACCATAGGCTTATGAGAGAAGCAGCTCGCCGGGTAAACGAGTGGAAGCATGGTGAACACCATGACCCACCGTTTACACCGCTAGAACTGAGGACAGCCGTGGTAGGATTTAACCCAAAAAAGGCCCCCGGATCGGATGGACTTACGTCGGATATCTGCTGTCGAGCGATCAACCAGGACCCGGACGCATTCCTTGCCCTTTTCAATAAATGCCTAGAACTGGCGCACTTCCCGATTATCTGGAAGGAGGCAACGGTGGTTGTCCTCAGAAAACCGGGCAAGGATAACTACACGAACCCCAAGTCCTACAGACCGATAGGTCTGCTACCGGTCTTGGGTAAGGTCCTGGAGAAGATGGTAGTGGCACGAGTCAAGTGGCAGCTGGTACCGCGGCTTAGTACTCGCCAGTTTGGCTTTATGCCCCAGAGGAGCACCGAGGACGCTCTCTATACTCTAATGAATCACGTGAAGGACAAGTTGAGGCTGAAAAAGCTAATTGTCCTGGTGTCATTGGATATAGAGGGCGCCTTTGATAGCGCATGGTGGCCAGCTATCAAAGTCAGGCTGGCAGAGGAAAAGTGCCCGGTGAATATCAGGAGGCTACTTGACAGCTACCTCAACAGCAGAAAAGTTAGGGTTAGATATGCCGGGGTGGAATGCACAATAGAGACAAACAAAGGCTGTGTTCAAGGGTCAATTGGCGGTCCAATACTGTGGAATCTGTTGCTGGACTCATTGCTCCAGAAGTTGGAAGAGGAGGGACTGTATGTGCAGGCTTTTGCTGACGATATTGTTCTGGTGGTGGATGGAGATACAGCCAGCGAAGTAGCTAGGGTGACCAATGCAGCCCTCGCCCATGTTCAGAGCTGGGGTGTCCGAAACAAGCTGAGGTTTGCACCGCACAAAACCTGTGCGATGCTCATAACCAATAAGCTTAAGTACGACACACCAGTTTTGAGCATGGCCGGGGTCGACATTGGTTTCGTAAAAAGTATGAAGCTGCTAGGGCTAGTCATAGATGAAAAGCTCACCTTTAATGAGCACGCGGCGAACGTCTGTAGGAAGGCTGCTGAGTTATACAAGCAGCTATCTAGGGCGGCCAAAGTAAATTGGGGTTTGAGTAGAGACGTAATCCACACCATCTACACCGCCGTGATAGAGCCCATTGTCACCTACGCGGCTGCAGCCTGGGCTCCCGCTACGAAAAAGCTGGGTATACGGAAGAAGCTTAGCTCTGTCCAAAGAGGCCTCGTCCAGAAGCTCTGCAAGTCTTACCGCACTGTGTCTCTAAACTCGGCACTGGTACTGTCTGGGATACTACCTCTAGACCTGCGCATACAGGAGGCAGCCGCCCTGTATGAAGCGAGGAGAGGGTCGTCCCAGTTTGCGCCAAGGGGCCGGGAGATTGAAGGTATGGTAAGATTTGCAGAAGCCCCTCATCCGGCAACGCAAATGCCCCTAGAGTTCGTGTGCCTAGCTGATCAACAGCAGGTAGACGAAAACAATGTGCAGGCAGTGCGAATCTTCACTGACGGCAGCAAGATTGAGGGGAAGGTTGGAGCCGCATTATCCTTGTGGGATAATGAGGGCGAAATCCAGAACCTCAAACTTAGCCTCGCCGCGTACTGCACAGTCTACCAGGCGGAACTCTTGGCCATTTGCAGAGCGACGGACGTGGTCCTCAAGCGCAAAGAGACGAGCTATGGTTTGTACAGCGACTCAATGTCAGCATTGCAGACGCTTGCAAATCATGGCTCGCTCCATCCCCTGGCGGTCCGCGCACGAGCCAATCTGACTCAAGCCTTGGACCAAAGGAAGGATGTAACCTTGTTTTGGATCAAAGCACACGCGGATCTGCCGGGGAATGAGCGCGCGGACGAGCTGGCGAAGGAGGCAGCATTGTCGTCACGGAGGAAGCCGGACTATGACCTGTGTCCGATTTCATTCATACGAAGCCAGATCCGCATGGGGTCACTCGATGAATGGAATCGGAGATATGTGTCTGGCGAGACGGCCTCCGTGACGAAAATGTTTCTTCCGGACGCCAAAGCAGCATTCCGTATTGTAAAACAGGTGCAGCCAACAGGTCTGCTCACGCAGGTCTTGACGGGGCACGGTGGGTTCTCGGAATACCTACACCGCTTCAGGTGCAAGGAGAGCCCAGCGTGCATCTGCGACCCGGGAGTTAGTGAGACCATCCAACACTTACTCCTGGATTGCCCCGTATTCGCAAAGGAGAAGTACAACTTGGAACAGGAACTGCAAACGCAGTTAACTAAGGATAATATAGGAGAAATTTTCAAGGGTAAGAAAAGAGAAGAATTTATAAATTACTGTTTAGAAATAGCACTCAAGGTCACAAAGAGAAATAAAACCGTATAAGTAACAAGCTATGTTGCATAGAATATTTGAAAATATTTATATGATAACATAGGATAGTTTTCGTCTTAATAAATAGCAGTAATGTAAATAGAATTAAGAAAATAATTTTAAGAATGCAATGTTGTAAAAGAACATGAACATATTGTTAAGTAGAAATAAGAAATAACACGACTAGAAACTGAAATTCCTGTTCGATAGGTCCCTACCTAATCCAACCTAATAAAGGAAACTGTAACTAGCAATAATAATAGTACACTTATATAATGTTAAACCAGAAATGGCTGCTAAAATATGTAATAGTACGTAAGCATAGAATAAGAATAAATGTAAGAGTAATAGAAAGTAAGATAATTGTGAACAAAAAATAGTAAAAAGAATGTAATAGTATATAGATACAAAATAAGAAAAACAATAGTACAAATGTAAAACTTAATAAAAATGGTGTACGAACAGTCATTTCCCTAAGAAAGAAATAAATAAAGATATAAAGAAGATTAGTTAGAATATATGGGCATCCCACCCATAAGATTGAAAGAGGAAGAAAGTAAGAAAGATATAGTATGAAGCATGAAAGTACGAGAGGCATAAAAGCGAGAACTGGTATGAATGTGGTTGTATACATAGGCGCCAGCTTTGTTGGTGGAGAAAAGTATAAAAAAAAAAAAAAAAAAAAAAAAAAAAAAAAAAAAAAAAAAAAAAAAAAAAAAAAACCTAACCTAACCTAACCTAACCTAACCTAACCTAACCTAACCTAACCTAACCTAACCAAAAATTTTTGCTCTTGTTATAAAAAATTTTATTTCATATTCGACTAGCCCGCGCTGAGCCCGATCTATCGATACCTCGCACGACCGGCTAGCTCGCAAAAAATTTCCCTCATTTTTTCAAAATTTCGACAAGTCCAGAAATTGATATACCGGACAAGGATTTTTAGAAAAGTATCGATAACTTTGTAACTATAAGTGCGATTTTGAAGCTGTTTTCAGCTCAATAGACCTAAAAAGGCGGACGCCTATCATTTGACACTAATCGCATCCCCTAAATTTCAACCCTAACCCTTATTCCGCATTTTTTCGATTTTCTTCAAAATTCCAACACATTTAATTCTATAACTTCGCCAGTTTTTAATCTAAATTCACCGTTTCAAATTTAAAATAGTCTCAGCCACCGCCCTCAATTATTCCAGTGACCAGGACCGCTTTCCGTGGCCGTAGTTCCGGAGTGGGGGTGAAAAACACTAAATTTCACTTAAAAAACTGGTTTTTGGCCTTAACTCAAAATTTTTGCTCTTGTTATAAAAATTTTATTTCATATTCGACTAGCCCGCGCTGAGCCCGATCTATCGATACCTCGCACGACCGGCTAGCTCGCAAAAAATTTCCCTTCATTTTTTCAAAATTTCGACAAGTCCAGAAATTGATATACCGGACAAGGATTTTTAGAAAAGTATCGATAACTTTGTAACTATAAGTGCGATTTTGAAGCTGTTTTCAGCTCAATAGACCTAAAAAGGCGGACGCCTATCATTTGACACTAATCGCATCCCCTAAATTTCAACCCTAACCCTTATTCCGCATTTTTTCGATTTTCTTCAAAATTCCAACACATTTAATTCTATAACTTCGCCAGTTTTTAATCTAAATTCACCGTTTCAAATTTAAAATAGTCTCAGCCACCGCCCTCAAATATTCCAGTGACCAGGACCGCTTTCCGTGGCCGTAGTTCCGGAGTGGGGGTGAAAAACACTAATTTTCACTTAAAAAACTGGTTTTTTGGCCTTAACTCAAAATTTTTGCTCTTGTTATAAAAAATTTTATTTCATATTCGACTAGCCCGCGCTGAGCCCGATCTATCGATACCTCGCACGACCGGCTAGCTCGCAAAAAATTTCCCTTCATTTTTTCAAAATTTCGACAGAGTCCAGAAATTGATATACCGGACAAGGATTTTTAGAAAAGTATCGATAACTTTGTAACTATAAGTGCGATTTTGAAGCTGTTTTCAGCTCAATAGACCTAAAAAGGCGGACGCCTATCATTTGACACTAATCGCATCCCCTAAATTTCAACCCTAACCCTTATTCCGCATTTTTTCGATTTTCTTCAAAATTCCAACACATTTAATTCTATAACTTCGCCAGTTTTTAATCTAAATTCACCGTTTCAAATTTAAAATAGTCTCAGCCACCGCCCTCAAATATTCCAGTGACCAGGACCGCTTTCCGTGGCCGTAGTTCCGGAGTGGGGGTGGAAAACACTAATTTTCACTTAAAAAACTGGTTTTTTGGCCTTAACTCAAAATTTTTGCTCTTGTTATAAAAAATTTTATTTCATATTCGACTAGCCCGCGCTGAGCCCGATCTATCGATACCTCGCACGACCGGCTAGCTCGCAAAAAATTTCCCTTCATTTTTTCAAAATTTCGACAGAGTCCAGAAATTGATATACCGGACAAGGATTTTTAGAAAAGTATCGATAACTTTGTAACTATAAGTGCGATTTTGAAGCTGTTTTCAGCTCAATAGACCTAAAAAGGCGGACGCCTATCATTTGACACTAATCGCATCCCCTAAATTTCAACCCTAACCCTTATTCCGCATTTTTTCGATTTTCTTCAAAATTCCAACACATTTAATTCTATAACTTCGCCAGTTTTTAATCTAAATTCACCGTTTCAAATTTAAAATAGTCTCAGCCACCGCCCTCAATATTCCAGTGACCAGGACCGCTTTCCGTGGCCGTGGTTCCGGAGTGGGGGTGGAAAACACTAATTTTCACTTAAAAAACTGGTTTTTTGGCCTTAACTCAAAATTTTTGCTCTTGTTATAAAAAATTTTATTTCATATTCGACTAGCCCGCGCTGAGCCCGATCTATCGATACCTCGCACGACCGGCTAGCTCGCAAAAAATTTCCCTTCATTTTTTCAAAATTTCGACAGAGTCCAGAAATTGATATACCGGACAAGGATTTTTAGAAAAGTATCGATAACTTTGTAACTATAAGTGCGATTTTGAAGCTGTTTTCAGCTCAATAGACCTAAAAAGGCGGACGCCTATCATTTGACACTAATCGCATCCCCTAAATTTCAACCCTAACCCTTATTCCGCATTTTTTCGATTTTCTTCAAAATTCCAACACATTTAATTCTATAACTTCGCCAGTTTTTAATCTAAATTCACCGTTTCAAATTTAAAATAGTCTCAGCCACCGCCCTCAATTATTCCAGTGACCAGAACCGCTTTCCGTGGCCGTGGTTCCGGAGTGGGGGTGGAAAACACTAATTTCACTTAAAAAACTGGTTTTTTGGCCTTAACTCAAAATTTTTGCTCTTGTTATAAAAAATTTTATTTCATATTCGACTAGCCCGCGCTGAGCCCGATCTATCGATACCTCGCACGACCGGCTAGCTCGCAAAAAATTTCCCTTCATTTTTTCAAAATTTCGACAGAGTCCAGAAATTGATATACCGGACAAGGATTTTTAGAAAAGTATCGATAACTTTGTAACTATAAGTGCGATTTTGAAGCTGTTTTCAGCTCAATAGACCTAAAAAGGCGGACGCCTATCATTTGACACTAATCGCATCCCCTAAATTTCAACCCTAACCCTTATTCCGCATTTTTTCGATTTTCTTCAAAATTCCAACACATTTAATTCTATAACTTCGCCAGTTTTTAATCTAAATTCACCGTTTCAAATTTAAAATAGTCTCAGCCACCGCCCTCAATTATTCCAGTGACCAGGACCGCTTTCCGTGGCCGTAGTTCCGGAGTGGGGGTGGAAAACACTAATTTCACTTAAAAAACTGGTTTTTTGGCCTTAACTCAAAATTTTTGCTCTTGTTATAAAAAATTTTATTTCATATTCGACTAGCCCGCGCTGAGCCCGATCTATCGATACCTCGCACGACCGGCTAGCTCGCAAAAAATTTCCCTTCATTTTTTCAAAATTTCGACAGAGTCCAGAAATTGATATACCGGACAAGGATTTTTAGAAAAGTATCGATAACTTTGTAACTATAAGTGCGATTTTGAAGCTGTTTTCAGCTCAATAGACCTAAAAAGGCGGACGCCTATCATTTGACACTAATCGCATCCCCTAAATTTCAACCCTAACCCTTATTCCGCATTTTTTCGATTTTCTTCAAAATTCCAACACATTTAATTCTATAACTTCGCCAGTTTTTATTCTAAATTCACCGTTTCAAATTTAAAATAGTCTCAGCCACCGCCCTCAAATATTCCAGTGACCAGGACCGCTTTCCGTGGCCGTAGTTCCGGAGTGGGGGTGGAAAACACTAATTTTCACTTAAAAAACTGGTTTTTTGGCCTTAACTCAAAATTTTTGCTCTTGTTATAAAAAATTTTATTTCATATTCGACTAGCCCGCGCTGAGCCCGATCTATCGATACCTCGCACGACCGGCTAGCTCGCAAAAAATTTCCCTTCATTTTTTCAAAATTTCGACAGAGTCCAGAAATTGATATACCGGACAAGGATTTTTCCCCATCGTCGTATCTCCACGTTGCCGTCGTGGTGGGGCTTGCGGTTTCAATGATCTCTGGGCATCTGCGCTCAGAGGGAGAAACCAACCAAGAGGGATACACCGCTCCACCACGTGTTCCTCTGTGTATCAGAGGGCACAGTGGTTGGAGTAAGAGCGGGCCCGGCGTGCACTAACCCTGCCACCGGGCAGGCAAGAGGAGGTCTTGCACTCCCGCCTCCTCTTGCCACCGCTATTCTCGTAGCCCCGAAGATTGTCATGATCACGTCTATGACTTTCGACGGGGGTCGAGGGCCTTGGCTTAACCGCCCGGGCCGCGAGGAAGAAAACCTCTATAAAAAATTACCCCGAACCTCCAAGCGGCGGCGCACCGCGAGGGAGGTTGACAGCTTGGTTGACGGGTAGCTGTGGGTAAAATCAGCCGTTAGTGCGAACCCTGTTTTTTGGTTGGATGGTTGGATAACTTTTTACTCGTGGGAACAAATATGGATAATTTTTTGAAAAAAAACCCCTACACACCGGCAGTCGCCGCAGCGAGCCAAGGTGGCTCACGTGCCTGTGGGGAGGAGTCGCTGGACTTGTCCAGCACGTCCTCCTCACCGGCACCGAATAACGAGCGGGCACAGTGTGCCGCTCCGATCGAGGAGACGACGATGGTGCCAGAGTCGGAGTCTGACTCTGCATCGGACGTCTCCAGCTCCCGGAGCTCAGCCTCTGGGAGCGCGGAAAGGGACCGGAGGGACTCGGACCGTAGGTCCGAGTTCCTGAAGCGCCGACGGTCCAAGGGCGCCAAATCGTCGTCCGAGGAAGAGCTTGCCTCGGCCCCTAAGATCCCCACGAGCGTGCGGGGTAAGGGCCGAGGCAAGACTTCGGGGAGGGGGCCCTCACTTGGAGAGCCCAACACAAGTCTGGCCTCGAATGAGGCCAAGCTCAAGGAGGTCGTGGCGTCCGCGATGCGCGTGGTCGCCATGAAAAGAAGGAAGAAGACGCGCGAGGACGCGATCGCGGAGGCCATGACCTCCATCGTGGCGGCGGCGCGACTTTATGGCGAAACTCCGTCCGCAAGGGACGATTTGTCCGATCTGCGGACGGAGATCACCCGCCTGACCGCCGCCATGGGGGCTCTCCAAAAGGAGAACGCCGCCCTGAGGGCCGAATTGGCCGGAATGCAGGCGGCCGGGCGTCGGGGGGCACCACCGGGGAGCCCCAAGGAAAAAGGCCGGCCAGAGCCGGGGGAGAACCAAGTCCTCACCCTGGTGCGGCAGGAGCTGGCCGCCTTTGAGCGGCGGTTCTCCGTGCTGGAGAGCCGCGTGCTGAGGCCCCCGCTGGCGTCTTCGTACGCGGCCGCGGCCGCGTCGAACTCCCCCCCGACGACAAGGCCGCCTCAGGCGAGGGCGGCCCCGGCGCGGATCGCCCCTGCGCAGACGGCCCCGGTGCGGACGGCCCCTGCGGAGGCGAGGTCGGCCCCTGCAGGGGCGAGGTCGGCTCCGGCCGGGCCCAGCCAGGCAAGGCCGGGCCCGTCGGGGTCGTCGCGGCCGACTCCGACCTCGACGCCTGCGACGCCTGCTAGGCCAGCGCGAAAAACGCTGGCGGCCAAACGGAAGGCCCAGGCAGATCGCCGGCCGCCCCAGCAGCAGCAGCCTACTCCGGAGGCTCCTCCGGCCGGCGCCGATTGGCAAGTGGCCGGGGAGAGGAGGAAGGCTGCCAAGGCGGCCCGATCGAAAAAGCGGAGGGAGAGGCGGCGACAGCGCAAGGAGCGCGACGTCGCGGCGCGATTGCGCGCCCCTAAGACCGCGGCTGTGGTCATTTCACTGCAGCCGGACGCGGTCAAGAGGGGTGTGTCGTACCGCGACGTGCTCGCGAAGGCGCGGGAGGCGATAGACCTCGGGGAGCTCGGCATCGCCGGCGGCCTCCGTTTGCGAGTCACCGCAACGGGGGCCCGCATGTTGGAGCTCCCCGGCGCGGCCAGCGGCCCCACCGCTGACGCTCTGGCCGAACGGCTCAGAGCGTCCCTAAATGCGGAGGAGGCCCGAGTCTCCAGACCCACAAAGCGCGCAGACATGCGCATACTGGGTCTGGATGACTCCGTGACGGCGGAAGACGTGGTGGCTGCCGTTGCCAGGACTGGGGGGTGCTCCTCAGACGAGGTGAGGGCGGGCGCCCTGCGTCCTGGCTTTGCGGGGCTGCAAACCATCACGGTTAGCTGCCCCGTTGCGGCGGCCAAAAAGATTCAGGAGGGCCGAAGGCTCCTGGTGGGATGGGTGTCGGCGCAGGTAAAGATCCTGGAACCCCGACCCCTGAGGTGTTACCGCTGCCAAGTGGGTAACCACGCGGCATGCGTCTGCACCTCGGAGGTGGACCGCAGCGATAGGTGCTTCCGCTGCGGTCAGCCCGGTCACAAGGCCGGCTCGTGCTCCGCCCCGCCTCACTGCTTCGCATGTGAGGCGGCTGGCAAGCCGGCCGATCACCGGGCTGGGGGAAAGTCCTGCGCTCCACCCACCGAAGCCAGGCGCAGAGGTAGGCCCTCTGCCGCCGCCGTCACCGCTGCCACTGCCACCGCCGCCGCCGCCGCTCCCGCTGCCGCCGCCGCCGCCGTGGCTGCGCCCTCGCAGGGGGCCCTGGAGGAGGCCGCAATGGATTCAGAATAATGTCTCCATTGCGCTTCCTCCAGGCGAACATCAACCACTGCGCCGCTGCTCAGGACCTTTTGCTCCAGAGCATGGCGGAGTGGTTGATAAACGTCGCCGTGGTCGCCGAGCCGTATTTTGTCCAGCCCAGGAACGACTGGGTTGCGGACCTGGACGGCTCGGTGACCATTATTTCGTCGGCCGCCGCCGGTACCCCGCCCCTCGATCGTGTTGAGAGAGGGCGCGGGATCGTCGCAGCCCGGTTCGGGGAGATCGTCGTGGTAGGCGTGTATTTCTCCCCGAGCCGAACTCTCGCCGAGTTCCAGGACTCCCTTGTGGAGCTGGGAGACGTCGTCGTCGCATTCGGTTCCCTCTCCGTGCTCGTCCTCGGGGACTTCAACGCCAAGAACGTGGCTTGGGGTTCCCGGTACACGGACGTTGCGCGGGGCAGGTTGCTCGAGCACTGGGCCCTGGCGCAGGGCCTGGTCATCGAGAACCGGGGTTCTGTCCCCACGTGCGTGCGGTGGACGGGCGAGTCGGTGGTAGACGTAACGTTTGCCAGCGCCGCCCTGTCGCCGCGCGTCACCGACTGGCGCGTTGTGGAGGAGGCGGAGACTTACTCCGATCACCGGTATATCCGGTTTGACGTCTCCGCCCAGACCCCAGACGCGCCGGTCCGACGGAACCCAAGTGGTCCGCGATGGGCGCTGAAACAGCTGGACCGGGAGCTATTCCTGGAAGCCTCGATCGTGCAGGCCTGGGTGTCACCACCGGACAGGCCTGCTGACATAAACGACGAGGCCGAGTGGTTCCGGGAGGCCATGTCCGATATCTGCGACGTGGCCATGCCCCGGGTCCGGCAAGGACGCGCCCGGCGTCAGCTGTACTGGTGGTCGCGCGAGCTAGCAGCGCTGCGCGAGGCGTGCGTTGCCGCGCGACGCCGGTACTCCAGGATTCCGCAGGCGCCGCATCCGACCTCCGGATGCGGCCGCCTTGGAGGCGGAGCTGCATGAGGGCTACAGGGCAGCGAAGGCCGCCCTCCGCGACGCAATCTTGCGGGCCAAGGAACAGGCCCGCAAGGAGTTGGTGGAGACTCTGGACAGGGACCCATGGGGCTGGCCGTACAGGTGGGTGCGAGAAAAGCTCCGCCCCTGGGCCCCCCCGTTGACGCAGAGTCTCCAGCCACAGTTCGTGGAGGACGTGGTGAGCGCCCTGTTCCCACCGCGAGGGGGGACCATGCTCCCCCGCCCATGCAGCTCCGTCTCGGACGGAATCTGACAGCGAGTGCGAAGCTGACGCAAACGCGGACCACAGCGACGACGACGTCTACGATGCTCCAGAGGTGACCGAGGTAGACCTGAGAGTGGCGGTACAACGGCTCAAAGCCAAAAATACCGCCCCAGGACCCGACGGCCTGCCAGGAAAAGCCTGGGTCCTGGCCTTCGGGACTCTCGGGCCTCGACTGGGGGGGCTCTTTAGCGCGTGTTTGGAGAGGGGCCAGTTCCCGCTTCGTTGGAAGACGGGGAAACTGGTCCTCATCCAGAAGCCGGGCGCCCTGCGGACTCTCCGTCCGCATTCCGGCCCATCGTGCTGCTCGACGAGGTGGGCAAGCTCTTGAGAGAGTAATTGCAGACCGCCTCGTCGGGCACCTAAATCGGGTGGGCCCGAACCTGTCGGAGAGCCAGTTGGCTTCCGCAGGGGGCGCTCGACGGTGGACGCCATCATGCGCGTTAGAGCCCTCACGACGGGGGATGCAGTAGCCCGGGGCAGGGTCGTCTTGGCGGTGTCCTTGGACATCTCCAACGCCTTCAACACCCTGCCCTGGAGTTGCATCAGGGAGGCACTCCGGTATCACCGGGTGCCGACCTACCTCCGTCGCATAGTCGAGGACTACCTGACGGACAGAGCCGTCATCTACCCCGGTCACCGGGGAGAGTGGAACCGGCGAGAGATGTCGTGCGGTGTTCCACAGGGATCGGTCTTGGGACCGCACCTGTGGAACATCGGTTACGACTGGGTGCTGCGCGGCGACCTCCCTCTAGGCGTCAGCGTAATATGTTACGCTGACGACACGCTCGTCCTGGCACAGGGAGAGTCGCACCAGGCGGCGGCCGACGTGGCGACGGAAGCGGTCGCGACAGTCGTCGAGAGGATCCGGCGGTTGGGACTCGACGTGGCGCTGCACAAGACGGAGGCCATGTGTTTTCATGGCCATCTGAATGCGCCACTGTCAGAGTCCCACATAACGGTGGGAGGGGTTCGCATCGGCGTCGGAGGACGATGAAGTACCTGGGACTCGTCCTCGACAGCCGATGGAACTTCAGGGAGCATTTCCTGAGTTTGGCCCCAAGGCTGAACCGGGCAGCAGCCGCCCTCAGGCGACTCCTGCCCAATATCGGCGGGCCAAACGCCTCCTGCCGGAGGTTGTACGCCGGCGTCGTGCGGTCCATGGCCCTCTACGGGGCCCCCGTGTGGGCCCTGAGCATCCGGACGCGACCACAGAAGCTGGTCGCATGCCAGAGGGTCATGGCTATCCGAATGATCCGGGGATACCGCACGATCGCCGGCGAATCGGCCAACCTCCTTGCCGGATTGCTGCCCTGGGATCTGGAGGCGACTGCCCTCCAGCGCGTCTATGAGTGGCGCGTGGAGGCGCAGCGCCGGGGCGTGACCCCGCTGCCTCGAGAAGTCGAGGCGCGGCGGGAAGAGCTCCGGCGCGATCTCAGGGCAGTATGGAGGAACGACTGTCGCGACCGAGGCCGGGCACGCCGCAATTGCGGCGGTAAGACCCCTCTTTGAGGAGTGGCTGGAGAGAAGTCATGGCGTCCTGACCTACCGCTTGACGCAGGTCCTCACCGGACACGGAAGTTTCGGGAGGTACCTGTGCTGATGCGAAAGGAGGAGACGCCTGGGTGTCACCACTGCGAAGATCGCCCGGAGGACACGGTGGAGCATACGGTGCAAGACTGCCCAGCTTGGGCGGAGCACCGACGTGTCCTCACGGCTGCGATAGGCGGAGACCTCTCGCGCCCGGCATTGGTTGCGGCCATGCTGCGGGGCGAGACGGAGTGGGAAGCGGTCAGCTCCTTCTGCGAGGCAGTAATGCTCGCGAAGGAGGAGGCAGGCCGCGAGCGAGAGAGGACAGCGTCCTCCCTCCGCCCCAGCCGCAGTGGTAGGCGCCCACGGCGACGGACGTCGCGGGATGATCTCCGGCCACCGTAGGCGCGGGCATGCGGGCAGCGAGTAAAGGGCAACTCGCTGCCCGACCAAGGACCATGCCCGGGTCGACGGCGCGTTGTGTCCCACGCGCGCCTCAAAGAGCGTCAGCATAATGACGGGGCCCCCCTCTCAGAGGGCCAAAGCCTGCCGGGGTTGCGGGATTACACCTATACCGCGACCCCGGTACATAAAGGGCTACTGAAGGACACCGTGGATTTTAGTCAGTACAAGTCTGACAGTCCCTCCCGCCCTGCCCGGGGTTGGAGGACTCATTTGATGATTTTACCACGTAAAAAAAAAAAAAAAAAAAAAAAAAAAGTCCAAAAAAAATTCCAGAAATTGATAAGGATTTTTAGAAAAGTATCGATAACTTTGTAACTATAAGTGCGATTTTGAAGCTGTTTTCAGCTCAATAGACCTAAAAAGGCGGACGCCTATCATTTGACACTAATCGCATCCCCTAAATTTCAACCCTAACCCTTATTCCGCATTTTTTCGATTTTCTTCAAAATTCCAACACATTTAATTCTATAACTTCGCCAGTTTTTAATCTAAATTCACCGTTTCAAATTTAAAATAGTCTCAGCCACCGCCCTCAATTATTCCAGTGACCAGAACCGCTTTCCGTGGCCCTGGTTCCGGAGTGGGGGTGAAAACACTAATTTTCACTTAAAAAACTGGTTTTTTGGCCTTAACTCAAAATTTTTGCTCTTGTTATAAAAAATTTTATTTCATATTCGACTAGCCCGCGCTGAGCCCGATCTATCGATACCTCGCACGACCGGCTAGCTCGCAAAAAATTTCCCTTCATTTTTTCAAAATTTCGACAGAGTCCAGAAATTGATATACCGGACAAGGATTTTTAGAAAAGTATCGATAACTTTGTAACTATAAGTGCGATTTTGAAGCTGTTTTCAGCTCAATAGACCTAAAAAGGCGGACGCCTATCATTTGACACTAATCGCATCCCCTAAATTTCAACCCTAACCCTTATTCCGCATTTTTTCGATTTTCTTCAAAATTCCAACACATTTAA
This sequence comes from Agrotis segetum, assembly GCA_036375495.1. Taxonomy (NCBI): domain Eukaryota; kingdom Metazoa; phylum Arthropoda; class Insecta; order Lepidoptera; family Noctuidae; genus Agrotis; species Agrotis segetum. The sequence goes on from JAQSVV010000398.1 coordinate 37,761, forward strand.
TTCTATAACTTCGCCAGTTTTTAATTCTAAATTCACCGTTTCAAATTTAAAATAGTCTCAGCCACCGCCCTCAATTATTCCAGTGACCAGGACCGCTTTCCGTGGCCGTAGTTCCGGAGTGGGGGTGGAAAACACTAATTTTCACTTAAAAAACTGGTTTTTTGGCCTTAACTCAAAATTTTTGCTCTTGTTATAAAAAATTTTATTTCATATTCGACTAGCCCGCGCTGAGCCCGATCTATCGATACCTCGCACGACCGGCTAGCTCGCAAAAAATTTCCCTTCATTTTTTCAAAATTTCGACAGAGTCCAGAAATTGATATACCGGACAAGGATTTTTAGAAAAGTATCGATAACTTTGTAACTATAAGTGCGATTTTGAAGCTGTTTTCAGCTCAATAGACCTAAAAAGGCGGACGCCTATCATTTGACACTAATCGCATCCCCTAAATTTCAACCCTAACCCTTATTCCGCATTTTTTCGATTTTCTTCAAAATTCCAACACATTTAATTCTATAACTTCGCCAGTTTTTAATCTAAATTCACCGTTTCAAATTTAAAATAGTCTCAGCCACCGCCCTCAAATATTCCAGTGACCAGGACCGCTTTCCGTGGCCGTAGTTCCGGAGTGGGGGTGGAAAACACTAATTTTCACTTAAAAAACTGGTTTTTTGGCCTTAACTCAAAATTTTTGCTCTTGTTATAAAAAATTTTATTTCATATTCGACTAGCCCGCGCTGAGCCCGATCTATCGATACCTCGCACGACCGGCTAGCTCGCAAAAAATTTCCCTTCATTTTTTCAAAATTTCGACAGAGTCCAGAAATTGATATACCGGACAAGGATTTTTAGAAAAGTATCGATAACTTTGTAACTATAAGTGCGATTTTGAAGCTGTTTTCAGCTCAATAGACCTAAAAAGGCGGACGCCTATCATTTGACACTAATCGCATCCCCTAAATTTCAACCCTAACCCTTATTCCGCATTTTTTCGATTTTCTTCAAAATTCCAACACATTTAATTCTATAACTTCGCCAGTTTTTAATCTAAATTCACCGTTTCAAATTTAAAATAGTCTCAGCCACCGCCCTCAATTATTCCAGTGACCAGGACCGCTTTCCGTGGCCGTAGTTCCGGAGTGGGGGTGGAAAACACTAATTTTCACTTAAAAAACTGGTTTTTTGGCCTTAACTCAAAATTTTTGCTCTTGTTATAAAAAATTTTATTTCATATTCGACTAGCCCGCGCTGAGCCCGATCTATCGATACCTCGCACGACCGGCTAGCTCGCAAAAAATTTCCCTTCATTTTTTCAAAATTTCGACAGAGTCCAGAAATTGATATACCGGACAAGGATTTTTAGAAAAGTATCGATAACTTTGTAACTATAAGTGCGATTTTGAAGCTGTTTTCAGCTCAATAGACCTAAAAAGGCGGACGCCTATCATTTGACACTAATCGCATCCCCTAAATTTCAACCCTAACCCTTATTCCGCATTTTTTCGATTTTCTTCAAAATTCCAACACATTTAATTCTATAACTTCGCCAGTTTTTAATCTAAATTCACCGTTTCAAATTTAAAATAGTCTCAGCCACCGCCCTCAAATATTCCAGTGACCAGGACCGCTTTCCGTGGCCGTAGTTCCGGAGTGGGGGTGGAAAACACTAATTTTCACTTAAAAAACTGGTTTTTGGCCTTAACTCAAAATTTTTGCTCTTGTTATAAAAAATTTTATTTCATATTCGACTAGCCCGCGCTGAGCCCGATCTATCGATACCTCGCACGACCGGCTAGCTCGCAAAAAATTTCCCTTCATTTTTTCAAAATTTCGACAGAGTCCAGAAATTGATATACCGGACAAGGATTTTTAGAAAAGTATCGATAACTTTGTAACTATAAGTGCGATTTTGAAGCTGTTTTCAGCTCAATAGACCTAAAAAGGCGGACGCCTATCATTTGACACTAATCGCATCCCCTAAATTTCAACCCTAACCCTTATTCCGCATTTTTTCGATTTTCTTCAAAATTCCAACACATTTAATTCTATAACTTCGCCAGTTTTTAATCTAAATTCACCGTTTCAAATTTAAAATAGTCTCAGCCACCGCCCTCAATTATTCCAGTGACCAGGACCGCTTTCCGTGGCCGTAGTTCCGGAGTGGGGGTGGAAAACACTAATTTTCACTTAAAAAACTGGTTTTTTGGCCTTAACTCAAAATTTTTGCTCTTGTTATAAAAAATTTTATTTCATATTCGACTAGCCCGCGCTGAGCCCGATCTATCGATACCTCGCACGACCGGCTAGCTCGCAAAAAATTTCCCTTCATTTTTTCAAAATTTCGACAGAGTCCAGAAATTGATATACCGGATAAGGATTTTTAGAAAAGTATCGATAACTTTGTAACTATAAGTGCGATTTTGAAGCTGTTTTCAGCTCAATAGACCTAAAAAGGCGGACGCCTATCATTTGACACTAATCGCATCCCCTAAATTTCAACCCTAACCCTTATTCCGCATTTTTTCGATTTTCTTCAAAATTCCAACACATTTAATTCTATAACTTCGCCAGTTTTTAATCTAAATTCACCGTTTCAAATTTAAAATAGTCTCAGCCACCGCCCTCAATTATTCCAGTGACCAGGACCGCTTTCCGTGGCCGTAGTTCCGGAGTGGGGGTGGAAAACACTAATTTTCACTTAAAAAACTGGTTTTTTGGCCTTAACTCAAAATTTTTGCTCTTGTTATAAAAAATTTTATTTCATATTCGACTAGCCCGCGCTGAGCCCGATCTATCGATACCTCGCACGACCGGCTAGCTCGCAAAAAATTTCCCTTCATTTTTTCAAAATTTCGACAGAGTCCAGAAATTGATATACCGGACAAGGATTTTTAGAAAAGTATCGATAACTTTGTAACTATAAGTGCGATTTTGAAGCTGTTTTCAGCTCAATAGACCTAAAAAGGCGGACGCCTATCATTTGACACTAATCGCATCCCCTAAATTTCAACCCTAACCCTTATTCCGCATTTTTTCGATTTTCTTCAAAATTCCAACACATTTAATTCTATAACTTCGCCAGTTTTTAATCTAAATTCACCGTTTCAAATTTAAAATAGTCTCAGCCACCGCCCTCAAATATTCCAGTGACCAGGACCGCTTTCCGTGGCCGTAGTTCCGGAGTGGGGGTGGAAAACACTAATTTTCACTTAAAAAACTGGTTTTTTGGCCTTAACTCAAAATTTTTGCTCTTGTTATAAAAAATTTTATTTCATATTCGACTAGCCCGCGCTGAGCCCGATCTATCGATACCTCGCACGACCGGCTAGCTCGCAAAAAATTTCCCTTCATTTTTTCAAAATTTCGACAGAGTACAGAAATTGATATACCGGACAAGGATTTTTAGAAAAGTATCGATAACTTTGTAACTATAAGTGAAATTTTCCCCACCCACCCGCCCATTGGCCTATAGGTAGGAGGGAAAACTTTATTTTGACAAAAAATTTTTCTTTCTAATTTCATTTCCTCATCCCTTAAGGAGGTAGACCGTCGCTGTTAGCGCAGACAGGGTTGTTTTTTAAGGAACCTACACTAGTTTTAAGTATTTTAAATTTTATTTGACTTTTAGACATATCGTGTTCCCTTCTTTACAGGGACACATTTTAACTCTTTCGTGACCTAATTTGTAAATCTTGTATTTAATTGTATTTATTTATCCTGACTGTATCCCCTCTTTACAGGGATTCAGTCCTATTGATTTATTATATCTTCCCCCTTTACAGGAATTCTGAAAGTTCCAGTGTCCTACCCTCTCTCTCCCAGCAGATATCTCGCCACCAATAACCCCTCTTTACAGGGTTCCTACATATTATCTGCTCCACAACACCAAAAAATGTACCGCACCCCAGTCGTTCCCACCAAGACTCAGAGCTCCGGGGGCTCGCCGCGATCGGTGGACAAGGTGGGGCCGCCACCCACGGAGGCCAGGAGGAGAATCTCGTTCGGAGAAAACAGTCCTCCGCCCCCCCAGATCGGCCTTCACACTCCGGCGACGCGGCGAGTAACCGTAGAAGCTGCCAAAACGTTCAAGAAGTCTGGGGTTGGGCACCGCAGCCGTGTTGAGGAGGCGAGGGCTTGCCTAAGTAAGGCAAAAGTCAATTTGGGCAACTCTCGCAACCTTAGAACAGACATTAAGGCTGCGGTGCTCGAGGCCATAAACAGGCTCTTTGAACTGGTCAAGGAGTCGGAGCTTGACCGGACTCCCTCCATCCCTACCGCCGTACCAGTACCTGCCTCCACTGCCAACCATAGTCCGGACCCCGTTTCGAGTAACGTTCATGCTGGTCAGACTGAACTCCTAAACGCCATCAAAGAGCATATCTCGGAGCTGAGAGACAATTCCAAGAAATTGGACTCGCTCCGAGACAGTCTGACCAGCGGGATGAATGTGGAGGAGACAACCTACGCGAGTGTAGCAGCCAGCACAAAAAGCCATACCAGGGCGCACGTCCCGGAGCGAACTACGCTGCACTCGGTGATTGTCTCCTCGACAGTCGAGATGGATACGGGGGACGAGATCCTCGAGAAGGTCAGGAAAGCAGTGGACGCAAAGGAGGGCTGGGTACGGGTGGACAGAGTCCGGAAAGCGAAGGATAGAAAGATTATACTGGGGTGCGAGACAACGGAGGAGAGGGCTAAACTACGTAAGCGACTCAGTGAGGCCGGAGAGAACCTAGTCGTCGAGGAGGTGAAAAACCGAAACCCGCTTCTGGTTCTTAGGGACGTACTTTCGGTCCACAGCGACGAGGAAGTCCTTAAAGCTCTTAAGAACCAGAACCGGGAGGTGTTCCATGGCCTCGGCGACGAGGAGCAAAAAATGTGTGTGCGCTTCAGAAAAAAGTCCCGAAACCCCCTCGTATCTAGCGTTGTGCTGAGTGTGTCCCCTGCGGTCTGGAGACGGGCACTCGAAGGAGGCAAACTTAGGATTGATCTCCAGAGAGTGCGCGTCGAAGACCAGACACCCCTGGTGCAGTGCACGCGCTGCTTAGCATATGGTCACGGCAAGCGTCTTTGCACAGAGCCGGTTGACCTATGCAGCCACTGCGGCGGTCCACATCTTAGTGTGGACTGCCCTAAAAAGCAGAGCGGCCAACCAGCGGAGTGCGTGAACTGCACCAGGGCAAAGCGGGGGGAGCACTCACACAACGCCTTTAGTAGTGAGTGCCCAGTGCGTGGGAAGTGGGACGCGTTCGCGAGGGCTGCAATACAATATTGCTAAAGGCGTCGATGCGCCCACTCCCGCGTACAGTGACATCACCAATTCGGCACAGCCAAAAGACAGACGTATGGAGCGAACCATCAGGGTTGGCTCAGAAACGTGTATTAATTGCAGTTACTTTCGTTGGAAATTGGCTGGAATTGTGCCGCGTGGTGGGTCAATCCTGGTGATATCGCCGAGCTGTGTCGGATTGGTTAAAACCCTGCTTGACTGGCGGTTGTTTTGTGCCTGTCCCAAAAGTTGCTCAATTTTGACTAATATAGTAAAGTATATCCTGCAAACATTGACAACTGGAAGGATCACACAGGACACAACTAGCGACAATCAGTCAAATGGATGCAAGGAAATAAGGGCAAAAAAGGGTCAAAAAGTCAAAATATAGCTAGAAGTAGATCGGGTCTAGAAATAATTTAGAAGAAATGAAATAGTCGGACGCTTATAGGAAATAAATATAAAATCAAATAAAACATAGAAAGGAAAGCAAATAATATAAAGTAAAATAAAATGGAAAACACATATCAAGAAAAATAAAGAAAAAGAAGAAATGGTAGAAAAATAAAATTAAGAGCAATAAAACTGTACAAAACACACACATAGCTCTCTTCAACTGCAACAAATACTGAGTAACGAACTGCAAAGCCCCGAAAACTAAGGTCTCTGCAAGCTTACAGCAGAGGGACACTGGCAGGGCAGGAGTGGGTTTTAGTGGGTTCGAGTCCCACACTACCTCGACTGTCTCATGGTCTCAGTGAGACGGTGGGACAGCCGGGGTGTCCGTGGGGATTTCCCACTCCTGCCTCAACAAAAAAAAAAAAAAAAAAAAAAAAAAAAAAAAAAAAAAAAAACCTAACCTAACCTAACACTTTTGAACCTAACACTTTTGAACCTAACACTTCGTCACTTCTTTGACTTTGACTTTGACTTTGACTTTGACTTTGACTTTGACTTTGACTTTGACTTTGACTTTGACTTTGACTTTGACTTTGACTTTGACTTTGACTTTGACTTTGACTTTTGTTGTAATTAGCAAAATATATGTAGACTAGCGCCATCTTGTAACAGATATGTGAACTAATGTTTACTCTGTGTTTGCTGTTATATTTGAATAACTTCTTCGTCTTTTCGTAGTCACAGCTATAGCACGTTTGTTTTATTTATAGGTTATGGGCCCAGCCCAGCCTATTAGATAGCTAGATTGTGAGTTTGTTGTTAGAATTTATCAGTGCGATGAACAATAGACTTTGCATTTTACCAATCAGTTGTGTGTAAAGTGAATAACAAGAAAAAACGTGCGTGACAGTCATGGCGTCCAGTTCGAACTATCTTGTGAGCGTCCCCAAGTTACAAGGGCGCGAGAACTATAGTGAATGGTGTTTCGCCGCAGAGAATTTTCTGGTATTGGAAGGAATGGTTGGGTGTATAAAACCTGAGCCCGCTCATCCACCAGCAGCTGCAGATGACGCGAAAACAAAAGCCAAACTGATTTTAACAATCGACCCGGCTCTGTATGTTCACATAAAGACCGTCAGAACATCGAAAGAATTGTGGGACAAATTGAGGATGTTATTCGATGACTCGGGATTTACCAGAAAAATTAGTCTGCTGAGGAATTTAATATCAATTCGATTTGAAAATTGCACTTCGATGACGGCATACGTAACACAAATCGTTGAAGCTGGACAGAAATTACAAGGCACGGGATTTGGAATATCCGACGAGTGGATTGGCTCTATTATGCTGGCCGGACTAAGCGAAAAATTTATGCCTATGATAATGGCCATCGAACACTCGGGCATGATCATTACATCCGACGCCATCAAAGGAAAATTGATGGACATGGAACCGGAAGACAATGATGCCAACAATGCATTCGCATGTTTCCGCAAGAACCATAGTCAACGTTCAAAGAATGGAAAGTTTACACAGTCTATGGCCAATAAAGATGGCGGAAAAACAGAAGTGCCAACATGTGTCAAAGGAAAACCAAATGTCAAATGTTACAATTGTAAACAACATGGTCACTATCGCAATCAGTGCCCAAATAATAAAAATAAATCGAAGAATTCGGAAAATAATTCGATAAAGACAAGTAATGCTTTTAGTGCCGTGTTCTTTAATAGAATATTTGACAAGAAAGATTGGTATGTCGACTCTGGAGCGAGTTCGCATTTGACAAGTAACAGAGACTGGATGAATGACGCGTGTTATTCTGGATTTACCAAAGAAATCATGGTTGCGAACCAGAGTAAGATCTCAGTGCTGTGTTGTGGAAACGTAAACATAACAACGTGTACTGAAAAATGTGATTTTAACATAACTGTTGAAAAGGTCTTATGTGTTCCTGAATTATCTACTAACTTGTTATCAGTAAGCCAGTTGATTAGGCAAGGCAACAAGGTGCATTTTACTGGCACAGGATGCAAAATACTCAACAAAAATGATACTCTGGTAGCTACTGCATCACTTGTGAATGGCGTTTATAAACTAAATACATCTACTTGTTTGGCAGCAGCAGTAGCGGAGTCTCCAGAAGTGTGGCATCGTAGATTGGGACATGTCAACAGTTGTAACATTAACAAAATGCAGGACGCTGTAGAGGGAGTCAGACTTACTGAGACATCCAAGATTAATAAGTCTAGCTGCATAGTATGCTGTGAAGGTAAGCAGAGTCGGTTACCATTTGCTAATGAAGGTAATAGGAGCACTAAGCTTTTAGACGTGGTTCACACCGACATCTGTGGGCCAATGGAGAATTTGTCTCTAGGAGGAAGTAGATATTTCCTGATTTTTGTTGACGATCACAGCCGCATGACACATGTTTATTTTTTGAAAAGTAAAAATGAAGCTTTACAGCATTTTAAAGAGTATAAAGCGAGAGTTGAGAATTCAACTTCAAATAAAATTAAAATTTTGAGAAGTGATAATGGCAGGGAATTCTGTAATAAAGATTTTGATAGTTTTTTGAAGAAAACTGGTATACTTCATCAAAAATCCAATCCTTACACCCCTGAACAAAATGGGCTTTGTGAACGGATGAATAGAACGCTAATTGAAAAAGCCAGATGTCTTTTGTTTGATGCGAAACTTGGTAAGGAGTTTTGGGCAGAAGCCATTAATACTGCTGTTTATTTACAGAATAGAATTGTAAAAACTACATTGAACAACCATACACCATATGAGTTGTGGACAGGAGCCAAACCAAACCTAAGCCATTTGAGAATTTTTGGCAGCACTGTCATGAAACATGTACCCAAGGAGAAAAGACGTAAGTGGGACAAGAAAGCTGAACAATGCATACTAGTTGGTTACCCTGAGGACATCAAAGGATACAGGTTGTATAATCTGTCAACGAAAGCTATTACAACTAGTAGAGATGTCATTATTATAAAGGAAAATTTAGCACATCAAGAAAGTGTGATTGAAGTACAAGAGAAAGATGATACACCAATAGAGAACAGGAAACATCAGTCTTCAGTGGAAGAAATGTCGGACCAGAGTAGAGAGGATTCTTTTGTTTCTTATGAAAGTGACAAGGATGAAACCTATATACCAGAAGAGGTATTGACATCAGAAGAAGAGTTGCAATCAGACAACTTAAAGATTTTACCACAAAGGCAGAGAAAACAACCAGACAGGTATGGATTTATGTGCACAGATTTTAATATCAGTGATGAGCTAACATTAGAAGAAGCACTGCAAGGACCAGAGAAGGAGCATTGGGAACAAGCTGTCAAAGACGAGCTGAAGAGCTTTGAAGACAATGATGCATGGGAAGTTGTTGACATTCCTGTAAGTGGCAACATTGTAAAGTGCAAATGGGTTCTCAAGAAGAAGTGTGATGCTGAAAATAATGTGCGATATCGAGCCAGACTTGTGGCTAAAGGGTGTTCTCAAAAATATGGTGTAGACTATCATGAAACTTTTTCTCCTGTAGTGCGACATACAACACTTAAGTTATTATTTGCTTTATCAGTGCAGTTTGATCTAAATGTGACGCATCTTGATGTGAAAACCGCTTTTTTGAATGGTGAACTGTCTGAGACTATATATATGCAGAAACCTTTAGGTTATGTATGTACAAATGATAAAAAGATTCTAAAATTAAAAAAGGCTGTATATGGTCTAAAACAGGCATCACGAGCGTGGTATAAAAAGGTGGATAGTTGTATGTTAGCAGATAGTTATGTTAAATCTAAAATAGAACCATGTTTATATTTAAAATGTGTTGGTAGTAGTAAAACCATTATAGCATTATATGTAGATGATTTTTTTGTTTTCTCCAATGATGAAAGTGAAACTAATCATCTTAAGAGCATGTTAGGTAGTCATTTTGTGCTAAAAGACTTAGGAATTGTAAAGGAATGTCTGGGCATGTCAGTAGATTTTGACAAACTAAATGGTACTGTTAGTTTGAGTCAAGAGAGATATATTGATAAGTTGCTTTCCAAGTTTAACATGGTAGATTGTAAAACAGTGAATACTCCAATGGAGGTAAATTTAAAATGTAAAAAGGAGGATAATTGTAACAGTCAGAATGTGTATCAGCAGCTACTCGGGAGCTTAATGTATTTAGTTGTGCTCACACGACCCGATATAGCCTATGCAGTGTCATATCTAAGTCAATTTAATAATTGTAACTCTGAAGAACAATTGGCTTATGTTAAAAGAATATTAAGATATTTGAAAAAGACAAAAAATTTAGGCTTGAAATATAGTAAGAATAAAAATGTTAATATTGAAGGATATGTTGATGCAGACTGGAGCAGTGATATTAGTGATAGGAAATCATATTCAGGATTTTGTTTTTTATTGTCAGGCTGTGTTATATCTTGGAGCTGTAGTAAACAAAAATGTATTGCGCTCTCTAGTACAGAGGCAGAATATGTATCAATATCAGAAGCTTGCAAAGAAGCAGCATATTTAAGAAACTTACAATATGAAGTTACCAAGAGAATGTATTGTATTACTTTGTATAATGATAGTATGAGTGCGCAGAAATTGTTACTAAACCCTGTATTCCATAACAGGACTAAACATATTGATGTCAGGTATCACTATTGTAGGGAAATGATAAATGAAAACATTGTTAGTGTTAATTATTTATGTACATCAGATATGCCTGCAGATTTGCTCACTAAAAGTTTAAGTGCTGTAAAACATTATAAACACTTGGATGCTATGGGGATTGTTAAAGTATAGTTTAATTTAAGTATGTATTGGAAGTTTTTTATTTTGTTTCGCTAAATATGATCCATATTTTGAGTGGGAGTGTTGTAATTAGCAAAATATATGTAGACTAGCGCCATCTTGTGACAAATATGTGAACTAATGTTTACTCTGTGTTTGCTGTTATATTTGAATAAAGTCTTCGTCTTTTCGTAGTCACAGCTATAGCACGTTTGTTTCTTTGACTTTGACTTTGACTTTGACTTTGACTTTGACTTTGACTTTGACTTTGACTTTGACTTTGACTTTGACTTTGACTTTGACTTTGACTTTGACTTTGACTTTGACTTTGACTTTGACTTTGACTTTGACTTTGACTTTGACTTTGACTTTTTGACTTTGACTTTGACTTTGACTTTGACTTTGACTTTGACTTTGACTTTGACTTTGACTTTGACTTTGACTTTGACTTTGACTTTGACTTTGACTTTGACTTTGACTTTGACTTTGACTTTGACTTTGACTTTGACTTTGACTTTGACTTTGACTTTGACTTTGACTTTGACTTTGACTTTGACTTTGACTTTGACTTTGACTTTGACTTTGACTTTGACTTTGACTTTGACTTTGACTTTGACTTTGACTTTGACTTTGACTTTGACTTTGACTTTGACTTTGACTTTGACTTTGACTTTGACTTTGACTTTGACTTTGACTTTGACTTTGACTTTGACTTTGACTTTGACTTTGACTTTGACTTTGACTTTGACTTTGACTTTGACTTTGACTTTGACTTTGACTTTGACTTTGACTTTGACTTTGACTTTGACTTTGACTTTGACTTTGACTTTGACTTTGACTTTGACTTTGACTTTGACTTTGACTTTGACTTTGACTTTGACTTTGACTTTGACTTTGACTTTGACTTTGACTTTGACTTTGACTTTGACTTTGACTTTGACTTTGACTTTGACTTTGACTTTGACTTTGACTTTGACTTTGACTTTGACTTTGACTTTGACTTTGACTTTGACTTTGACTTTGACTTTGACTTTGACTTTGACTTTGACTTTGACTTTGACTTTGACTTTGACTTTGACTTTGACTTTGACTTTGACTTTGACTTTGACTTTGACTTTGACTTTGACTTTGACTTTGACTTTGACTTTGACTTTGACTTTGACTTTGACTTTGACTTTGACTTTGACTTTGACTTTGACTTTGACTTTGACTTTGACTTTGACTTTGACTTTGACTTTGACTTTGACTTTGACTTTGACTTTGACTTTGACTTTGACTTTGACTTTGACTTTGACTTTGACTTTGACTTTGACTTTGACTTTGACTTTGACTTTGACTTTGACTTTGACTTTGACTTTGACTTTGACTTTGACTTTGACTTTGACTTTGACTTTGACTTTGACTTTGACTTTGACTTTGACTTTGACTTTGACTTTGACTTTGACTTTGACTTTGACTTTGACTTTGACTTTGACTTTGACTTTGACTTTGACTTTGACTTTGACTTTGACTTTGACTTTGACTTTGACTTTGACTTTGACTTTGACTTTGACTTTGACTTTGACTTTGACTTTGACTTTGACTTTGACTTTGACTTTGACTTTGACTTTGACTTTGACTTTGACTTTGACTTTGACTTTGACTTTGACTTTTTGACTTTGACTTTGACTTTGACTTTGACTTTGACTTTGACTTTGACTTTGACTTTGACTTTGACTTTGACTTTGACTTTGACTTTGACTTTGACTTTGACTTTGACTTTGACTTTGACTTTGACTTTGACTTTGACTTTGACTTTGACTTTGACTTTGACTTTGACTTTGACTTTGACTTTGACTTTGACTTTGACTTTGACTTTGACTTTGACTTTGACTTTGACTTTGACTTTGACTTTGACTTTGACTTTGACTTTGACTTTGACTTTGACTTTGACTTTGACTTTGACTTTGACTTTGACTTTGACTTTGACTTTGACTTTGACTTTGACTTTGACTTTGACTTTGACTTTGACTTTGACTTTGACTTTGACTTTGACTTTGACTTTGACTTTGACTTTGACTTTGACTTTGACTTTGACTTTGACTTTGACTTTGACTTTGACTTTGACTTTGACTTTGACTTTGACTTTGACTTTGACTTTGACTTTGACTTTGACTTTGACTTTGACTTTGACTTTGACTTTGACTTTTTGACTTTGACTTTGACTTTGACTTTGACTTTGACTTTGACTTTGACTTTGACTTTGACTTTGACTTTGACTTTGACTTTGACTTTGACTTTGACTTTGACTTTGACTTTGACTTTGACTTTGACTTTGACTTTGACTTTGACTTTGACTTTGACTTTGACTTTGACTTTGACTTTGACTTTGACTTTGACTTTGACTTTGACTTTGACTTTGACTTTGACTTTTTGACTTTGACTTTGACTTTGACTTTGACTTTGACTTTGACTTTGACTTTGACTTGACTTTGACTTCGACTTCGACTTCGACTTCGACTTCGACTTCGACTTCGACTTCGACTTCGACTTCGACTTCGACTTCGACTTCGACTTCGACTTCGACTTCGACTTCGACTTCGACTTCGACTTCGACTTCGACTTCGACTTCGACTTCGACTTCGACTTCGACTTCGACTTCGACTTCGACTTCGACTTCGACTTCGACTTCGACTTCGACTTCGACTTCGACTTCGACTTCGACTTCGACTTCGACTTCGACTTCGACTTCGACTTCGACTTCGACTTCGACTTCGACTTCGACTTCGACTTCGACTTCGACTTCGACTTCGACTTCGACTTCGACTTCGACTTCGACTTCGACTTCGACTTCGACTTCGACTTCGACTTCGACTTCGACTTCGACTTCGACTTCGACTTCGACTTCGACTTCGACTTCGACTTCGACTTCGACTTCGACTTCGACTTCGACTTCGACTTCGACTTCGACTTCGACTTCGACTTCGACTTCGACTTCGACTTCGACTTCGACTTCGACTTCGACTTCGACTTCGACTTCGACTTCGACTTCGACTTCGACTTCGACTTCGACTTCGACTTCGACTTCGACTTCGACTTCGACTTCGACTTCGACTTCGACTTCGACTTCGACTTCGACTTCGACTTCGACTTCGACTTCGACTTCGACTTCGACTTCGACTTCGACTTCGACTTCGACTTCGACTTCGACTTCGACTTCGACTTCGACTTCGACTTCGACTTCGACTTCGACTTCGACTTCGACTTCGACTTCGACTTCGACTTCGACTTCGACTTCGACTTCGACTTCGACTTCGACTTCGACTTCGACTTCGACTTCGACTTCGACTTCGACTTCGACTTCGACTTCGACTTCGACTTCGACTTCGACTTCGACTTCGACTTCGACTTCGACTTCGACTTCGACTTCGACTTCGACTTCGACTTCGACTTCGACTTCGACTTCGACTTCGACTTCGACTTCGACTTCGACTTCGACTTCGACTTCGACTTCGACTTCGACTTCGACTTCGACTTCGACTTCGACTTCGACTTCGACTTCGACTTCGACTTCGACTTCGACTTCGACTTCGACTTCGACTTCGACTTCGACTTCGACTTCGACTTCGACTTCGACTTCGACTTCGACTTCGACTTCGACTTCGACTTCGACTTCGACTTCGACTTCGACTTCGACTTCGACTTCGACTTCGACTTCGACTTCGACTTCGACTTCGACTTCGACTTCGACTTCGACTTCGACTTCGACTTCGACTTCGACTTCGACTTCGACTTCGACTTCGACTTCGACTTCGACTTCGACTTCGACTTCGACTTCGACTTCGACTTCGACTTCGACTTCGACTTCGACTTCGACTTCGACTTCGACTTCGACTTCGACTTCGACTTCGACTTCGACTTCGACTTCGACTTCGACTTCGACTTCGACTTCGACTTCGACTTCGACTTCGACTTCGACTTCGACTTCGACTTCGACTTCGACTTCGACTTCGACTTCGACTTCGACTTCGACTTCGACTTCGACTTCGACTTCGACTTCGACTTCGACTTCGACTTCGACTTCGACTTCGACTTCGACTTCGACTTCGCTTCGACTTCGACTTCGACTTCGACTTCGACTTCGACTTCGACTTCGACTTCGACTTCGACTTCGACTTCGACTTCGACTTCGACTTCGACTTCGACTTCGACTTCGACTTCGACTTCGACTTCGACTTCGACTTCGACTTCGACTTCGACTTCGACTTCGACTTAGATGCAGATGCAGGTGAATATCAGTATTTTACGTAAAGCAACTGCCTATCGGACTTCCACAACCCAGTAACTGGGTATGGGTAATACGATACTCCACGGTAAGACTGGTTTTGAGTGGCCCCTCCCACAGCCCCATAGGGGTTTATTTTTGTTGGATCGGAGCTGGTGATTTAAGTCCTGCGTATTCTGCCTACTAAGGTTCAAAGTTTCATCAACAAATAATCATTTCCATTATTACCTCATAGGCGAGGAGCCACCAATCCTGAAAGCTCCGTGATCACGGATTCTAATATTTTTAATAAAAAATATAAGTTAACGTTTAGACGAACAAGATTTGCTTGGTCGGCGCGGATTTGATTGGCCGGAAATATTTTAATTAAATTTTTTTATTATTAAATTTCCATAATTTTTTTCCGTCATCACGGATTTTGATTAATCTTATATAGAATTGTGTGAAATATTCTGTTCAACAAGAAAAAATCCGGCCGACCAATGATTTTTAGCCAGAAAGGTCACGCATACCTATTTGAATGGTGTGATAAGGGGTATAATTTATCCATTATCACGGAAACCTTTTTTTTTTTTTTTTAATTCACGCGTTTTAATGTCACATTTATGATTATCTTGGTATGCGTGCTTACTAACTGCCGAAAGTATCGCGCATACCAAATTTTATTGTGTGAGTGAGGATCATACTATTATAGATTTCACTTACTTGATGATATTTCTTTTAGTCTTTCTTCTACCTCTGGTCTCTTCTTCAAGTTTTTAACTATTTATTATACTAATTAATATGGAAAAGAGGAAATACAGGAAAATTTTTATTTGGGTTGATTATGTAAGAAATGAAGGTTGATACAAAAAATATGTTCAATTCAAGTTTAAATTAATTAATAATCATCTACATCATTTTTATCATCAAAATTATCATTTCTCTCTTCTTCTGATTCTTCGTTTTCTTCCTCATTCTGTTGGCAACTTAATATTTCCTCAACCTTTAACGGTGCTGATGGGCCAATGTACCACAATGGTTCGAGTTTACTGGATTCATTTACTTGCCATCCACATTCTGTTGGATCATATAATGTACAAATGGGTTCAGTAGCATTTTGCCACATTGCGTTTACAAAAATGGTGCGTAATATTTTTTGCGTTAAAGTTTTCCAGCATGGTGGAATATTATTTGAATTGAAATTTATCATACCTTTGTAAAATTTTTCTTTGTCGGTTGTACTTGCAAAAAAATTTAAAAATAATTCAAAGTCGCGTCGTCTTTCGCAAACGCCTCAAGGAGCAAACTAACGGAGTTCCGTAGGTCTAAGCGTCCATTGAGTTTATAGGACTGTATAAGTAGGTCACAACGGCCCAGAAACGCAAAGGGCATTTAAAGAAACAGGGTAAATTTTTAGTCAGAATGAGTATGGCAGTCCTTTTCGCTCTGCCCAGGGGCTGGAGGACTTACTAGATGATTTTACCTAAAAAAAAAGAAAAAAAAAGAAAAAAATTCCATTTACGGTTTTAATATACGAACAGAAGAAAATATAAAAGGGACTTTATCAAATAAAACACATTTTTACTACCTACCTGTAAGTAGGTTATAATTGGGGATTCTGTATCACTCGCTCTCGCGCAGTCGCTCGAGCTGCGTGATACAGAATCCCCAATTTTATAATCGAGAACTAATTGTGTAATTGGGGCTTCTGTATCACTCGTTCTCAACATTTTCTTCATAATTGCAGATTGACTAATTGATGTATTTTTAACCACTGCGGTATGTAAAAGTAACTTATTATATTCGAAATTAGTCCGAGGTATGGTAATACTTGTAGTAGCGTTCTCTCGCTACGCCTGACGCGATTTTTAGAATTATTCCTTGATTTAAGTAAAACTTGTTTTAAATCAAAGGAATTATTGTAATCTGAAACAGAATAAAAACGCCGCGCCTGGCAACACTGCATTTACGTGTCATTCGTTCTTTTCGCGCCAACAAGACGCAACCGGAAAAGTTTTATGTTCTATAAAATAAGTTAAATAAATGTATTTAAACGCAAACCAAGGATGCCAAAACACAATAGAAATAGTGAAGAAGACAAGGAAAGGAATAAACAACCCCTCATTTACTTGGAGATTAAAATATGAAGATCTATCACGTAGATACCTACTCGTCCAGTTGGACGGAAATTAAAAACAAGCAAGCAACAAATAAATCTCCTTGTGGACTTCTGTCCTATGTCCATCATGACATTATGTGTTACATGATGTCTCTTTTTCGTTGAAAAAGTTTTTGCTTTGGATCGATATAACATTCAGTATTTCCAACAAACAATGTAGGTACACAAGTCCTGTTGAAATTAAGATAGTTTGTGTTACATTCTATCTCCTTTCCGTTGGAAAGGCTATGCTTTGGACCAATTTAACAATAGAACAATAATAATTATGATTGGGTAATTTGTGTTACATTTACCTACCTTCTCGTTGAGAGGGCTACACTCAAGTATAAATACATAAGTATTCTTCGTGCTACATGTTAGCTATTCAAGAAGAAACAGGGACACTCCCTCTCCCTTAACAAGAAAAGATCCCATAGCTTCAAACATAAGTTGCCTTTACACAAAGTGATGAAATATTGGTAAAAATATACTATTACTTGAGTTATGACTGGCAGGATATATTGCCATAATGTAAATATTATAACAGTACCTAATGGTCATAATCTGATTACCGAAGCAATCAAATGTACAGCCTACTATAGACTACATAATATACATAATTATAGTAGTATATACCTACTTAGGTACTCTGAACGTTTGGGTTGTCAGATGGGTGCCCATACATGTACTATGAGTCAATATGGTCAGTCATGAGAACAATTCCAATACTTTTGCTCTAGAACAGCAACCAGGAGCAGAGCCATCTGGCAATAATATTTTTCTGCCTTAAGTGGGCTAGACTGGTTCTAAGAGGGATTATGTGCTGTGAATGTATTGAAAGAATTATAAAAGAGGGAAAGGAGCAGACTTACATAAGCATGCACTTGTACCAAATAATGCATACAATATATGACATGCCTAGAGACAGTGTCCGTTGACTACTCAACCTATACTGGCAATATATGTATTAATAATGGAAGAGACTACTATTACCAATGTTAGATAAGACACTTCAATTTACTAAGAGGCAACAAGTGAACTGAAATTGGTACCTATCAATTCAAAATAAAAGAAATGGTGTGACTTCCACCACCATGAAAGGAGCGACCAATAGACTTCATACAAATATTATTACTGGAAATAATAATAAGTCAATTCCATGAAACTACTAGCAGTTCAAACAGCCCTGCCCACCTTCATAAAACAGATAAATCTATCTATACAAATTGAGGAACAAGCCAACAACAGAAATACCTCAAACGACAACAGTCATTTTCCAGCTGACCCCAGGACAAGTACCAGTAACAGTGAGTAGTAATGTTTGCTGCTCCCTTTGTATATTTCTATTCATACTGAGAATCTATAACCAAAGCGTCTGTTATATAAGACTGGGTAAGAGTACCTACTAATTGATCAAGATAAGATTCTGTATAATATCTCTTTCAATGAAATTGAGAGACTCATCTTATTCAAGAAATAAATAAACTTTCATAGCTAAGTTCTGTTATACAGCTGATCAATGTTATCAATGATTTTCTATAAACTCACAGATTTATAATAAATCTTTAAATGTTAAATAATTTTATCATAATCAACCATTTCAGTCTAGAATATACAAAGATTGTATCTCCATGAAAATCAGATCTTAAGGGTGCAAACTATTTAGTTGCAATTAAAGAATTATGGTTAGAAATTTTTGTGGTTCACAATTAAAAAGCTGTACAATAGGTCCTTCCACTGACCCCTGTGTATTTAATCAGTCTGGTAAACTGTTGATATCTGTAGTAGAGCATCTCAAAAATCAAGGTATAAATGTTAGTTATTATCCTAGATGACTAATCTGTCCCGGATTAACATAATTATAAAAATGTCTTGTTGTACAAGCGTACTAAGAAAATCAATTGATTATTTATTTTTGATGATAAACAAAGAAAACAGCTCAAATGCCTGCCCCCTCAAGGTCCTGGTCAGGAATGGTGATCAATTCTAAATGCATGACTAAATGCTATGTTTTGTTTATGAATACTCAATATTAAGTTTTTCCTCAATTATTAGAAAATATTAGAAAATTTGGTATCAATTTACATAGCTACCTATCTCATAATGCAGTTTAGTTCACATAAACACTTTATAGAGAAAACATTTTTCAGCCCTAGAGTAGAGATTAAGAGGAAATAAAGTCAGAATTACTTTGGGGAAAAAAGAACATTATTAATAGTTGTAAAGATATCATACAATGTATCTAGACACGTTCAGACACGCGGTAGCGTGTCAAGCCAAGTTCTGGAACGCAGCTCACCTTATTCTTAATTAAAGAAACATTTTCAGATGCATTACTAAGTGGTTGGGATAAACATTACAAGGGGTAAAGTACCTACTAGAGAGTCTGTCAGTCTGGGAATAACGACATGTAAACTATTTTACAGTTCTTAGATGCATACTTTACCTTATAGAACTTTGTGATTAAAATAAAAGCTGTGTTATTTTACGTAGATCTGACAATATTACTGCAATAGCTCATATAAACTGTGTGGGAAGAATACAATACTCTTCTATAAACGGCACTGATTTTTGCTAAATCAGAAATAATTTATTTTGCAAAGACTGTGGGTACAAAATAAGGTGTTCACATTTTAACATAATGGCTCTTCCACATTCTACCTCAAGAGGCTGACTTTGAGTCTCGTAATTCCAATGTAGATAAAGAATGGAGACTGTCTAAGTTTTCAATTTTAGAATAAACAATAATTTTGGTCACCCAAATCCTGATCCAAAGAGTCTCATAATTTCAATGTAGATAACGAATGTATACTAAGTCAATTCTATAATAAATAATTTTGACCATCCAGAGAAACCTTTTTTGCATATTGGTAAGATCATAAGAGTCCAAAGTATATTTCTTGGGATAGGGGTCCCTAAATGGAATAATCTCTCTTTATATGTTTTTCCCCTTTTTTAGTTTACTGCTTAAAGCTCTCCATAAGATAAGAACAGATAGGGCTAAAGAAATATAGTTTTACCAATTTGTGACATTACAACCATGTTATTCGTTTTTGAATTCTTTACTAATCTCGGAGATAGTAACAATTAGACCTTCTGATTATATTTTAATGTCTTCTTTTAGAACTAGCTATCCTCTACAATTAACCCGGGGGCTGGTTTATTATCAAGCAGGCAATTATGAGGAGAATGATACATGTTTGTATATTATTTATAATTCTTAATTGTGTACCATTTTACAAAAATAACTTAAAAGACAAAGGTTATGCACAAAGGTGAGTACCTAATTGATTTTGATAGGTAGATTATCGCAGAATTTGCTGGAACAATACAATAGTACCTATCCCGTGATAGTAGTGGTCTAATATAAAGGTCTAAAAATAGATTTATCAATATATTTTATTTATTATAACTTCATCCGTGATCAAGGCGCTTGCAACAGTGCCGAAATATCGGAAACTCAAACCAATAAAAAATTGATTTAGCAACTTTATTGACTTGACTTATTTAAGTCTTCAAAGAAATCAGTTAATTGTCACAAATCGAAACTCCTGTAGATAGTCATGTAGGTTCAGAAAATAGAATAAAACATTTATTCTAAGGGATTTTACAAACTATGCCCAAGTAACGCAAAATCAAAATATTTATTGATCACAACAGTGTTATTACATTCAGTTAACAAAACTTTACAAAGAAGTTTGTTAGGTTGATTGCGTTAGCCACAACACTATGTATCCAAATTAGTGGTGTAAAAGTACCTATCAATTATATAGATTAGTAACAGAGGTGCTATTAAATTAATTGATTACAGATATTCTATAACACTCAGGTCTGTATAAGACTAGAATGTTCATCAGACTGGTGTTACCTTCCTTAGGTAATAAGCCCAAATATGTCTACACATAAACTATCATTTATTAGGATAAAAATATATATTAAAAAAAAAAAAAAAAAAAAAAAAAAAAATCTACCAGCGGGGCCTTATGCAGTCAAAACATCAATACATTTTTGTCTCTGTCTTTCTACTTCAAATACACATAGACTAGGCTTAACGGTGGACTCTACTGCAGGCAGTGAGGGGTCTTCGAGGTCGTTTACTTTAGTAGACCAATAGATGTACTTTGAAATAAAATTTGCTGGGATATTAAATTTCATCAAGTTTTAATACCTGTAGTTAATTAACCTTTTATTATGTCAATAATAATTAGACAATACACTTAGGAGGAATATTTAAGGTTAAAGACTGTGATAGTCTTAGACCGGCTTTGATAGTATTAGGAAATAAGAAGAATTTTAAGATTCTCGTAGATTATGCAGATGAAGTGTGACTCCAGATGTTTAGTCTTAAATATTTGGAATTTGAAAGATAGGATTTTTTCATTTAAGTCAAGGTTGCTATGATTTTCTGGTTACATACACAAGCAGACGTATATCAAGATAATTATATTGCCATTAAAAAAAAAAAAAAAAAAAAAAAAAAAAAATGGTTATTGAAACAAAATGGTTTTAACATTATATATATAAATCGAGCTTTATATAGTATAATTTTATGTTCTCTGAACATCTACAAGTATTACCATACCTCGGACTAATTTCGAATATAATATAAGGATTAAACGAACTTACCTAGTGAAGTTCTATCCTTATTATATGAAGAAATTAGTCCGAGGTATGAGTTTCCCACCCTCCCAAGATTAACTTTCAATTAATCTTCCCGTATATGGCAGTACCTGGTACCACTGCTCTAAACTAAATGACACGTAAATGCAGTGTTGCCAGGCGCGGCGTTTTTATTCTGTTTCAGATTACAATAATTCCTTTGATTTAAAACAAGTTTTACTTAAATCAAGGAATAATTCTAAAAATCGCGTCAGGCGTAGCGAGAGAACGCTACTACAAGTATTACCATACCTCGGACTAATTTCTTCATATAATAAGGATAGAACTTCACTAGGTAAGTTCGTTTAATCCTTATATAATAGTTATTAATACTGTGATTAAAATGTTGTGCTGTAAAATATAACATATGTATAACTGTAATTATCCCAAAACAAAACATTGAAGAAAACGGATAGCATATTGCATCTAATAAATGTATTCATGTTCATAAGTACATCAAGCAGCGGTCAGCGGATAATGTGAAATGATGTCTCCGCTTGTGGCATGACTCGATTTATTGAGCGCTACCACATGAGTAAAGTGGCGCTACAGCGTTCAATATATAAGCAACCGGACAAGTGTATGTCATCGGCGCCTTGGGATGCGGATAGAAATCCAGAAAAAAGGATTGAACTCAAGATCTAGTATTAAACTGTATTATGGAGATAGAGTAATTGATTATATTATGTTAAAAAAGAATGTAAGAAATCATAAAAACCAAAACTGGAACAAATTTTCATATGTTCTGCGCGGGAATCGAACCCGCAAAAAACACTTTTGATGCATTCGATAAGACATTTATTAAACCTACTATTTACATTGTGATGTAGCACTCTTAGCCAATGCGCCAAATGTGTTTTTAAAGATGTGACAAAATATTGCACTACTTTGTCGTTTCGTTACTAAAGTTAATATTTAATTTATTATGTTTTGGAACTACAAACATAATGTAATAAGTTTCTAATTCCAGTGCAACCAAAAATTATAGTTAAGACCTTTTTCTTTGCACTTCAATAGTTCCAGTTGCAGTTTCTAAAATAGATCTAATTTTTACAAAGTTTAAGTTCATATTGCTTTCAATAGAAATAATGCGTTTGTCAATATTATGTACACAAGCACATTGTTAATATCGACATGTTTCGACTTGACCACCAAGCATGATGTTTAGTTTTAATAGGTATTATTATGAAGAAATTTAAACCTTAAAGACATGAATTTGTTTCTAAAATAGATCTAATTTTTACAAAGTTTAAGTTCATATTGCTTTCAGTAGAAATAATGCGTTTGCCAATATTATGTACACAAGCACATTGTTAATATCGACATGTTTCGACTTGACCACCAAGCATGATGTTTAGTTTTAATAGGTATTATTATGAAGAAATTTAAACCTTAAAGACATGAATTTATACACCATATATAAAAGAATCTGTTTTGTACAGATCGTAGAGAGCCTTTGACTGCAACACAGTAAACATATTTTTTTTGTTTGATTTAAGCACAATGTCGGTAAGTAATAGTTATAATTTATTAAATTATTATTATCATAATGTAGGCATTGCACGTATTTATATTCAAAACACTATTTATTTCTGTTTTCAGGACAGCGAGGATCTTTTTAATTTTATCCCGAACCAGCAGCTCAAAGAATCTGTTACATCACGACTCAATTTGAAGAGAAAAAAAAATGATGCGGCAAGCACTCCACAGAAACGTGAACGACAGCAAAACTACTCGTACATCAAAACCAGGGCGCCAAATACATCTTCAAGGACATTCGCAATCAAAATTGAGATATATGAGAGTGATAATTTACCAGAAAAACCTTGCGAGTGCAATGCAAATAAGTGTGTGCAATTTATAACTGAAAATGCGAGCACTAGTGATATATACTTAGATTTAGAAAATATTATAAGTAAAATTCGTGAAAATGTATAGTTGTAATGATTTTATATATATTTTTATGTCTAAAGATAATTAAGATAACCAATAAAGTACGAGCGATTGTTTTATTTATGTAGCATAATAAAAATAGCTTCTAATATTATACGTTTCTAGTATTAAAAATAATTACCATTTAAGGTAATTATTTTTAATACACATTGATGTTAAATTAGTTAAGTAATCTGTGATTTCTTAGAAAATTAATTACTCTTTTAATCAATAAATTATTATTTAAAATTCTGAGTGTTTTATTTCCCAACGCGCAATATTCATTTCTGTGTACATGGCAAATAACTACCACAGACCTCATTTTATTGGTTTCTTATATGTTTGTATGTATTCCGCCAGAGTTAATGGACACCTCATTCCTTTTATGATGTTCGTCTCAAGTCGCCTCCAAAACTCTAATAAGGATAAAGTGCTGTGAAAACACTTTCCATAACTAGAGTATTCGGAAGCATTCACATTGCGATTTCAGTACGAATAATGAAAAAAATAAAGTCTACTTTAAGTGCTCAGGTGTTAGAGGTGAAATTCTAATAACAAATATTGTCTTAAATAAAATTTCCAAGTAATTATTGTTGGAAACTAACTTATGACTAAGGCTTTAGGATTGAGGTCTATAAATAAGCATCTGCCGATATCATTCCCTAAATCTTGGCATTGTCGTGCTGAAGTGCATTTCACTGAGCAGTGAGTTTAAATTTGTTTGTGGTTGTTCATAAGTGTTGCAGTTGAAACAAAGTATGTGAGTATTTTATTTTACCTTATCATTTTTTTCATCAATATACAACATGTAACGTAATTAACGCAGACACCCCCAATTAGAATATTCATAATACATTATTGAATTTTTAATTTAACATGTAAATGCATTGTTATTAACTAAATTAGTTATTTTGCAGTAAGGTTTATTTTTCTTTATTTTGTATTGAATGACGGAATTTGTATTAATACAAATAAAATTGCACTTTTAAGTCTTGTTGCCTTTGATTTACGGTCTATCTTAGTTTGTTTAGACTGTACAGGGGTAATGTGACTATAATTTCCATAGTTTTAATTATTTTTGATAAAAAATTACCTTTAATAAAAATGATAGAAATCGATTCAGTAAACGATTCTGAACAAACTAATTTCAGGATGTGCGTTAATTATGTTACATGTTGTATACGACTGTAATAGTTAATTGTTTTACGACTGAAATTACTTAAGTTATTAATTAGGTTAGATAATAAATGTATATTCGTTTAATAATTCAAAACTATTGTACCTACCTACGCTGGTACTTGTGCTTGTACTGTATTTGTAGTTACATATTAATATGTTTACAAACCTTAATAATAATTATTGTTTCGCTGCTATATCATGCAATAAACATAACGCCTGGGTCCGATTCCTAAGTCATTTAAATTATTTTATTTTTCTGATACTTACCGTAAATTATTTCCTATTCGATGAGATTTCAAAACGGGGTGATCAACTACACCTCTACCTAGCCTTTGAGGAAAACGGGTGCTGTTGTTTCATGTTGCTACGAACGTTGTTAACAAAAATATTTATTGCATTTTAATAATGTTTTCAGGGCTCAGTCGATGAATAATCCTTTTTGGGTTGAAGAAGAGGATTCCGATCCTTCAACGTCTCGAGCAATAAAAGAAAAACCAGCGGCGGCTCATAAAAAAAATAAACCTGTGAAAAGAGTTAGAAAAGTGACTCAGAAGAAGAAGGCTTTGCTTTCTAAAAACCCTTTCGCTTCAGAATCGTCAGATAGCGACGGACCACCAGCAGTAACAGCACCAGTTCCAAAAAGAAAACGGAGCACCATCGTTTCAGATTCTGAGGTACGATTTTTTTATAAACATGTTAAATTTTCATTTCATTATAAAACATTCATATACTATCAGTGTTTCACAGCGTATGATTTTCTCCATCAAAAATTATACTTATTTGCAGACACAAGAGTTTAAATAGACTTTTCTAATAGATTATCTATAATTATGGTAACGATAGATTAAACAATGTAGGAGTTTCGAAATTTGCCTGTTTTTATTTTTTAATTTATGTAATTTTTAATTACTTGCCCTCACGCATTATTATTTTTAATTAAAACTAGATTTTATGTATTTCAGGATGAATCGTCTCGTCCGCCGATCCGTGCTGCCACTCTAAAAAGCTGCTTCACTCAACGAGTCGCTGATGGTTATACCTTCCAATCAGACCCGGGCAGGGTTGGAAAGTATTATTTTGAATTAAAAGTTTATAATACAAACGAAGTGGAAAAACTTGCCCCAAACGAGCGTTGGAAACAATCGATTGCAACGTTAAAATTATCAACTGATATAGATAACGCTGTGTGGAAGGCTTTAACACACCTTGTGAATACTGGAAAGGCCGAATTTAAAGAGATTCTGCCTGTTCTATACAGCCAGCCTTCTTAAATGAAAATTCTTTTTATTCAGTTTATAACTATAACCACACTATGCGCTCTATTGTGCAAGTTTTTGTAATTTGATAATAACTTTAATATAAATCTGTTTAATCTTGTTTATTCATAAGTATAAATCTATTTAATCTCATTTTATGTATACAAACTGAAATATATTAGATAGTCTTTATAAAGAAATGTGAGAATATTTTTTTGATTTATAATAATTATTTTACATGTACTTTTTCAGAGTTCTGAAATGAGAAATGCAAAACTGAGAAATTTGAAAATCCAAAATAAGATATTCTGATATAAAAAAACTGAGATATTTTAGAAACCGAAATAAGAAATAATAATTATTTTACATGTACTTTTTCAGAGTTCTGAATACACGAAATTTGAAAACATGATATTAGAAAACACGAAATAAGAAATTCTGAATTAAAAACCTAAAAGAATAAAAACCTGAAATGAGAAATTTAGAAATTGAAACTTGAAAAAATAAAAAAAACCCGAAATAAGTTATTCGGATATCAAAATTAAGATATTTTAGAACCTGAAATAAGAAATTCTGAAATAGGAAAATTGTTTTATAGATAGTAATTAAATTGATTTAAAATAATTATTTTACATGTACTTTTTCAGAGTTCTGAATACACGAAATTTGAAAACACGATATTAGAAAACACGAAATTTGAAAACATGAAATAAGATATTCTGAAATAAAAACTGAGAAGTTTAAAACCTGAAATAAGAAATTTAGAACTTTAAATTTGAAAAATTTTAAAAACCCGAAATAAGAAATTTTGATATCAAAACTGAGATATTTTAGAACCCGAAATAAGAAATTCTGAAATTGAAAAAAAATATATAGTAATTAAATTGATTTAAAATAATTATTTTACATGTACTTTTCAGAGTTCTGAATACACGAAATTTGAAAACACGATATTAGAAATTCTGAAATTAAAAACTGAGAAGTTTAAAACCTGAAATAAGAAATTTAGAAATCGAAACTTGAAAAAATTTAAAAACCGAAATAAGAAATTCTGATATCAAAACTGAGATATTTAGAACTCGAAATAAGAAATACTGAAATAGAAAAAAATATGTTTTTAGATAGTAATTAAATTGATTTAAAATAATTATTTTACATGTACTTTTCAGAGTCCTGAAATGAGAAATTAAAAACTGAGAAATTTGAAAACATGAAATAAGATATTCTGAAATTAAAAACTGAGAAGTTTAAAAACCTGAAATAAGAAATTTCGAAATTGATACTTAAAAAATTAAAAACCAAAAATAAGAAATTCTGAAATAGAAAAAATTGTTGTTCTACAAGATAAGTTTAATAAGTAAATATGTTTTTTTGTAAAGACTGTAATATTTATGTTTCAAAATTATCAGCACATAGTAGAACAAATATTCATAAATCTAATCGATTGCTCTGCTCCGAATTCGAAAATGTTCAAATTATTGCTACAGCGTTTAAAAATAGAATCATAAGTTACAAAGTGAATCCACTTAAATCTAGTGAAATAACAATAACTCCAGAAACGTTTTTAAATCAAATTTCAAAATCTGTATGTGATATTATCAATCTTATGATTCAAAAACATAAAGCAATTAAAGTCAATTTTGAATTATTTGTGTCATATATTTTGCCAAAAAATAGTGAAAGCTCTATGAAATCTTTCAATACCAAATATATGATAGCAGTTCCGAATACAAATATTTACAATATGTATTTTAAATGCTCTGAAAAATTAATATCTAAATGTTTAGAGTTTGAACTTGCCGAATCTGGTTGGACTATTGATTGTATAAACCATTTGGAAATAAACATAAATAAGTACAATCCTTTAAGAGCTGGAACATACTTAGAATTGCCTAAGGTTATAAAAAACACAAAGTCATGTTTGAATATACGCAATAATGACAATCATTGTTTTTTGTGGTGTATTATTGCTCATATGTTCCCAAAAAGACTAAATGCAAATAGAATGCAATCGTACCCACACTATACGTTGCTTTTAAACATAAATGATATGTCTTTTCCACCAAGTTTCGATGATATCAAAAACTTTGAGAAAAATAATCCTTCTTTAAGTGTGAATGTTTATGGTCTTGAAGCCAATAATCATGTAACGGGCCCTCTATATTTGACACGCGAGCGAAAGCTTACACATGTCAATTTGTTGTACATAACGAAAGACGATAAAGCCCATTTTTGTTTAATAAAAAACTTTAGTCGCCTTGTGCATAGACAATTAACCAAACATAAATCTAAAGTATTTTTGTGTGATGAGTGTTTTTTGTATTATGACAATGAAGATAAATTATTAAATCACAATTGTAGTAGAATGAAAACAGTTTTGCCTGATGAACATAGCAAGTTAAAATTTTCAAACTTCGAAAAAACCCAAAGAATTCCAATTGTAATATACGGAGATTTTGAAAGTTTGCTTTGCAATTACTCAGACAAAAATAAATCGCTTTTTACTGAATCTGTACAGTCACATCAAGCATCATCGTATGCTTATTATATTTGTTGCAAATCTAAACCTGAATTAAATGATTTTGTTAGTTATAGAGGTCCAAACTGTGCACAAAAATTTGTTGAAACCATTACAAATGACCTAAAAAGGCTGTATAAAATTTTACAAATTAAACAACCAATGTTACCTCTTACTTCTGATGAGTTAAAATCATTCAAAACAGTTCAATTATGCCACATATGTAAAACCAATATTGCCCAAAATGATAAAAAAGTTAAAGATCATGATCATTTCACAGGTAGATATAGAGGTCCTGCACACAATGCTATCTGGATATGATTCTCATTTATTTATAAAAGAGCTGTCGGATATATTGGGAAAATAACTTTAATTCCTAAATCGAAAGAAAAGTACATATCGTTCACAAAAATCATGTCTATTGATAATAAAAATATAG